>LR990358.1:29000000-29318183 GCA_905147345.3 Mythimna impura
AGCATTTATTAGTGAGATGCAGTCATCGAGATTGTCACAGCGTAGAGCTGTAGGTAATCAGCATACAGATGGAAAGAGTATTTGAGAATAAAGAAATAAACGAAGAAAATAAGAGTGGAGAAAGTATACCGCCTTGTAGAACGCCGGTTAGCAGGTCGCACCATTCAGAAATCTTCTGATCAGCACATACAGCTTGCTGACGAACATGAAGATATGATGAGGACCAATCCCGTGCCAACTAAGAAACCCAAATTTGAGACAAAATAGCCAAAAGGAATTAACAGTCAAAAAGTAATATTTGATGAAGTGGAACTGATGAAGAATACCAGAAATGACCAACGGAACTTCATACTCACAAAGATATCACAATGAAGATAGTTAAGCAACTATGATAATACAAATAAATAAATGGTTCTGAATAGTTATGTTGAAAATGGTATCATCGAAGTGAACTGATGATGATGATGGAGCCGGAAGGTAGGCACTGGAACTCCGTAATTAATCAATGTAATCTCGCCGTGTTTAGGCTTATTACAATTGTCATGAAATGCACTTTGGCTATATGGTACTATCGAACTGATTTAATGATGGAGCCGGAAGGTAGACACAGGAACTCCGTAATTAATCAATGTATCATAGCCGTGTTTGGGCTTATTAGAATTGTCATGAGATGTACTTTGGCTATAAGTTACTATCGAACTGATCTGATGATGGAGCCGGAAGGTAAAAGGTAGACACAGGAACTTCATAATAAAACAATGTAACCTAGCAGTGTCATGAGAAATAGGCACTCCGGTTATAAGTGTATCGCAACTAAAAAGTGTGAAATAAAAAACTATAAAAAATTACCGACTTCACTAAAAAAAAACACCAAAAGGATCAACTTTATTTTCGGAAGTCGCGGGTGTTTCTCGGTATTATTTGTTGATTTCCGAAATTAAAGTTATTTTGATCCTTTTATAGTGAAGTCGGTTATTTTTTTTTTGTATTTTTTTTTTATAATTCCACTCCAAAACCACCAACCACATCCATTCCACTTTCCAAAATAATTGCTGTTAATTAGATTTGAACTAATAGTTTGTGAGCCCCACTGTACTATCCCTTCCAATTGAATACTATATAAATATTAAAGTTGAAGTAGTAGCGTTAAGAAGACATTGTGCACGTATGGCGCGCTCGCCCGCGTGCAGCGCACGTCACGAGCTACTCGTGCTGCTGGCTGCTACTCGTACTTACTACTTTACATTCCGAACAAGTTTGCTTTACTGCCGCACTTGACTCGTATCCTGAACATAAATTGTGTGAGATACGAGCAGGTTAATAGCATATGAAAGATAACTAGATAAGGGCAGTAACAAGCGGCACGTAACGAAGGCCCGCCGCCGACACCGACACCCGCCTGCGACACACGGACTACTCCTTTGCCCAGCCCGTACACTACCCTGAGAGAAGCGGCAAGCAGGTGCTACAGTGATATATATTTATGAAAAGAAGAAGTAGCAAAAATGCCCCACTTTCGACTGCAAAGATAAGTATCTCAAAAAATCGCTAAAAATTAGTATAAAAAAATGATATACTTCCGGTGATCATCCTTACTGGCTAGCACATAAAAAAATTGCTCTAAATATTAATTCAGGGGCAGAATACCTGTAATATACTAACTTTTGATTTTAGTTTTACAATGGGATTAAAAAGCAATTAAACACTGTAATAGCTCATTTTGATAATAGATATTATACTAGGTTAATAATATTAACATATTTAAAAAGTATTATTTTTTAAAGTAACTCCTTACTGACTATATTATTATGATCTATTTATTTTATAAAATAATTTCGGGTATTACACTCGGAGAGCTACTAAACTAGAACTAAATATCCCGTCGTTACTCAGGTAGTTAAAAACCATAAGATAATATTTTTTTATAATATTATTATTTTTTTTAGATAATATTTTGCTAGATGTAGAACAGGAATAAATAAGTTTTATTTATTTTATTTTTTTCTTTACACCTTCCTTGTAACAATAAAGCAAATGAATTTAGAATGTCACAGATGTCCATTTGTTTAATCTTTATGTCATCTTTATTCCACTTTTTTATGATCGGTTGAGTAGTAGGTAGGTATTGCATGATTGAAAGTGAAAATATTTTTAAGATAAGTAATACTGTGCCTGAAATAATATTTGGAGTAATTTCTAAGTATGATAGCCAGTAAGGATGACAATCGGAGGTATGCAATTTATTAATACTCATTTTTATCTATTTTTTGAGATATTTTTCTCAGCTGTCGGACGTGGGGTAATTTTCTATAGAAGTTGCAACTTCTTCTTTGGTGTGAGAACTCGCATTGTCGTGATGGAGGATGATGCGGCGGTTGCAGTTCTCTTTACGGAGTTCAGAAACGACCTGTGGCAAACAAATGCTAGCATACCATTCTGCATTAACCGTTCTTTGTCCCTCAAGAGGAGTAGTCGCAACTTGGCCGGTTTTGGAGACAAACGTGGCCACCATTTTTTTTGCTACACTCCGTGAACGAACAATTTTTGTTGGCTTTAACTCATTTTCGAACACCCAAACTCGTGACTGGTTTTTTGTTTCGGGTTCGTTCGCGTATATCCAGGATTCGTCACCTGATACGATGTTGTATACAGCATTTGAGGATCCTGCGTGGAATCTTTCGAGAGTTCTGACGCACCAAGTAACGCGAGCCGCTTTCTGCTCTTCACAGAGCGAATGCGGTATTCATCGGGAAAACAACTTTTTTACACCTAATTGTTCATGCAAGATTATTTGTATTTGACTCATGCCAATGTCTAAAGTTGCCTGAATTTCGCGGTATGTTACATGTCGATCTTCCTCAATCAGCTTACGCACAGCATCAACATTTTCTTGGGTGACTACAGTTTTTGGACAACCTTGACGGGGATCATCACTAAGCTTGACACGTCCACGTTGAAATTCAGAAAACCAGCGGTAAATTGTGGTTTTGGATGGGGCTTCATCACCAAATGCAGAAATCATCCGGTTAACACACTGTTTTTGTGTTAAACCACTTCGAAAGTCATAATAAATCATCGCTCTTGAATTTTCTCGAGTCAATTCCATTTTCTCAATGACTAAACAAGTTTGACAAGACCGAAGAATCATTTTTTAAATAAACAAATGGTGTTCGATTTTTAAAACCAAGGAGTTTTCAATTAAAAAGATTTTAATATGACAGGAACATTGGAAATATTCCATTCCCGATACTTTTAGTGCAGCCCTGTAGTTGCGGTCCTGGTGTTGGAGGAATGAATAAACTTAAAGCGGTGTGAAACAGCCGATTTGAGTTTTACTCTGTGCAGAGCAAACAATTTGAATTTGTAAAATCAGTTAAAAGATGAAAAAGGTTTATCTAGAAAAGGAAACAGGATAGTCTAGGCCCATAGCGCTGTTTCGCGCTAGCGAAAGGGATTCGGAAAAAAATCATCAATTTTGATTTTTTTCCGAAACCCTTTCGCTAAACGCGCGAAACGATACATGAATAATACTTTCGGAATACAGTTTAAGAAGGATTCATTGTGAAGATTTGTATTCAGGTCACAGTAGCACATAACCATACCGGGAAGCATTGCCTCTGTGTGAGCTAGAAAAATATTATGCAGTAGGTAGATAGAGTGACTGCGACCGGTAACGTTCCGGAAACTTTTCAATTGACACTGGTAAGCTGCTTCTGCCAGTCGAAGCTGGTATCGTATATTATGCAGACCAAGATCCTTAACCTTCGACGTAAACGACCGTATCAAAATTAGATAAGCCTGACATTTTATAGAGCCGCTCCAATTCGGTCAGCCCAGCTTTTAATCATGCTCAAGAGAAATTAATAATTTTAACATTAGTATTCACATCGAATTCAGTAAATTATAATAATAGGTAGATAAAATAATTAATTATGCAAGTCGAAAGTTATAAATCTACAGCTATACGAAATTAATTACACGATCATAAAGTTCTGTCTCTGACGCGTCACACATTACACTAATTTGTAATGATTAAATGTCTTCCTGAAGTATTAGTACAATCACGTGTTCCATTCACTCATTGAAAGGTAACGGTGGGTACCTACCTACTTGGCGCTACAGAACTAAAGTAATACTTCAGAGTAATACGAATAATGATTTTTTTTTCGTTGGGAAAATCCTCTGACATCCCCCACTCTTGGACGGAGCGAGAGATAGTGTCAGACTTTTACTGACTAAAAACCCACTCCTGTTCCTTCGCTGCCTTTCGTACCAGGGCCGAGTCTTCCTTTCAGAATCAGACCCTTGGCCCCAGGTAGGCTTCGACCCAGTTGGGCCCCTCCACCGTGTGCTCCACCGTGTCCTCCGGGCGGTCCACAAAATGGTGACAATCGGCCGTTTCTTCCGACGAATCCGGTGCAGGAACCTTCCGAACTTACCATTTCCGGTGAGGACCTGCGTCATGCGGAAGGTAAGGACGCCGTGAGGTCTTTCCAGCCACAATACAAATCATGCTGACATCTGTCGGGCATGTCGCCGTCTGGGAGAATGACTCCACCACATTATTTCTGGTTGATCTCATCTAGCTAATGGGGAAAACTTACATAGTCGCAACCTACCTTATCTACCTGTTGGATGCATTTTGGAGAGTGTGCACAGGAATTGCATGACTTGATTCCACCATCTCATTTTTTACCATCGGATAAACCGACGAATAGCGAGTATCCACCCTTACGTTGTTGAAACCTCTACGGTCCGGACTAAGCGTTTCGTTTCGTCGTTTATACCGCGTACATTGAGGGACTGAATCAATTTGCCTGCTGCGGTCTTCCCGTCCGATTATAATTTAGGTGTCTTTAAGGTTAGAGTGAATAGGCTCTCAATAAATTAGTGCGCCTCACCCTCAACGATTGCATTACTACTTACCATCTTACTATCAGGTGGGATCGCAGTCAAGCACTAGTTTATATCAATTAATTAAAAAATAAAAATAAAAAACCTTTTACCCAGAATTATCCATTAGCAACTTGCTCTGAAATACTCTCTTGTGGAATCGAAATTGACAGGATCATTCTAGCGAATAAGTCTGATATAGTAGTGGTAGACCAAAGCGACAGGCATGCAATGATTATTGACATATCTGTCTCGCATGACAAGAACGCCATGAAAGCCGAGAAATATAAACCGATCAAGTATATTGACTTGATTCGCAAGGTTGTAGACATTTGGGATGGATGAGACTTGGCGATCATTGTACCAATAGTCGTGGCAGCCATGACTTCATAATTCCGAGCCTCGACCATTATCTTAGGAGGCTCTCGTTAGGCGGCTGGGACGAGGGCTTGATTCAAACAACGGTACTCCTGGACACAACTCGTAATGTGAGGAGGTTCATCTCTTTGGAGTCCAGGCCGTACCATATAAAAATCATTCACATTTAGATAAAAATAAAATTATATAATAAATAAATACAAAAATTCCATTAACTAAAATCACTACAAAATGCACTACATTATTTATTACAACCGCCGCATGCACCCCATTTTACCGCGCGGCACACGGGAGGTACAGTCAAACAAAAAGTGCGGAATGAGCTTTATCTCTCTTGGGAATGTTTGGCACTACTTTTTGCTTGCGCGAGCTTGAGGAAGCCGATTCTCGAATCTTTTCCGGTTCACTGTTATGTAGGTATGTTCCCGAACTCTTTAAAAGTATTCTTGCTTGTTATTTGTTCTTTAGATTTATTTAATAATAGGTTCGTATGAAGTAAAAAGAGAAAGTCGACAAACTTGTTTACAAAGGTTAGTGGAATTACAGTCTAAAAGCATAACTTTCCTGACCGTATGTGTTCGTAGTCGGGCATGACAATAATTTAGATGACAGGTGTCCGGGTTGGACCCCCTTCCCGCACCCCGCGGGGTCCACGCTCCATCAGATGTGTCGTAATGAGTCACCGCACATCGCTCACCGTTTGTGAGCACAAACGCCGTCTGCTACAAAAAGTGGAAAGTGCTAGAGTCGCACTTGAAGGGGTGCGGAGAGATCGAGACGGTGATAATCAAATAAATAAAGGGAAAGCAGCAAGTGACGGAGGGTGCTACACGCGAGAGCGCACAAAGCGGCGGTGGTTTAGCGGGCCGCGCCAGCTGAGCGGGTGCCTCAAACCCGCCGCGCCGGCTGAGCGGGCGCCTCACACCCGCTGCGCCAGCTGACACTGAGCCCCAAGAGATAGAGGAGGAGCTTCGAGTACTAGGGTACGAGCCGGAGTACGTGCGCCACATCCGAGGGCGCCAGGGAAAACCCGGCTGCGTGTTTCACGACGTGCTGCGGCGCACTGAGGACGTGCGCCGTATCTATGACACCAGCGTGTTCATGAACATGCGAGGTGTCAAGATTGAGGCATACCGTGGCAAGCGTGGGCCCGCACAGTGCCACCGGTGCCAAAAGTACCGGCACTCGTCGCACCAGTGCGACCGCCCGCTCGCCTGTGTTCGATGCGGAGAGGGGCACACAGCCAGAGATTGCCCACGACCGCGAGAGGAGCCAGCCACCTGTGCCAACTGCAGTGGCTCGCATCCGGCGTGCCACATCAAGTGCCCCGTATTCCAAAGGGAGATACGGAACAGGCGTGCGGGTACTGTCGCCATCACGTCGACATCGTCGTACAAACCGACGACAGGGCCCTTAAATATGTAGCAGAGGACCGAGCGGAGGTTTTCGCTGAGAACCTGGAGCGTCAGTTCCACCCGAACCCGACTACCGAGCACGACCATGTCGCAGTAGTCAAGCAATACCTTAGAGACTACTTCGCGTCGCCGATAGCTCCTGATGAAGACCCCATCTTTTTCTCGCCGGGCGCAGTTAGACGCACCATCCTACGGACGAATGAAAAGTTTTTTGACGGTACCTTAAGTAACACACAACTTTTAATTGGCTCTTATTTAAAATTAGTTTAAAAATATTTTGTATATATTTAGTGTGTTACATATGCACTAGAAGTTTCAATTGTCCTCCGATGCACTAACTGCACTAATAATTTCTCCTCTCACTTTCACCTGACCTGCACAATCACAACATCACTATGGACCTATACGCTAAGCTGTCAAGTTGCATGGAGGATCTATCTGCCACATTCACTTCACGGATGGACACTTATGAAAAGGAGTTGAAGAACGTGAGCAGCAATGATGTCACTCACAAGACCATAGCCAGCCTATCTCGGGACTTCATGGAGTTCAAGTGCCTTGTATGGAAAACCATGAGTGCATTGAAGACTCAAATGGAGTTGTTGACCGTGGGCTTGAATCGACATGAAATGGCATTTCGCAGGCAAGTTTTGGTCAGTGGATACGAAACGGGGCAATGAGGAAAAAAAAATTTTGCCACAAAAAAAAACTTAGAAAAATTTCACACAAAAACAACGCCTAATCAAGCCTTCGGGATCCGGTGGGATGTGGGAGTAGAAGGGTGGTGGAACATCGGGGGACGCTGCATGTGACCTTGACCTCAATGTTAATAATAATAATAATAATAATAATAATATAATAATAAAATTTATTCAATTATACAGTAAATCAGTGAATATCGATTTTCTTAAATCTATCTAATCTAATGACCTTGACCTCAAGGTTAAATGTATAAAACGTCGGAAAATGCCTGAAATATCTAAATTTGCGACTTTACCCGTAGAACGAAAGTGTTGTGAAAGTTACTACATGTAAGATAATAATATTGCATTTCAGTTTCGGCGCGAAGTAAAATAGCTACTTAACCATTACGCTAACTCATTATCAAATACACAGAAACACACAAAACACAAAAAAAAAAACATATTTAATAACATTCATTAATTCAACTTCAACTCTTCATTAATGGCATTTGTGGAAAAGACACCACAATTTTGCCATCACGTGCTATCTGTTAATAGACCATCAAACGCTGGAGAGTATCATTCATTAATTCACTGCAATTAAATAGTTGACATCACATTACAAAAAAAAAACCATAAAAATTGAAAATGTCCGATCTTAATTAAATTAAAAAATAAATCAATTTGAATGAATACAGATTAAGTTAGGTACCTTTGAATACATAATACGGGACGTATGTTTAACAACATGTTTACTGAATGTATTACTGTTGACGTCTTATGATGAATATAAGTACTGAGCTACTGAGTGTGTTCACAACGAAGTTTGGGATAAACAGCAGCTTAGTTACGTGTAACTGCAATAATGGAAAAATGCCACAAAATCCAACATTCTCATAACATCGCATTTCTTCCGTGCGGCGCAAGAATGTTATATTGAGTACAGTCGCATCGGTGACGAGTGAGTAGCAACAGGCACACACGAGTACGATACTTGCTTTTATTTTACTCACACATTACATTTGTTTAATTATTTATTAAATGCTTTATGCACACAAAAGCATAGAAGCGGACTTAATACCGTAGGCATTTTCTACCAGTCAACCTTTAGGCGATGTAGAGAAAAAAGTGATTTGTGCAATAAAAAGTAAATAAAAGTGAGAAAAAAAGAGAGACCTATGTCCAGTAGAGCAACAGTGTAGGCTTAAAAATAAAATTGTATTTAATGTTTAATTCGTTAGATGCCGGAACGCAGATCCACACGAGACATAGTGGCTCTTTAATTGTTTCTCTGATACGAAGAGTTAAAGCGACAGAATTAAGAGAACATTACCACAATTTGTTCTATTACTGTTCGTTTCGTTTTCATATGAATTGAAAGATTTACTGGTAATTTAAATATTTGTAACTTTGGTTGTTAATATTAACATACAAAAATCGCAGGTCCATGGAGAAATGGCGACAGCGACTGTCGCGACCCAGTGCTGGGCACGCCACAATTATGGCGGTAAGTCCCCTCTTTCAGGCGTGGTTGGAAAGACCTCACGGCGTCCTCACCTTCCGCATGACGTAGGTTCGAACGTGGTAAGTTCGGGAAGTTCCTGCACCGGATTCGTGCGGAAGCGACGCCCGGGTGTCGCCACTGTGTGGAACGCCCGGAGGACACGGTGGAGGTGTGCCCCGCTTGGGAGATCGGCGGCGGCGATCTCTCGCGCCGGGCCTTGGTACAGGCCATGGTCCGGAGCGAGGAGGAGTGGCAGGCGGTCGCCTCCTTCTGCGAATCAGTAATGCTAGCAAAGGAGGCGGCCGGTCGCGTGAGGCAACGGTCTTCACGCCCCAACCGCCGCCGGGATTCCGATCATGATTTCCGGCCACCGTAGACGCGGGCTTGCGGACGGCGAGCAATGGGTAGCCTGCCGTCCAACCGTCCGGTAACCGTCCGGACCGAGCCCAAGTCGTCGACGGCGCGTATTGTTCCACGCGCGCCTCAGGGTATTGTCAGCAAATCGTAGGGGCCCAGCAGGGTCGAAGCCTACTGGGGCCATGGGTAGTGTGAAAACGAAACCCGGGGCCCTGGGACGAAGGCAACGAAGGAACAGGAGTGGGTTTTTAGTCAGTAAAACTCTGACACTATCTCTCGCTCCGCCCAAGAGCGGGATTTTTCATAAGATGATTTTCCCACCTTAAAAAAAACGGTACCGCGTCCGGACTGACAGCGCGTAATCATAGCTGTACTGCAGTGTAATAACAGCATGACCAGAGCACGACCATAACGTGACCATGGCGTGACTGCAGCGTGATCGGAGCGTGACCGGAGCATGCAGCGTGCAGCACTCGGAGTTGCTTGTCATCTGTAACGTTCACACATTTTTAATTTGCATGCCCCGTGGTTGTTCCAGTAATACATTCATTCACTGAATAAATTAATTCGAACGACAATAAAAGAATTTAAAGGACAGATTGCCATTTTTTCATTATTTTCTCTAGTTTTTGTTTGATGTTTACGAAAGAAAGCGTGGAGCGTTTTGTCCAAAAAGAGTAAAGATTACATAAACGCTCCACGCTTTCTTTCATAATAAATCATAGTAAATATTCAATAAAGATGATTACCTACTTATAACCATTTCGCATAGGTAATTATTTATCGTTCATCACGAACTGAAATTGTTTATGTTTACCTGCGATCTAATAAAGATTTGGCAAAGGGAAAACTCTTGAGTCATCAAACTAAATGTCCGAATTATTTTGTAATTTTTAGTGCGTGCTAAAAGCGTGTTTTTTAGTTTTTTAAACTATTTATTTTTTTATTGTTTAAAAAATACTAGACTTACTAGGAGTGATGAAATGAAAGTAGAAATTACGCTTGTATTATGAGTGCGTTCACCAATGTGTAAATTCACATACACAAGACACCCAGACCCAAATCACTTATGTCTAGGCCATAAAAATGTCGGTTCGCTGCGGGAATGAAACCAGCGACACGCAGCGCAGTAGCCAATAGCTGAACCACTGCGCTAACCTGTGACACGCAGCGCAGTAGCCAATAGCTGAACCACTGCGCTAACCTGCGATACGCAGCGCAGTAGCCAATAGCTGAACCACTGCGCTAACCTGCGACACGCAGCGCAGTAGCCAATAGCTGAACCACTGCGCTAACCTGTGACACGCAGCGCAGTAGCCAATAGCTGAACCACTGCGCTAACCTGCGACACGCAGCGCAGTAGCCAATAGCTGAACCACTGCGCTAACCTGCGACACGCAGCGCAGTAGCCAATAGCTGAACCACTGCGCTAACCTGCGACACGCAGCGCAGTAGCCAGTAGCTAAACCACTGCGCTAACCTGCGACACGCAGCGCAGTAGCCAGTAGCTGAACCACTGCGCTAACCTGCGACACGCAGCGCAGTAGCCAATAGCTGAACCACTGCGCTAACCTGCGACACGCAGCGCAGTAGCCAGTAGCTGAACCACTGCGCTCTGCGCTGTGCTCTGCTGCTAATGGAGTGTTATAGTGCGGTGTGCGGGTTATCAAGGGCGCGGTAAGTAACAGTATGAGAGCACTGAGCAGGCGAGTGTCGGTTATAAGGTCAGAAAATTACAATTATTCGAAATATCATCTATCGAATGCAAGCAGGCTGTGAGATGCAAGTAGGTACATAAATATTGTATTATAGTATGTTATAACATCAAGTTGGTGCACCGCTAGTTCACGTGGAGGCAGATACGTCGATATAAGCTGTCATTGCAGACACGACGCGGGGTTCTCGGGTAGCTGGAGGGGGGGAGGGTATTGCTCTGGAATTTACAATTACATTTTTACGTGGAACGAGTGTTGGCGTACCGGCATTCTCTCACACCGCTCACCGCTCACTGCTCACAGGTACAAAGAAACAAGTATTCGGTTGCGGAGGCACGCGACCGATAACGGCAACTTTAGATGTACGTTCACAACAGCCAGTAGTCCAGCCCCCGGCGCGGCGCGGCTGCCAGCCCAAATAGTTTCAGATCTCCTCCACTTGGTTTCGTCGCCTCCGGTGAAAGCTCTGCACTACACTGACATGAAGTAAACGAAGTATAGTAGTGAGCGATGAGATGAGAAGTGAGGAGTAATAGTATACGAAGTATAGTAGTGAGCGATGAGATGAGAGGTGAGGTGTAATAGTAAGCGAAGTATAGTAGTGAGCGATGAGATTAGAGGTGAGGTGTAATAGTAAACGAAGTATAGTAGTGAGCGATGAGATTAGAGGTGAAGTGTAATAGTATACGAAGTATAGTGGTGAGCGATGAGATGAGAAGTGAGGTGTAATAGTAAGCGAAGTATAGTAATGAGCGATGAGATTAGAGGTGAAGTGTAATAGTATACGAAGTATAGTAGTGAGCGATGAGATGAGAGGTGAGGTGTAATAGTAAGCGAAGTATAGTAATGAGCGATAAGTTGAGAGGCGAGGTGTAATAGTAAACGAAGTATAGTAATGAGCGATGAGATTAGAGGTGAAGTGTAATAGTATACGAAGTATAGTAGTGAGCGATGAGATGAGAGGTGAGGTGAAATAGTAAACGAAGTATAGTAATGAGCGTTGAGATTAGAGGTGAAGTGTAATAGTATACGATTTATAGTAGTGAGCGATGAGATGAGAAGTGAGGTGTAATAGTAAGCGAAGTATAGTAATGAGCGATGAGATTAGAGGTTAAGTGTAATAGTATACGAAGTATAGTAGTGAGCGATGAGATGAGAGGTGGGGTGTAATAGTAAGCGAAGTATAGTAATGAGCGATGAGATTAGAGGTGAAGTGTAATAGTATACGAAGTATAGTAGTGAGCGATGAGATGAGAGGTGAGGTGTAATAGTAAGCGAAGTATAGTAATGAGCGATGAGATGAGAGGTGAGGTGTAATAGTAAACGAAGTATAGTAATGAGCGATGAGATTAGAGATGAAGTGTAATAGTATACGAAGTATAATAGTGAGCGATGAGATGAGAGGTGAGGTGTAATAGTAAGCGAAGTATAGTAATGAGCGATGAGATGAGAGGTGAGGTGTAATAGTAAGCGAAGTATAGTAATGAGCGATGAGATTAGAGATGAAGTGTAATAGTATACGAAGTATAGTAGTGAGCGATGAGATGAGAGGTGAGGTGTAATAGTAAGCGAAGTATAGTAATGAGCGATGAGATTAGAGATGAAGTGTAATAGTATACGAAGTATAGTAGTGAGCGATGAGATGAGAGGTGAGGTGTAATAGTAAGCGAAGTATAGTAATGAGCGATGAGATTAGAGGTGAGGTGTAATAGTAAGCGAAGTATAGTAATGAGCGATGAGATTAGAGATGAAGTGTAATAGTATACGAAGTATAGTAGTGAGCGATGAGATGAGAGGTGAGGTGTAATAGTAAACGAAGTATAGTAATGAGCGATGAGATTAGAGGTGAAGTGTAATAGTATACGACGTATAGTAGTGAGCGATGAGATGAGAGGTGGGGTGTAATAGTAAGCGAAGTATAGTAATGAGCGATGAGATTAGAGGTGAAGTGTAATAGTATACGACGTATAGTAGTGAGCGATGAGATGAGAGGTGGGGTGTAATAGTAAGCGAAGTATAGTAATGAGCGATGAGATTAGAGGTGAAGTGTAATAGTATACGAAGTATAGTAGTGAGCGATGAGATGAGAGGTGAGGTGTAATAGTAAGCGAAGTATAGTAATGAGCGATGAGATGAGAGGTGAGGTGTAATAGTAAACGAAGTATAGTAGTGAGCGATGAGATGAGAGGTGAGGTGTAATAGTAAGCGAAATATAGTAATGAGCGATGAGATGAGAGGCGAGGTGTAATAGTAAACGAAGTATAGTAATGAGCGATGAGATTAGAGGTGAAGTGTAATAGTATACGAAGTATAGTAGTGAGCGATGAGATGAGAGGTGGGGTGTAATAGTAAGCGAAGTATAGTAATGAGCGATGAGATTAGAGGTGAAGTGTAATAGTATACGAAGTATAGTAGTGAGCGATGAGATGAGAGGTGAGGTGTAATAGTAAGCGAAGTATAGTAATGAGCGATGAGATGAGAGGTGAGGTGTAATAGTAAGCGAAGTATAGTAATGAGCGATGAGATGAGAGGTGAGGTGTAATAGTAAGCGAAGTGTAGTAATGAGCGATGAGATTAGAGATGAAGTGTAATAGTATACGAAGTATAGTAGTGAGCGATGAGATGAGAGGTGAGGTGTAATAGTAAGCGAAGTATAGTAATGAGCGATGAGATTAGAGGTGAGGTGTAATAGTAAGCGAAGTATAGTAATGAGCGATGAGATTAGAGATGAAGTGTAATAGTATACGAAGTATAGTAGTGAGCGATGAGATGAGAGGTGAGGTGTAATAGTAAACGAAGTATAGTAATGAGCGATGAGATTAGAGGTGAAGTGTAATAGTATACGACGTATAGTAGTGAGCGATGAGATGAGAGGTGGGGTGTAATAGTAAGCGAAGTATAGTAATGAGCGATGAGATTAGAGGTGAAGTGTAATAGTATACGAAGTATAGTAGTGAGCGATGAGATGAGAGGTGAGGTGTAATAGTAAGCGAAGTATAGTAATGAGCGATGAGATGAGAGGTGAGGTGTAATAGTAAACGAAGTATAGTAGTGAGCGATGAGATTAGAGGTGAAGTGTAATAGTATACGACGTATAGTAGTGAGCGATGAGATGAGAGGTGGGGTGTAATAGTAAGCGAAGTATAGTAATGAGCGATGAGATTAGAGGTGAAGTGTAATAGTATACGAAGTATAGTAGTGAGCGATGAGATGAGAGGTGAGGTGTAATAGTAAGCGAAGTATAGTAATGAGCGATGAGATGAGAGGTGAGGTGTAATAGTAAACGAAGTATAGTAGTGAGCGATGAGATGAGAGGTGAGGTGTAATAGTAAGCGAAATATAGTAATGAGCGATGAGATGAGAGGCGAGGTGTAATAGTAAACGAAGTATAGTAATGAGCGATGAGATTAGAGGTGAAGTGTAATAGTATACGAAGTATAGTAGTGAGCGATGAGATGAGAGGTGGGGTGTAATAGTAAGCGAAGTATAGTAATGAGCGATGAGATTAGAGGTGAAGTGTAATAGTATACGAAGTATAGTAGTGAGCGATGAGATGAGAGGTGAGGTGTAATAGTAAGCGAAGTATAGTAATGAGCGATGAGATGAGAGGTGAGGTGTAATAGTAAACGAAGTATAGTAATGAGCGATGAGATTAGAGATGAAGTGTAATAGTATACGAAGTATAGTAGTGAGCGATGAGATGAGAGGTGAGGTGTAATAGTAAGCGAAGTATAGTAATGAGCGATGAGATGAGAGGTGAGGTGTAATAGTGAGCGAAGTATAGTAATGAGCGATGAGATTAGAGATGAAGTGTAATAGTATACGAAGTATAGTAGTGAGCGATGAGATGAGAGGTGAGGTGTAATAGTAAGCGAAGTATAGTAATGAGCGATGAGATGAGAGGTGAGGTGTAATAGTAAGCGAAGTATAGTAATGAGCGATGAGATTAGAGATGAAGTGTTATAGTATACGAAGTATAGTAGTGAGCGATGAGATGAGAGGTGAGGTGTAATAGTAAGCGAAGTATAGTAATGAGCGATGAGATTAGAGGTGAGGTGTAATAGTAAGCGAAGTATAGTAATGAGCGATGAGATTAGAGATGAAGTGTAATAGTATACGAAGTATAGTAGTGAGCGATGAGATGAGAGGTGAGGTGTAATAGTAAGCGAAGTATAGTAATGAGCGATGAGATGAGAGGTGAGGTGTAATAGTAAGCGAAGTATAGTAATGAGCGATGAGATTAGAGATGAAGTGTAATAGTATACGAAGTATAGTAGTGAGCGATGAGATGAGAGGTGAGGTGTAATAGTGAGCGAAGTATAGTAATTAGCGATGAGATGAGAGGTGAGGTGTAATAATGGTTATTTATATTTATTGCTAGCTGTTTCCAGTGGCTTCACCCACGCGAAAGTAGAAAATTGTCTCAACGGAGCTCACACCCGGGACAAAAAGTATCATTGTGTTATTTCAGGACATGGTCTACCCACATACCAAGTTTCATTACAAAGATTTTTCCGGATAAGTAAATAAAGTTTTTTTTTTTTTTTGACGTAACTACAAATTTACAGCTTTCAGATTTTTTCCTATACTATATTTCCTTGTGCTATGAGACCTTGCTTCATGCCAAATTTCAGGATTCTAGGTCAACGGGAAGTACTTACCCTATGAATTTTGATTTTCTTGAGTGTCTAAATATACGTTTTTTGCGACATGAACAGTCGTATCTTTTTTTTCGTTAACTCAAAAGTTTGATTTTTTCACAGCTTTAAGGGATCGCAGATCTGAGTATATTGTTTTAATTTCAACTCTATACCTCAACGCGTTCCCGAGATAAAGGGTTTTGACAGACAGACAGACAGACAGACGGACGGACAACAAAGTGATACTATAAGGGTTCCGATTTTTTCCTTTTGAGGTACGGAACCCTAAAAAATGTTTGATTTTACACTATTTCCATAATACAATCTGTATTAATAGCTACCGTTTATGAGAAGATAGGTAGTGCAACATTGTATTTTTATTGTGCTTTTAGGCACAATAAAAATTCTGGCTTCACTTGTACATTTCCAAAATAATGCTCAAATTTAAAGTGACGCCCTCTAGCGGACAAAAAGTCATGTTTAAAAAAAATATAAATACACCGTGTTTCATATCATTTGAAAGGGCTTCACTGGTACTTATAAAAAAAATATCATCAAAATTCAATGTGGCGCCCTCTAGTGGACAAAAAGTATTGTGTTAAAAAAAATAAGATAAATACGTCGTTTTAGTATCATTTGAAAGGACTTCACTTGTTCATACCAAAATAAGTAGTATAGAAGCACAGTGATTTAACACCAAAATCTTTTAAATAAAAAAAAGTAAAAAACTAAAACCCGACTACGACAAAAAAAAAGACGCTGAAAAAGTATGAAACCAGATTTTCAAGATGCTGAAATAAACAAAGTAACTGGAAAAACAAGAATAGAACAAAAAGAAAAGCCGTAGTCACACGTTATAATCGAAACACTTTAATAGCGTGTGTTTTTCCAGTTACTTTGTTTATTTCAGCATCTTGAAAATCTTGTTTCATACTTTTTCAGCGTCTTTTTTTTGTCGTAGTCGGGTTTTAGTTTTTTACTTTTTTTTATAAGATAAGTTGTTGCGATGTGTGTGTTTTTAAATAGTGTAGGTACAAAGTGTTTAATGTATTTTCTGTCATCTTCAATGCACTACAGTTTCGCGAATTTATCGTATATATTTAAAAATACCGATCACACTTTTTTTTTGCGACCTGGAATTCTTGCGACCCAATGAGTAAAATAGTTAGTGTATTTTTTGGCCGTAAAAGGGAAGTAGTTCGGTAAAGTCGTTATTTGTGGCGTCCCTGTGCAAGTTAGTGTTACAGTCGGTTAACGGTTCCGCGCCAGTGCCCGCCCGCCGGCCGCTACATGGCGGCCGTAACACGAGCCTGCCAACGATCCACATCACCCCACATCGGGCAACACCCGGCGTTGCCCAATGTGGGGTCTTCTTCTTCAATTATTACAACTAAACTTATTGTATCAGGTATTCACTACAGCTTTGTAGTCAGACTACTCACTACCGGGAGGATAAGACTTTCTTAGCTCTGGTACTGTTCTACAATACTCTAAACGTTCCTATAAGTAGCGAATCGATAACAACATGTATGCTTGACAGCGGGAATCCAGAACGTTATTATCGTCACTGTTCGTTGTAGTAACGTTCCGTCATGTGTCGTGTCTCGTGAGCCATGTCGGAGGAGCTACTGGCGCTAGGTGTTGCACTAGTGTGCCCGTTTCCAATAAATAATCGCGTAATTTTTTTTCTAAGCAAGAGTGTAAAAATACTTCAAAACTTCGGGACACCTAAATGTTTTTATGTGTCCCGAAGATTTAGAAGAACATTTACTGTTGCACACTTGCGGAAATGTTCCGGTTTTGTTTACAAGTCTTACAAGTATTATTCAGTTAACGCTCGAGTTGTGCCTCCTCTGGCGACATTAGCAACTGGTTTATATTGATGTTACAGTTAATACTGTATTGTTTCATGGGTTAGGAAGTACTGTTTACCACATAGATAACAGCGGCTAAAATCCACCAACAAAATAAACCTGTAATTCCGACCCGTGTTCTAATCCGGTTTAATGAAATGTCCAATTCATTTATCATAATAAAACAATGTGTAATAAAGTAATTGTATTTTCACTTCAGTAGCTCAAACATGTAGGTTTTGCTGCCTGAAATCAAACACTTGAACATTTTGAGACAAAGTAATTTTTTAATTTTTGTTTTCAGAAAGCCGCGAATATCTTATTCAGCCTTGGGTTAATCATACAATTCGAAACATTCACACTCTATCTCTTTCCCGCCATTAGAATGAGAGAGAGACAAAGACCAGCCCTTTCGAAGTTCCGATTTAGAATTTGACCTCAAAGACGTTCGGAATTTCGTACTAACTAAAGAAATTTTGCAAAAAGATAATTATGTATTTTAATGTAATTTATTGATTTTTTTACTTATTGTTGTATTTAAATGAAAAGATATTTAACCCATAAATATTTATTTCTAGTTTCAATAATGTTACGTAATATATTTTGAATAATAAAATATCATGGGTGCTATTTCCAAACACGCCTTAATTTAAATAAATGAGCGGGAATAAAATTTCGTGGCTGGCGTAAAGAGTTGAGTAAGTTAAAAAATATTTAAGTAATCGTAAAATATGAGTGAAACTAGCGCAGAGAATAGTATTTTAACACCGGAAAAGTTAAAACAACAAGTTATTAATGCAAAATTAAGTTTCCTACCTGAGAAGTCTCGCGAAAAATATCTGAAAGCATACCATGTCTTCAATGAATCACAAATTGCGCAAGCAGTTTTTCGGAGACAGTGTTGCTATCTTATTGTTTAGATTTATCACAGACGAGGCGATCATCTACAATGTGGAGTATTTACTCAATGTTGAAAGCTACTTTTAAAACAAAACATAACGTGCATATTGAAACATACGCAAAACTCGTATCTTTTCTAAAAAGAATGTCAGTTGGGCATAGGGCTAAAAATTCCAAAATTTTCACGGCCCATAATGTAGAAAAATTTCTTAATGAAGCTCCGGACTGCAATTTTCTTGCCGCTAAAGTAAGTGGTACCTATGAATCTATGTTGTTTGTTATTAAAATTTGTGTGTAGACTTTTATGTATAAAGGTACTTACTGTCTACTACTAATTTTTGGAGGCGCAATGAATCCTAGTCTGGCTTAGCAATACTGTTAAAATATTTATTACGATATGTAAAAGATGCAGTGCTGTAAATGTTAAATTATGTAATATTTTCATTACAGGTTGTACTGATCATAGGAATTAGTGGATCGTGTCGCAATAACGAGCTATTACAGCTAACAGTTAATAATATCGAAAAGCATTCAGATAAATTACTGTTAGTAAAATTGGAAAATACGAAGACGAACCTTGACAGGTCTTTTGTCGTATGCGAATAATATGTAACTATTGTAGAAAAATACTCAAATTTACGTCCAGCCAATACATATAAAAACCAACCGATTTTTCATACAATACCATAATAATAAATGCTCAAGAGAGCCTATGGGAGTAAATAAAATAGGTGCTATACCACGAGAAATTGCCACTTTCTTAAAACTGGAAGAGCCTCAGCTATACACGGGTCACTGCTTTCGGACAACTTCGACAACGCTCTTGGCTGATTCCGGAGCCGATCTCACCACTTTAAAATGTCACGGCGGGTGGAAGTCCAATACGGTTGCATTGAAGACTCAATAGAAAATAATTCGAAAATCTGTAAGCGTATAGTGGAAACAATAAGTCTGAATTCAACCTCGGATCCTTGGTCTCAACCACGCCCATCCACTTTATATCACCACTATGTTAGGCTTATTGGCAACAATAGTTCTGTCAGTGATGATAGATCGATTCAAGTACAATGTGACGCTGCCATTCTCGAGAACTAGGTCGGGCACATACCTATAGTACGATACTTCTGATTCCACAAGATTGTATTTAAGAGCAAGTTGCTGGTGGATAATCCTGGCTACAAGGTTGTGTCTATGCAAATAGTCTCCGTTAGCTAAATGAGAACACCCAGAAATAATGTGTCGGATTGATTCTCCGGGCCAGTGGCATGCCCGACAGATGTCAACCAACCATACCGTCCTTCATAATGTATTTCCGGTAGTTGTTGGTCATCATAACTTCGTGCATAATTGCAAAGACTTCTCGGTTTCTTCAAAAAGATCACCAAAGCGCAGTCAAGATACGGACGCTAAAATATCTACATCGGGCCCATGTAAGGCCCGGTAAAAGCGCCCGTGAAGCTGCTTGCCCTGCCATACTTCCCTGCGTTCATTAGTCTTATCCATTACTGTAGGTTTGCGCCTGTTCCCGTTAGCTAAGGAGAGTGGGGTGTGGCCTAAGTCCACCGCAACCATATCTCGGTGCATCCCCACGTCGGTTTTCAAGAAGAATTCCCTGAGACTGCATATCAAACGGTTGTGCAGGGTCTTAGCATTTAAGAAACCACGACCTCAGCACTTCCGCGGGATATACAGCCTCATCATCGATGATCGTAGGTGATGCATCTAATTTGCGGTAAGTACTGAGCGGACGCTCCTATCCAGGGCGTCGAGTTCCGTCTGAGCCCATTTGAGTATGTCAAAAGAGTACATCAAAACTGGCATGACCCAACCCTTGAAGACTATTCAGCACTTTATTCAGGCGGCCAAAGAAGCGCTCCCTCAACGATTGTTTCATGTTAGCAGCATTGATGCCTAACGTTTCCGACATGCTCAAATACTTGTAAGTTTCGGTTGAGCAGAGGGATCTAATGTATATGGAATCCGAGTGAGAGTTGGGCTCCCACAGATTCCATAATCTCCCCTCGCTTTATATGCTTGACTGCACACTTGTCCAAACCAAATTCCATCCTGATGGCACTACTGAAAGTTTCAGTTACCTTCAGTAGCTCTATCAGTTGCAAGTTATTGGAGGCAAAAAGTTTCAGATCATCCATGTACAGCAGGTGAGATAAAACCTGACCACCTTTTCTCAACCGGTAGCCCAAGCCGAAACCCGCCAGCAGTGTGCTGAGAGGGTTCAAAGCTTGGCAAAACCACAGTGGACTTAGACTGTCGCCCTGGAATATGCCTCGCTCGATCCTTATCGGTTCGCTGCTCTCTCGGATTTGTCGACATCCTGGATAGTGAAGGGCCGTCCTCTACAGGTGTGAAGAGTTTCATCAACTTTATATAGCTCCGGCTTATGAGGGTAAGCTATGTATGCGGCACTGAGTCATAGGCCTTCTTATAATCTGTCCAACATGTCGACAGATCTCTTCGAGAACGACGAACCTGTTTGCTAATGGCGACATCAATGAGGAGCAGCTCCTTAGTACAACGGGACCCATTCCTGCATCCATTCTGAAAAGCAGACATGATGGATTTTGTCTCAATATGACTATTAATTTTGGTCCTCAGAATGGATATAAGAACTTTATAGAGCGTCGGCAAACACGTCGTAATTGGTCTATAATTTTTAGGCTCCGCAGTACTACCCGATTTATTTAATTTAATTTAATTTTATTATTTTCGGAAAACTTAAAGTTAGGAATAGGATACAGATAGTTGAAAAATATTGAAAGAAGGCCAATTACAAGTTTTCAAAAATAGTATTAGAGCAAGAAAAAAGACAGTAAACAGATAAAAAAAAAAGATAGAAGTAAAGACGCTCGGAGCAAGTACATAGATATAGTCGGCCGCATCTAGTTTAAAAAAACCAAAAAAGAAATTGACGTGTTTTTTAAACCTATTTACAGAATAAATATATCTTATAATTATATCATTTATCGTTAATATTATTGACTTTCGAAAAATTTAGTACACATAATTTTGTTAAGTTTAGTGACGCTGGTAGAGACTAGGTCTAGATCATCAACACTTACACACATTGCGTTGTATGCTTTGCTAGCTCTTATCATGTAAGAGTTTTATAAATATATCATAATTATATCATTTATCATTAATATTATTGACTTTCGAAAAATGTAGTACCTACACATAATTTTGTTAAGTTTAGTGACGCTGGTAGAGACTAGGTCTAGATCATCAACACTTACACAGATTGCATTGTATGCTTTGCTAGCTCTTATCATGTAAGAGTTTTATAAATATATCATAATTATATCATTTATCATTAATATTATTGACTTTCGAAAAATGTAGTACCTACACATAATTTTCTTAAGTTTAGTGACGCTGGTAGAGAATAGGTCTAGATCATCAACACTTACACACATTGCATTGTATGCTTTAAAATAAATAAAATAAAATAAAATAAAAAGCATTTATTTCAGGCAACTTAGCACCCATACAACAATCACAAAACAAAACACACACACAAAAACACACACACAAAGAGATACACATTTTACACTATCGGACATAGCCCGCAACATGTCTGCTACAGCAATGCCCGATATAAGGGCAATTAAATCTGCCGGCAATCATCGCCAGAACTGTATTGGAGCTGCCCCGCACCCTGCGCACCAAGGACGCGCACCGCTTGCGCATGGTGGTGTGAAAACAGTCGGTGCGCGCTTCCGCAAACATGCCCGAGGCACTACAGAAGCGGGGCAGCCCCAACACCGCCCTGAACGCGTTATTATATTGGATACGGAGGGCACTGTAAACCGCTTGTGTGTAGGAAACCCATAGGCTGCACGCGTACAATGAAGTACAAAAAGCTTTAAAAAGTGTGATCTTGACCTCATTTGAACACCGTGCAAACCTACGGGCTATCATATTTGCTCTTTTAGACAGTGCCCTTCGCTCCCTTTCGATGTCGACATGGTCCCTCAGGTCAGCTGTTAATAATAATAATAATAATAATAATAATAATGTTGGGCATTAGCGACCCCACGGACCCGATCTCCCGGGAGAATTCTTGTTCTTCATCTCCGGCTTGCCTTTATTGGCCGGCCGTAGTGAACACTGACGAGGAACTGAGCTCCCACCTCTCTCTTGCCTTTATTGGCTGGCTTGAGTGGAGATTCGCAAGAGCAAACGTGCTCGGGAGAAGGATGTATAATCCAGTAAGGTGCTGGTAGGGATCTTGACCGTACTTCCGGGATTGTCCTGATAGCCGTGGTATACCTCTCCACTCCTCAAGCACCTCAGGATATGTTGCCCTCTTGCTGCTACGTCACTTCGCGCTAGCGTTTTTGGGGGCCCATTTATTGAGTGTGCAAGTCACCCCCTGCCTTTTTCCGATGCATATTAATAACGTTGTTCAGGCAGGGGCCATAGTCTTGACATAGTTCCATGTTACCAGTCCACTTAAGACTCCAAAAACCATAGCCCTATTATCTTTGTTCTCCATATGTCGCAACAGTTTTTCAATAACCGGGGGTTGTCCTTGGGTGCACTAGCATAGCGCGTACAGGGATAATCGTCGGTTGATATCATGTTCCTTTATAATTATCTAAAGGGCCTCTGCGAGTTGGCTTCGGCTCCTCGTACGCCTCCCAAAGGTCCAGGACCTCAGGGTCCTGAGATAAATAAAATATAAAAAAAATAATAATAATAATAATGTTTATTCAGAAAAATGTTTCACAAATTTATTTGGCCCTAGTCTCCACACTAGGATCCCCTGTGTTGTGGAGACTAGTCTCCTTCGTTTTACAAAAGTAGTAGATATTAGGGAGGCGACAATAATTAACAAAATTTGTATCAAGATACATCATCTTATAATAAAACAAGTTTTTTTTTTAATTATTATTATTACGTGTGTAGCTGTGTAGTGTATGTGTGTAGTGTAATGAGTGAGTGAGTCTAATTGAGTTTAGACCAAGTGAATACCGAAAAGTAAAAACACAAGCAAAGTGTATTGTGATCTAAATCAATCTTTATGTATTTATGTTGTGAATGTAATGTGTATTGCTCAGGACTTTAGGAACTTCTCCGTGCCTTCATAGTCCCTTATTACAAAAAATCTTGAGAGCTCCTTTTTTATTCTACTTCTGGTCATAGGTAATAGACACATATCACTGTTAAGCTTGCCGTAGATAAATGGTCCCATGTAGCTAAAGCTTCTACGGCCAAATAAAAGTCTACATTTAGGTTTATTCCATTTCGGCTTATTTGCACTTCTAAGAGACTGTAGTTTGGAGTAAGTTACGAAGCTGTAGGCATTTTTGTGATACCTCAGTACCACAGCCATTATGTACAGCTGACGCACACGCAAAACCCCAGTCTCCTGGAACAGAGTGTCAGTCGAGTACCGCATTGGTTTCTTGAAAGACACCTTTAGAAGAGCCCTTTGTGCACGTTCTGTTTTCATTAGGTGAGTTTTGTGGGCAATGCCCCATGAAATTATGCAATAGTTAAGGACCGATTGGCAGAGGGTATAATAGAGCATTTTCAGAATGGAGTTATTAGCTAGGCGGCCCATTTTTTTGAAAATGTGTAATAGCTTTCTAACTCGGCCGCTTACATGCTCTATTTGTTTAGTCCAGGTGAGGTGTTGGTCTATATGGACGCCAAGGTACCTTATGTGCTCCACTCGCTCGAAGCTTGGACATGTGCACCTTCTGCAATTGCTATCGCAAGTGTGCAATTTAACTGCCAGATGACTTGGACAGGATGTACGTATGTTAACGCTGAAATTCACTACTTTGGACTTATCCGCATTTAGGGTTAGAAGGTTATGGGTTAACCAATGTGACACCAGACACACACCCTTATTAGCAGCCTCTTGAGCCCCTTCCCAAGTTTTATCATAAAAGATAAGGGCAGTGTCATCAGCGTAGGCAAATATTTTAGCTCGGTCTAAATCCAAACTGCAGAGGCTGTTTATATATAGAATAAAGAGCGTCGGCCCGAGCACACTACCCTGAGGAACACCGAAGTTTAGGCTGGCACAGCTACTGGACTTGTCACCCATACGAACCCTTTGTGTGCGATCTGATAGGTAAGACTGAAACCACTCAAGAGCTAGTCCACGGATACCCATCTGTTCCATCTTTTTAAGTAGGATACGTCTGGACACTGTATCAAAGGCTTTCGCCAGGTCCAGGAAGACACCAGTACATTTATAGCCGTTATCTACTTTATTAACTACAAAAGTTACCCAATGCCCCAAGTATTTAAATTGCTCCACCCGTTCCAAAGGTACATCATTCAGGCGTATGGGTGGTACATGTTGAGGGCATTTGGAGCCAGCCTGAAAGACCATGTATTGACTCTTAACGACATTGTACAAGAGGCCATGTCTGCACGCGTACTCTTCACACACTTTTAGCAGCCTTCGTATGCCACAGACAGACGCACTCAGTAGCACCATGTCGTCCGCATAACTCAGGTTGTTTACACAGACTCCATCAACGTAGCAGCCAACATGGTGACCACTAAGAGCGACTATGAGCGCATCCATATACAAATTAAACAGGGTGGGTGAGGTTAACCCACCCTGCCTCACTTCACATTCAAGCCTGTACGGCTCCGACAACACGCCCGCCCATCTGACACTGTTAACCTGGTGTGCGTACCAATACTTGAAAATGTAAATAAGTTCACGTGGCAAGTTTATACCCTCAAGTTTTTGCCATAACACGTTATACGACACCAGGTCAAAGGCCCTGGACAGGTCGAGGAAACAAGCGTAAACAGGTGTTTTACGATCCGTATAATATCTAATGGTATGCTTGAGACACAGTATTGCACTATCTGTTGACAGTTTGGGTCTAAACCCAAATTGATTATCGTGCAATGTCACGTGTTTATTTAACTGTGCATCCAAAAAACCATCAAACACTTTAGCTATAACAGTAGCAAGGGAGATGGGCCTGTAATTACTCTTATCGGATAGATCACCCGTTTTGTTTTTCACTACAGGCACTACCACTGTCCTCATAAAATCGCACGGCAGGTAGGAATGGCTCAGGCATAGCGAGTAGAACATAGCTAAGACCCTAGTTACATGCGGGCCAGCAAGCTGCAAGTGTTCAATACTGAGGCCATCGTGGCCAGGAGACTTGCCCTTCGACATACACTTTATTACTTTCCGTACCTCTTTGGCTGAAAACCTCGTCTCCATTTCGCCCATGGGGCCCTCAGCATTGACCACCGCAACCTGTCTGTCCAATAGAGGCTGTACAGAAAAGTGGGACCTAAATATATTTGCTATGTCCTTTGGTTCACTTACGCCATCGACACTCACCGGAAGGCCTGGTATTATGTTTACTTTCTTGGTACCCTGCCAAAAACCCCGAAAATCCCCATTTAAGTGCTTCTCAGCAAGAATGTCCATTTTTAATTGGTCCTGATGATCTTGGCACCATTTAAGTCTAGATTTGAACACCCTTCTGCTTTCACACATATCGTGATATAAGTCTCCTCCCTTAGGTTTACCGCACTTTACCCAATCGATAAATTTTGTTCTGGCCACCCGGTGAGCCTCGCTGACGTTTTTGTTTGCTAGCTAGACTAGCTAGCTTTGCTAGCTCTTATCATGTAAGAGTTTTGCCTGTAAATACACCGCACTGAGGGAACATATAGAGGTCGATGATTCCTTAAAGTAAAGGATGGAACACGCAGCCCAATTTTTAGCTATATTAAACAAGAGTGTCATGTCAGCAATTTTTCTCCGCTCAATAAGTGGAAGAATTTGAAACTTCCTGCAGCGAATATGATATAGTTAGGCAGGTAAGTTTTAGATCTAAACTGAATGTACTTTAAAAAAATATTTTGGATACTTTCGATGCGATTGATGTAACAGTCTTGTAAATAGGGTTCCATACAATACACGAGATATAACAATAACGATAACAATATTCGAGATGACTACGCACAAAAGCACAATAAAGAATTTTGAGTGTTTTAATGTTTTTGAAATCGGCTGATATTTTCAAAATAAAACCGAGTGCTTTAGAAGCTTTTTTAATAATAATCATTAACGTGTGTGTCAAAGAGTAGTTTTGAATCAAAAGTGATGCTTAAGTCTCTGATCGTGTTCACTCTGGCTATTGAAGTGTTACTTAGTGTGTAATCGTAAAGAATAGGTTTAGGTTTGCGAGTAAACGTACATAAATAACATTTAAATCTAACCGGTTGGCAACACAATAATTCTGAAATCTGTCCAAATCCTGTTGGAGATGTTTAGCATCTCTTTCAGTCCTAATTTTACTCAGAATCTTCATGTCATCCGCAAATAAAAGAACTGATGAGTAGGAAAAACATGAAGAGACATCATTGACGAAGATGTTGAACAACAAGGGTCCAAGTAGCGATCCCTGAGGAATTCCTGAGGAGACAAAAATAGGCCTAGAAGTGTATCCATTTAGAACAACAGTTTGACATCGGTTGGCTACATAAGACGAGAACCACCTAAACAGACTTCCACTGATACCTATAGCCAAAAGCTTTTGCCTAACCTGCCTATAGAATGATCCAAGCGATCAAAACACTTGCTGTAATCAGTATAGATTACGTCTACTTGAGTGCGAAGAGACATACATTCAGGCAAATAATCACTACAAAGGACAAGATTGGTGATTGTGGAGCGATCTCGCAGAAAACCATGTTGACGGTCACTAAAACTTAATTTAAAAGTAGTATATAGCTGCTTGTATATTATTTTTTCCAAGATTTTGGCAATATGCATAGTTTAGAGATAGGTCTGTAGTTTTCCACGCAGTCCCAAGGTCCTTTTTTATGGTCGGAGTAATTAATGCCGACTTCCAAATTGCAGATACCTGACCCATATCTAAGGATCACTTAAACAATAGTGAAAGGGGAGTAGTCAGACTTTTAGCACACATAAGTATAAAAAACGGCGGAATATTATCTGGTCCTTTTTTTTTTTTTTTTTAATAGGTGGGAAAATCATCTTATGACAAATCTCGCTCTTGGGCGGAGCGAGAGATAGTGTCAGACTTGTCCTGCAGATTTTGTTAGGTCAACTCCCCTAAGCAGTTAAAAAACCTCTAAATCACTAACTTCGATAGAATGTATGTCCGAAACAAGATCGCCTAACGGCGTGTCAGAACCCTGTGAGCCATCATTAGAATGATTGTTGTCAATATTGGTGCCGCCGGAATCAAGAAAATTTGAATAAAAAAGTCGCTAAACATGTTGCAGATAACCTCTCCGTCACTTGAAATACGATTCTTATATTTTAATAGAGAAGGATACAGGTTAGTTTGTTTTTTTGATTTGATACGACCAAAACGCTTTGAGGGATTTAATTATACTTTCTTCAATTTTTTAAATACAATTGCTAAACATTTCGTTTTCAACTTCCTTAGCACGCTGTCAGAGCATGAAAAACTACTCATAATCACTAATATTACCGTATTTCTTAAATTTTGCATAGTGCTTTGCTTTTTCTTTAATAATTTTAATCAAAGGCTGCTTGTACCAGAGAGGATATCTGCTGGATGTATCGGCTGTTTTAGTAGGTACATAAGAATCACGCAAATCATTGAGAGTGTTGTAAAAAAATGTTATGGCATCGTCGAGTGTTCTAGTACACACTTCGCTGTGCCAGTCGATCTCGCTAAGCCGGCCATTAATGGCCGCGGCTGAACCATTTATAGGAATTAATGCGAGACAGTGCAGGAAGAGTATGAAGTTCTACAAAATCAGCGGACACACAGAGAGCTTTGTCATGTGGATCTTCCGGCACCAGAGGGTCGTTGCAACTCGCTACCGAGACCTCACCATTAGACAAAACTAAGTATAGAATTTTCTTGTTTACATTTACATGTGAATTGAATTGCGAAAAATTACAGAGGGTAAAATTATCAAACAAATTTATTTGAACATGACCTTGGATATTACTAGGCGAAAAGGACTGACCATCATCATCATCTGGTTTCCAGGTTATGTTTGGTAAGTTAAAATCACCGAGAATAAAAAATTTGTCAGAAGGGTGTTTCTGAACAATATCTGTCAGATTATTAGAAAAAATAGTTAAGTGACCTGCCTAGGAGTGGCCAAGATTTTGATTGCAGATGTATACTACGCATATATGCATTTTATATGATATGCGTGGTATTTTTCTATGAAGGGTGATAGTAATCCACAAGTCTTCAGCAGACGAGAACCATTCACTGCGTATATCACTGACAAGGACCTGTACCATGACGTTTAAAGTAAGATTGTTTCATTCTTATTTCCAGTGTGGGTAAGAGATGGCGCTAGACAACCTGTATAGCTCTGTCTCTTACCCACACTGAAATAAGAATGAAACAATCTTACTTTGAACGTCATGGTAACCCCCAAGTTCATGACGCACTGCAATAAGCGCACCACCCCCTAAAGTTTGGTTCGTACTAGAATAATTTCGATCGCGCCTCCACACTACGTACGATCGTCAAACAATTCACTGTCCTGAATACCCTCGATAAGCCAAGTCTCAGTTAAACAAATAATATCGTAGAAATTAACACAGACATTACGATAAATTATTGAGGTTTTTGTGCGCAATCCCAGAATATTTTGGTAAAAAATACTAATTGGCGACATCGCAAACAGAAAGATAAAATATTAGTTCTTCAATAGAAATGGTTATGGAGCAGTTGAGTTATTTCTGTCGTAAGGAACTGGGGCAGTGACCCTGACTCTAAGGCAGATTGGAATTGGGATGCGAAGCGAGCGTCCGACCTTTGAAACTATTTAAGCCAGAAGTTGTGCAGCCCGTCCGGCCCTGGAGATTTCCAGTTAGGCAACGGACGGACTGCACGAGCTACGTCTTGGGGGCTGATGATAATTGCCCCCATTTCTGGTATAAGATCGCACGTTCGCTCGATCTTCCGAGTCCAACACCCTCGGTGCGACTGACAGGCACCGACCAGATGCTGCGCCAAAATGAACACATGGCATCATCATCCGGTAGGTGCGTACCAATCACACTTTGGTCCGGTCGCTCCCAAGCCTTATAAACCCACCTTTTGTTGCCGACTCCCACTCTCCCACATCTAGTAGGCGCCCACAGTCCGCGGCAATTAGGTTTTCCTGAATAACTTTGAAAAGCGGCTCATCGCACGTTCTTTGAGATTTTAGGTTGTCGGGCGGATTTGAATTCTGGCAAGCGAGTCTCCAAGCGTCTATAGCCTTGATGGGTATTTCTGATTCATTTTTGATTGGCCTAAACCAAATATTTTCGGTTTACGGCACAATAAAGAATAAGAATTAGAATAAGGAACAATGGCAGGTCCCTTATTTGACCCCACCGAGAGTGTCCCCACGTTGTCGTCGTGGTGGGGCTTGCGTGTCTCAATGATCTTGGGGGCTTTGTCGGTAGAGACACTCATGCCGTTAGGTCCCAAGTGAGAGACCTGACCAAGAGGGACACGAGGCGGAGTCCATTATATCGGACTACTGTGATGGGCGCACCGTCTGGACTTGAACGTGCGCTATTCACTCTAAAAACTTTTGGAGAGTGAGTAAGAGGGCTTTTTTATACTATGGTGCGTAGTGGGCTTATCGGGCGGTGTTTGTGATTTACTACTCGAAGTCTTTGGGGCACAAATCAGTGTCGGAATTTTTACAGTGTACCATGTGACCATGTCGAGATAGCGAGTTTGCCTACTTGGCATTGCTGGTACACTGTGGAGAAGAGCGGGGAGATAGACCACTTTATATAAAAAAAAAAATCCATCGAAAAACGATCTGGGGACCCCACCCCATAAAAAAGGATAGCTGTGTCCAGCAACAACAATGGAAGCGCATCATAAAGATAAACTACCCCAGGAGGGTACCTGCTGCTCCGCAGTAGGAGAATCCCCCACCGAGCAGAGCTCGGTCAGTCCCACGTATTCTGGGGGGGACAATGATCGCTCAAAATCCCAATCGGATTTTTTCCCGTCTTTCAGGGGCGATTTCCAACACGTCCACAGCACCGAATCTTAACGAGCAAGCTACTGCTAGCGTACTCTCTGACAACAGTAGAGAGATTGGCTTGCTAGATGTAGCCAATGCGGCGGTATTGTTGAATTCACCTTCCACGAAGGTACAAAAAGTGTCAAAAAGAACATCAACTCGTGTACAATTTGTGCGCCCACCTACCCCTATTGACGATGAGATGGCTAATGACACCGGCGAGTCGTCCTGATTGCAAATGTCATACGCCTATAAGACGTCAACGAGATCGACTCGAGCCCGCACGTGCAAGCGCAAGCAGACAAGCAAAAGCAGAGAGTCGATCACAACCAAGAAGAATTCTGTTAAGCCACTAAACCTTAGCAAACCCCTCACTAGCGATGGACAGCAGGGTGGAGACTCAGAACCAGCGAGTCCACCAGCAAAGCAGGCAAAGACCCGGGCAAAGGTAAGGCAGGACCTACCTGATTCAGAAATTTTGGCTAAGACGATGCAGGCGCAGCCAACAGCAGAACTTAATACCTGCGTTAAGAATAGTCTTAAAACTATAGAGGAGGTTGCAAACGAATCACGCAACCTTAAAGGGAGCTACGTTTACAACCTCAAACTGGCGGCAGTCACTGTACAAGCTGCAGTAGCTGAGTTGGCCTCGCGATCAGCAGTTGAGGTTAATGTTGAAAGGTTGGAGACTGAAAACACTGAGTTAACCTTTCGAAATTTTCCGCGCGCGCCATTCGGAAATGACAGCAGGGGCACCGCCATAAATAAAATGGCGGCAGAAATAACTTTTTGTGATTTCAAACCGAAAAAAAAAAACGCAGAGCATAGACTATAAAATATTGTTGCGTTCAATTTATAGGAAATTTATCCAGGAACGTAAATAATCAAACTTGTTCATACAAAAGTAGTCTCTAAGTATTGAAAATAGGGGCTACAATGAAGTGGGAGAGAGCGAACGCCGGCGTTCGGTTGCCTTTCGACCGTGTGTGGCGCGATGACGTCATGCCGCGAACGCCGGCGTTCGCGTGACTTTGAACAGGAGGCTCGGCTTACCAGTCTATCAGCACAGGTTGAGAAGTTGACAGCGCAGGTCAGCCTCTTAAGTTGCCAGGGCGGGCTAACTGAGAGCCCTATTGTGGCAACACCATCGATGGGACCAAGTCAGGCCGCTCCAGTGGCCGGACATTACCGATCTGACGAGGTAGAGGCTCAGTTTCGGCGTTCTATAGCCCTAGAAATTGGGTTTATGGTAGACGCTAAACTAGCCACTATAAAGAAGAGGTTGCCTCCTGAAAAGCACTTGCGGCCGCTACTCGCTGCAGATGCAAGAACAGTATCTTAATCAGTTTCAAAGGAGCAGTCAATACCCGATCCGAATCTGATCCCTGATCCCACTGGGAAAAAGAGGAAAAGAAAGGGAAAAGGCAAAAATAAAGTTGTGGCTCCAGTAATGGAATTAACCACCGAGTCTGCGGCTACTAAGCAAGCCTCCCAGGCTTTGCGGGATGCGGCAAGCACTAGGACGGAGACCTGGTCTACTGTGGTGGAAAGCAAAGAGAGACAAGACTCCTCAATCCATCCCCAAGTCCCCTGTAAAGGGGAAAAAGCAGCAAGTGAAATTGCCTACCACAGCAGCTATAACGGTGTCGGTGAGGGAGGGATCTTCCACCAAACTCGGCGAGGTTATAACTGTGATGAGGCAGCGAATCCGTTTAGCTGATTTTGGTATTGACACTGTTGGCCAAAGGAGAGCTGCTAATGGTGGTATGGTGCTTACCATTGCAGGTACCGATTCGTCTACCAAAGCGGACAATCTCGCTAGCCGCATGCGAGAGGTCCTTGCCGAGTTTGATGTCAAAATTTCACGTCCAACCAAGAGAGCTGAGGCAAGGATCATGCAGGCATGGCATGGCAGCCGCTATCGTCGAAGTAGGAGGCTGTTCATCCGAAGATGTTAAAGTGGGTGAAATTCGTCGATCACATGCTTCTCTGGGGCACGTCTGGGTCTGAGGCCCATTGGCAGCAATTAAGAAGTTGGCGTCCGATAAGCATATGCGCTTAGGCTGGATGTCAGTGAGGGTTCAAGTTTTGGGAGCGCGTCGTATGATGTGGCGGTGGTAGCGGAGCCATACCATCTTAGGGATCATCGTCGCTGGTTCCGGGACACTGTTGACTCCGTCGCCGTTTATTGTGCTGGTGGAAGAGGTGAGCCTCACTGCTCCCTACTCGATAGGGGGCATGGATTTGTTGCAGTGGAATGGGGTCCTTTGGCTGTAGTGGGCTGCTATGTGTCTCCTAACATCTCTCTCACCGAATTCGGGGAATATCTGGACGGGGTTGCAAACTGCATTCAGTATAAATGCTTGCTTCGTCCGGTGCTCGTCTTGGGTGACTTCAATGCTCATTCCAGAGCTTGGGGAAACACCCGGGACACGTCGAGGGGACATGCAGTACAAGACTGGGTGGCATTGCTTGATCTCCGACTTTTAAATCGGGGATCCGTAACCACATGCATTCGGTGGCAGGGGGAGTCAATTGTGGATCTCTCATGGGCAACTCCTTCTGTTGCTCGCATGGTGTCGGATTGGAGGGTAGCGGAGGAGATGGTCACACTTTCCGACCATCGCCACATTGTATTTGATGTGACATTGCGCCCCTCAAATGAACTTAGCCGTCCAGTCCAGTCCAGTCCACCAGCACGACGTTGGGCCCTCAAGCGGCTCGATCGAGATATGCTCATTGCAGCTACCAACGTCGTGGCATGGTCAGAGGATGATCGTTCATTCATTGTACCCATAGATTAAGTTTGTTTATAAGTTTTTGCTACTATTTTGGTGTACAATAAAGTTTTATTCTATTCTATTCTATTCTATTCTATTCTATTCTATTCTATTCTATTCTATTCTATTCTATTCTATTCTATTCTATTCTATTCTATTCTATTCTATTCTATTCTATTCTATTCTATTCTATTCTATTCTATTCTATTCTGTTCTATTCTATTCTATTCTATCGTTCCCAGGGGATCTCGCCCGATCCAGAAGAAGAGGCGGCTTGGTTCCGGGACAAGATGACGTCGATTTGTGACGCTTACATGGAAGCGGGTCAGATGCGTTCAACGTCCTGGTGCAGTTTACTGGTGGTCGGAAGACATTGCGCAACTACGAGTTTTCTATCTTAGGTCCCGACGCCAGTATCATCGCAGTCGACGCAGGAGGGAACCAAGAGCTACAGATGAAGAGATTGCCAGAACCTATAGAGCGTACCGGGAGGCCACTATGAAACTTCAGCACGCCATCGCGGATGCTAGGTCAAAGTCTTGGGGAGAACTTCTTAAGGGGCTGGACAGGAATCTATGGGGAAAACCTTATAAATTGGTTATGGCCAAATTGCGTCCTTGGGTTCCCCCATCACGGAAACTATGGACCTGGCTCTACTGGAAAGAGTCGTAAGCACGCTCTTCCCAGTAGCTAGAGACAGCCCCTCATCAGTTCGGTCATCCCCGGACTGGTCTGACGAGATGGAGGTGACTGAAGGCGAGCTTGAAAGGGCCATAAGACGAAGACCGGGAGCGCCAGGCCCTGATGGTATCCCTGGCCGTGCGTGGGTTCTGGCTCTGGCTTCTTTGGGGGATCGCTTAAGGCGGCTGTTCAACGACTGTCTTCGTGCAGGCGTGTTCCCTTCGGACTGGAAGGAGGCCGGATAGGTCTTATTGAGGAAAGCAGGCAGAGATTCGGAATCTTCCTCTGCATACCGTCCCATTTGCCTGCTCAACGAGGTTTCTAAGCTATTCGAAAGAATAATTGCCGAAAGACTCGCTGGGCACCTGTCGCGGGTTGGTCTCGATCTTGCCGATTGCCAGTATGGTTTCCGGCACCAGCGTTCTACAGTGGATCCTACGCGTCCGCTTGTTGTCGGAACAGGCAGTGTCTCGGAGTGGGGTATCGTTGGCGGTAAGTTTGGATATCGTCAATGCTTTTAACTCGCTGCCCTGGGATGCAATAAGGGCGGCTCTAGAACATCATAGAGTGCCCCCTTACCTGCAGTGCATCATCGGTGATTATCTACGCGACAGGCACATTTGCTTCGTAGACCAAGACGGTTGCGTTCATCGGAGGGAGATTACGTGTGGGGTTCCGCAGGGGTCGGTTTTGGAATCTTGCTTACGACGCAGTCCTGCGCGTCGAGCTCCCCGCTAGCGTTAATATTGCCTGTTATGCAGACGATACTCTGGTGTTGGCCAGCGAGGACACCTTCGATGAGACGAACAGGTTTTGCGAGCTCTGGGTTGCAAGAGTCATGGCCTCAATCCGTGAGCTGGGTCTAGAAATAATACCTCATAAAACTGAGGCGCTATGGTTTTATAAATTGCCGAGGAGTAGAGAACCACCCAGCTCGTCAGTGACTGTAGGAGATGCGTAAGTCCAGGTGAGTCAGTACATTAAGTACCTTGGCTTAACCTTGGACAGCCGGTGGGGCTTCGAAGAGCATTTTGAACGCCTGGTCCCTCGCGTTGGTAGGGCTGTGGGTGCTCTGCACGGATTGCTGCCCAATCTAGGAGGACCTCGGGAAGAAGTTCGTCGCCTCTACGCGGGTGTCGTGCGATCGATGGTCCTTTATGGGGCACCTGTGTGGTCAAATAGACTATCAGGTGTCCATCGCTGCAGGGCTAAAATCAATAGTCTGCAGCGTAGAATGGCCATTCGCATCGCACGTGGATACCGAATGGTATCCTTTGAGGCGGCAACGCTCTTGGCACGCTTTTCACCATTAGACATCCTGGCAGATATGGACGCGAGGGTCTATAGCCAGATTCGCGACATACGCCAAAGTGGTAATAGCGTGCCAGGGATCGTAGTAATAAGGCTGAGGCGGCAGGAACGGCGACACGCGCTCGAGAGGTGGCGCGAGCAGCTACAGCAGCCGCAATTCTCGCGTAAGCGCGTTGTCGAAGCCGTCCTGCCACACTTCGAAGCCTGGCTGAAAAGAGGAGAGCGCATCTCCTATAGGCTAACTCAGGTACTGACCGGGCATGGTAATTGCTTCGGTGAGTACCTGAATAGGATTGGACAAGAAGCCACGGCAATTTGCTACCATTGCGGAAGTGACCTTGATTCTGCACAGCACACGCTCGAAGAGTGCCCTGCGTGAGCCTCTGAGCGGCAGGTTTTGGTTGCCAAAATCGGGCGGGATCTGTCTCTGCCAGCAGTAGTGAGGGCTATGTTGGCGGAGACAGATAATTGGAGAGAAATGGCGTCCTTCTACGAGACCGTAATGGTCCAGAAGGAGGCCGCTGAACGGGATCGTGAGAGGACCGATCCCACTCATAGAAGGAGGCGTCAGAGGGCCAACCGCCTCGACACCTAAAATGCTGAAACCCCGCTTGCAACATTTAAGGTAGGCGGGACTCGGAGGTCACGGGCTCTCAGAGTGGGGACTCTGTCCGCCCACCAAGTGACTTCAGGAAAGACGGTGGCACAGTGATTACGTGCTATCGTGCACAACGAGGCTAAGGGGAGACCTCTCACAGTCTCCTCAGGGATTTGCCCTAACAGGCGTTGTACAGAGGGGGTTCCGGGGTGGTCTTTTAAGAGGTCACGGGGCCCTCTTCCATGTGCGGATGGTGATCACCGGGGTGGTTTTAGTGAGGCTTATTTTCAAAAATACCTTATCTTGACATTGCCTTCCCTGTATATATTGGAAAATGCCATATTCGTAAGAAACAATCCAAATTTATTTTCTCGCATGGCTGATCGATTTCCTCGTAACAGACGCGACAATACTCAAATTTGCCAATATCAGCACAAAACTGCTCTTATGCGTAAAAGTGTCTTTTGCATGGCTCCAAAAGTTTATAATAAATTACCTAAAAGCTGGAAGCTGCTAAGTGATATAGCTTTTAAAAAGAAAGTTAAAAGTTTCCTAGCAGATAAAGCTTACTACAATTTAAATGAGTTTTTTAATGACAAATTTTGAATGTGTGACATATTTACTTGTTATTTTTTTTTTTTTTTTTAATAATCAGGACATTTTTATTATCGCTATTTTTTTATTAATTTTTGTAATCATAATTATTATTTTATTATTAGTTTGACATTCATAATTATTAGTTTGACATTCATAATTATTAGTTTGACATTATAATAATTGACATTTATAATTATTAGTTTGACATTCTAGACGTTTAATTTTATTTTGACTTGTATCAGTATAATTTTTGTTTTTTTTTTTTAATTATTTGACTTAATGACACGCTAGAATGATTTTATTTTATTATTTTGGAAATATTTGCATGCCATTGTCCAGGGCAAACATGACGATTTATATTGTGTTAAACATCTCTTGCATACTGACAATTTACTTTGTAATGTATGTATTGTACTCATGTTTGTGCAAATAAATGATTATTATTATTTTGAAAAAACGTAGATTATTGCTTAGCTCTTTGGCTAGTTTTTAGCTACATTAACGGGCCAAGCCAAGTCAATGTAGCGTGTGTGTAGTTGGTGTAGAGGGGATGTTATGAGGAGAAATTTCATTTTCCTCTATCTGCATGAACTTTCTCACTATTCTGCAGGTGTTCAAAATTGCAGCTTTTTGGAGTGATATATAGATGGAATCTTTCAGGTCTATTAATTTGAGGCTATTGTGAAGATGGTTGGGTATAACCCCTGTAGTGGAAACCACTATAGGTACGACATACACTTTTTCTTGCCTCCAGATTCTAGTTACTTCTTCTTTAAGTTCTGCATATTTACTTAATTTCTCTCCTATTGTCTTTTGCAAATTATGCGTGTTGGGGACTGCAATATCTATTAGGTATGTAACTCTATTAACTTTATCTTGGAGAATGATATCTGGTCTATTGTAGTGAACAGTCCTGTCGGTTAGAATGGCGCGGTCGTAGTAGAGTTTGTGTGTAGTATTTTCTAAAACAGTTTGTGGGACATAATTGTAATAAGGAGTGATTATGTCTTGTTCTTGTATGAGCTTATGTTTAGTTGCTAGTTTTTGGTGAATGATGTTTGCCACCTGATTGTGTCTATGAGTATAGTCAGTCTGTGTGAGCGTTGTACATGCACCTGTAATATGTTGTGTAATGATTTTTAAAGAAAATATTCATAAATCGTTCAACTTCCATCTATAAGCGATAGATGGCGCTAGTAGTTACATGAACATAAGGCACTTGTTGTAGATATTAAGTAATGATTTATGGTATTAGAGTTTATGTATTAGTTTTGTATAAATATATTATAATTATTGTTAAAATGAAATATTTACTTGCAGTTAATTATTGATAAACCCTAATGTATATTAGTTAGTCAATTGATATTACGTACTGTTTACTTTGCTCTGATTGGTCGGACCGAGTGTTTGTGAAAGTTTGTGGTGGGGAAACATTAAGTTTGTAACTGTCATTCTGGACAGTCAGTCTGCTTTGAGTTGTTGAACAGTGAACATGTCCTACCAATCCGTGTATTCGTAAATGATTGTTTATATAATGATAAATATGAAATTGTGTTGATCAATGTGAATAAAATATTTATATAACTGAAGCTTGAAGTTTATGATTCATCACATTTCAGAAGTGGTACATGCCTACAAAAAGCCTACAAATATGTGCAGTGATAACAGGAATGTTAGGTTATGTGTGCCTAAATTAAAGCTAAATGAAATCGAATATTTTTTCCAAGAGTGCTAATGTTATTTTAGACAAGTGTTATACTCACTCAATTTTTATACTGATGGTGGCGCGAGTGTTGAATCATTCGGTTCCCTTCAAATGTGTGAACTGAGTGATACTGATGTATAACTGTCATGTTCGTAAACGAACATGACAGTTAAAACTGGACATCACTTTAACAACTAGTGGTTCATTTTAGTTCCTATGTTTTAAATTGGGTTGTTTTTTTCTTTATTTATTTTAATTGATCATGCAAAATGCTAAATTATGACAAAAGACAATTGATATGTATAATAAACCTATTTTCCATAGCGGTAATTGTCATTATGTTGCCTTGGATTACTTTGTGCTACGATAATTTTCTTTTTTTTTATTGATATAAACCAGTGCTTGACTGCGATCCCACCTGATGGTAAGCAGTGATGCAATCATTGATGGTGAGGTGCTCTAGTTTATTAAGAGCCTATTCACTCTAGCCTTGAAGGCACCTAAATTATAGTTGGACGGGAAGACCACAGCAGGCAAATTGTTCCAGTCCTTCGATGTACGCGGTATAAACGACGAAGCGAAACGCTTAGTCCGGACCGTCGAAGTTTCAACAACGTAAAGGTGGATACTCGCCGTACGTCGGGTTGTCCAATGGTAGAAATGAGATGGCGGAATCAAGTCATGCAATTCCCGCGCACACTCTCCAAAATGCAACCTGTAAAATACCGATAGGCTGGCTACCCTGCGCCTGTGCTCGAGGCTTTGTAGATTGGACTTAACTAAATCTGGATCCCCAATTAGCCTCTTCGCACGCCTTTCCACTGAGTCCAAAGCTGCTAGATGGCATTTTGCAGCACCAGCCCATATGTGACTGCAGTACTCCACACACGATCGGACCTGTGCTTTGTATAACATTAGAAGCTGTCCCGGTGTGAAGTACCGTCGGACCTTTGCAAGAACGCCTAGTTTTCTAGCAGCTACCTTGGCTTTGGACTCAATGAACCGCCCAAAATTGAGGTCTGAGGAAATTTCAACTCCCAAGAGCTGAAGGCGGTCGGTGCACTCCAGGGATACATTCTGAAAAGTAGGAGCCAAGGTGAACGGGCTCCTTTTGGCAGTGAACAGACACGCTTGTGTTTTGGTGGCGTTGAATTCTACTAGATTAGTTTCACCCCACTTGGAGACTGCCTGAAGTGAGACATTCGTACGCTCTACCATAGCCTCTCGTTCGGACCGGATTAGTTCCTTACTAGCCCGAGCACCCGGAAGGTATCTCTCTACAACTGTGCTATCATCTGCATACCCATAGATACCGGGGATCAGCAGATCGTTAATATGCAGCAGGAAAAGAGTTGCAGAGAGAACTGACCCCTGAGGAACTCCGGCATTAGTGGTCATGGGCTCTGATGAGCATCCATCGACAACAACTCGGAGAGACCGTTCACTCAGGAAGTCTTTCACCCAGTTAATCAGACCAGGGGAAATACCGTACGCTGGACGCGTACGTCCGTACTCAGAAGGCTGGCGTGCCATACCCTGTCGAAGGCCTTCGAGACGTCTAAGGAGACAGCAATCGCTTCTCCATTCTTCTCGAGGGCCTCGCCCCACATGTGAGTGGTATACACTGGTGGGTCCCCAGTAGACCGACTGTGGCGAAACCCGTACTGTCGGTCACTGAGGAGATCGTTACCTTCCAGGTATGCCATGAGACGTGTGTTCAACACACGCTCCATAATCTTGGAGAGTATGGAGGTTATTGAAGTCGGCCGATAGTTGGCAGGATCGGTACGACTGCCCTTTTTGGGCACGGGTTGTACGTTGGCAAGCTTCCAGGACTTGGGCACTATACCAGTCCTAAATGAGAGGCGGTACAAGCGCGTCGATACATTTCTTTTCCTTTCGACATATAATTGTAAATTTAAATGTTGTACCCCATGGGTATGTTACAATAATAATTTTATGAACTGAATTTCCACCACACAAACAATAAATGAAATTGAATTTAGAAGGGAAAAAAAAATACGAAACCGTATTTGTATATAACATGATTTAAAAGGGTGTAAATGGATTTTCTTGCACATAGAGATCTACACTTTGGAATATGCAATTACCGTCAATTTGCTGACTGACTGACTGCCATGGCAAGTCAATAGTGTCTGGAGTGTGTAAATGGTTTATTTGATTTCAGTGCCTTGATGAGGCCGACCGTGCCTTGATGAGGCCGACCGTGCCTTGATGAGGCCGACCGTGCCTTGATGAGGCCGACCGTGCCTTGATGAGGCCGACCGTGCCTTGATGAGGCCGACCGTGCCTTGATGAGGCCGACCGTGCCTTGATGAGGCCGACCGTGCCTTGATGAGGCCGACCGTGCCTTGATGAGGCCGACCGTGCCCTGATGAGGCCGACCGTGCCCTGATGAGGCCGACCGTGCCCTGATGAGGCCGACCGTGCCCTGATGAGGCCGACCGTGCCCTGATGAGGCCGACCGTGCCCTGATGAGGCCGACCGTGCCCTGATGAGGCCGACCGTGCCCTGATGAGGCCGACCGTGCCCTGATGAGGCCGACCGTGCCCTGATGAGGCCGGGCGTGCCTTGACGAGGCCAAAACGTGCCTTTGAAGAAGACAAGCGAGCCTTAATGAGGCCAAGTGTGCCGTTAGATAAGTCCATGTGTGCCATTTGAAGCCAAGTGTGCCATTTGAGGCCAAGTGTGCCATTTGAGGCCAAGTGTGCCATTTGAGGCCAAGTGTGCCATTTGAGGCCAAGTGTGCCATTTGAGGCCAAGTGTGCCATTTGAGGCCAAGTGTGCCATTTGAGGCCAAGTGTGCCATTTGAGGCCAAGTGTGCCATTTGAGGCCAAGTGCGCCATTTGAGGCCAAGTGCGCCATTTGAGGCCAAGTGTGCCATTAGAGTTGGCCACATGTAACATTGGACTAGGCCAAGTGAGCCAATAAAGATTCGGGTTGTGTGCCCAATGCAGACGAAATTATCATCAAGAGCGCCTTGGAGTCCGATTGCGTCAGGACTACAGAAGAAAAACCTTCAGTCTTATTGAGCAAACGGATAGTTCCTGTTTCGAACAAAACAGACTCGAAGAGGAATGATGCAAAGAGACGATCTGGAAGGAAGTGCAGAAGTTATAATTCAACCTCTTCGTCGACTACACCACCACGATGCAAGAAGCAAAGAGGTACCTCATGTTGGTTAAATGGTTTTCCAAAGAGAAAAACGTTAAAAGTATCGAAGTTTGAACATAAAACATTAGAATAATGTGATACGGGAGTTCGATCACTCCAGTAAATTTTGAGAGTATTTAAGTTGGATTAGAAAGAGTATTTGTAATTGATTTGTATGCAAATAGGATCAGAAACTGACTATACATTTTGTCTCAAAAACTTGCTAGGCTTACCAAAAGAAAATAGAAATGTTACGAAACCCTACCAAAGTGACGAAGTGGTAAACTAAACTAACAATAGTTTTTCTAATGAGCAGAATTATGGTCAGTTTCAAGTAGAAATGTTAGCTGGTACGACTTAAGGTGAAACTTATGTGAATATTTTTATGACAAATCAGTGCTTATATACGGATATTGATGACAATCAAACGCTTTACAAACAAGTAGAAATAAAATGATCAATTTTATTGGGTATTATATAGATTTTAACAGTGATGTAGTCTTTTGCGTGAATCCGATATAGAAGTATTAGTTGTCAGTCAAAAGTTTATGCAGACTCGTCTAAAGATTGGGCAGATTTTGAGTTACCATCAATTGCAATTTGTAAAGGTACGTTATCCTTTCACAAGAACCTTGTACTGTTCAACAGTAAAATTGATTTAATTTTCTAAAACTTGCCTTGCGCAACCAAATTCAGCTATAGATTCACATCATTCTGGAAATATTTGTATAGACGGATCTTATATCAGAGTATTTATCGTGTCAAATCTTTCTGACTATATCATCAACAAATCTATGCACAGACATCAACGCAAAAGATATACATCAATTAAATGATATTTATTTTACAAGTAGGTTATAAATAATAATATTACATGACCATCGTCAAGACTGAAATCGGAGTCGGTCCCAAAGTTAATGATGACAACAAAAGATTTAATTTGAGCTAGATATTATATTGTTATAATTCGGTTAAGAGGAAAATAGATTTAAAATGCATACACTAGAGTGGCGGGTCAATTTAAATGTTCCAAATTAAAATAAAGTTTGATAAACAGTGCGATTCAAGCATCATTATTATAACCTTAACTTGATACGAATTTGCACACAGATGCTGGGGCCTTAGATTTAGGGGAAATATTAGTACAATTAAGCCCATGGGCTTTCCAGCTAAAGAGTCACTTTTATTCTAAACGCTTAAGTTTTGTTTTATATTATGGTTTCAAATAGTGAATGTAATGAACCCTGACTAAATAAGACGCCACACAACGTATAGCAATATGGTGGCTATACATTCATGAGTTTAGTTAACCATTGAGAGTGTAAGATCTGGGACGCTTATGTCGATACCTTAAGCCGTAATACCATGCTGTCTACAGACACTAAGACGAATCCTCTGTTTCTGTTTATAGTATTGAGACTGAGAATTGATTATCAACATTATAAATATTAGACCTAGATTCGAAGTTCTTAAGGCTGAACCAGATGAAAAACCTAATGACAAAGTATGTATAATTATGTTAAGTCGTGAATTCAGTGTGCGTAAATAACGAAGACTATACTCTCGGACAAAAAGCTGGTCAATTTTACCTTATACTTACAGAAAGTTGACCAATTGTTTCGACTGATAGTGTTGGTTATAAAATATATTTAACATTGGTTTATTATCTCGAATAATAGTGCAATCGTGGTTTTTTTTTAGATACTTTATCTACTCTAAAGAGCTTTTACGATAGTCATGGACCTTGTTCTTAACGCTGTAAAAATGACTACCACTATTTTAAATGCCCTAGCAAAATAAAATTACTTCAACGTTTATAACGAACACCAATGAAACATATGGCTATCTTGGAAAATTCAATGGAGTCTTGTTAATTCTGGTAATTCATTCACTAGAAAGACTGCCACAAAGCTACTAGGATCAGAGATACTTTAAACGATAGACTACGACGACTTTACGAAGTACGAAACACGTTACAAAGCTTAAGAGATGAGGTGAGCTCCAATATCCAAGTTAGACAAACAAAAGGATACTTATGTTACCAGTAAAATCCCTGCTACTACCTACAGCATAAGTGATCTGATTAAGATTAGTAGATCTGATTGCAAATAAGAAGGTAAAATTACATTAACCTCATTTTAAAATCTATAGATCCATTCAAAAACAAAAGTTTTAAGTATAAAATTACTGAAATATAGTATATATGGTAAGTTTTATGATCCCAGACATGTAGAAAAGCTTTTGACAAAAAACCTTACAACACTATTCTTCTAGTGATGAATGTTCTAAACATATGACGTGACGACCAACATAATGATCCGGAAGCAAACCTAAAATCAATACTAAGCCGAATGTAATGAATTTGAATGTAAAACTCATTTTCTTGTCGAACTGAATGAAGTATCATAATTTATATGAATGTAGTCTATCATTGAAATTGTAATCGTGCGTCAGGAGATCGCACGATGTCGGATGGCCGAATGTAATGATTTTTAAAGAAAATATTCATAAATCGTTCAACTTCCATCTATAAGCGATAGATGGCGCTAGTAGTTACATGAACATAAGGCACTTGTTGTAGATATTAAGTAATGATTTATGGTATTAGAGTTTATGTATTAGTTTTGTATAAATATATTATAATTATTGTTAAAATGAAATATTTACTTGCAGTTAATTATTGATAAACCCTAATGTATATTAGTTAGTCAATTGATATTACGTACTGTTTACTTTGCTCTGATTGGTCGGACCGAGTGTTTGTGAAAGTTTGTGGTGGGGAAACATTAAGTTTGTAACTGTCATTCTGGACAGTCAGTCTGCTTTGAGTTGTTGAACAGTGAACATGTCCTACCAATCCGTGTATTCGTAAATGATTGTTTATATAATGATAAATATGAAATTGTGTTGATCAATGTGAATAAAATATTTATATAACTGAAGCTTGAAGTTTATGATTCATCACAGTTGTATGGTCTCTGGTTGACTGTGACACTTACGGCATTTATCATTCGATATTGTGGGGTCTTTGATTATGAATTTCCTATAGTTTTTAGTATTTATGACTTGATCTTGAATCGCAATAATAAACCCTTCGGTTTCCGGAAATAAACTACCTACCTTAAGCCATTTATTTGAAGCTATTGTATCTATGTGGGGTTTTTCTAGATCATGGGGGTGTCGTCCATGTAACACTTTCTTTTTCCACTCTTCTAATTTTTGTTTCTGTGAGTCATTATTAATATTGTAAGTTGTGTTCATATCGTTTAGGCAAAGTGGGGTGTGGTTAATATCGTTTGTGACTATGGCTTTATGCATGGTACTTGTTTGTGATTTTGTGTGAAAGAATGTTTTTAATCTAGCAATTTGTTTCTGCCAAAGGTGATGGATGTCTATTAGGCCTCTCCCTCCGTGTTGCCGTTTGATATTCAGTCTTTCTATTGCAGATTTAGGGTGCAGGTTATTGTGTTTAGTAAGCGTGGTACGTGTTGTTCTCTCTATTTGTTGGATGTCAGTTTTTGACCACTTGATCACTCCAAATGAATATGTTAGTATTGGTATCGCATAGGCGTTCAATGCCTTTATTAAATGCTTTCCCAAGAGTTGAGTTTTACATACTGCGACCACTCTCCGCTTATATTCAGTGGTCAATGTGTGTTTAATCGAGGTATGATCTAAACCTTTGAGTTGCCTGTATCCTAGATATTTATATAAATCTGTTGGTTCCATTGCTGTAATTGTTTCAGTGTTATTAATTGCATAGTCACCAGGTTTAATTTTGCCTTTTATTATGTGTACCGTTTTGCATTTGTCTAGTCCGAATTGCATGTTGATATCTTTACTAAATTCCTTAGTGACTTCTATTAATTTTTTCATCTCTTTTTCAGTTTTTCCGTATAATTTAATGTCATCCATATATATAAGGTGAGAGATAGTGGTTAGTTCTGATGTGTGTTTAAGGCAATATCCAGCCTGGGTGCGCTGCAGTAAGTGAGATAGGGGGTTTAAAGCGAGGCAAAACCATAGAGGGCTCAAGGAATCTCCCTGATAAATGCCTTTTCTTACGGCTATTTGTCGCGTTGTTATAATGTTGTCGCGGCAAGTTAACTGCAGTTTAGTTTTCCATCGAGACATAATATTTTGCAAAAAGTCTACGATTTTTGAATTTATTTTGTATATCTGTAATATTTGGATCAACCAGGAATGTGGAATACTATCAAAAGCTTTTTTGTAATCTATGTAGGTGCAGTGTAAATTTCTATTTTTTGTGTGTGCATGTTTGTGTATTACTGAATCTATAACTAGTTGTTCCTTGCACCCCATATGACCCCGTCTGCACCCTTTTTGCTCTTCCGCTATTATGTTGTGTTGTTCTATGTGTTTATTTATTTTTGTTGTAATGGCTGACGTTAGGATCTTGTAAATTGTGGGTAGGCATGTAATTGGTCTGTATTGAGAAGGCTGTGGTGAGTAATTGGTTTTCGGCAACATATATGTTATTCCTGTAGCAATAAACTCAGGTATATTTTGTTTCCCTAGAACAATGTCAGTTAAATTTTTTGCCAATATTTTGTGTAGTGATTCTAATTTTTTAAACCAATAATTATGGATTTTATCTATACCTGGGGATTTCCAGTTGTGTAGCCTTGCTGTAATACTAATTATGTCAGACTCAGTAAACTCGACGAACTCCATTTCCTCTAATGAACTCCATCTAGTATTTTCGTCTGTTATCCAATTTGATTTATCATTATGTTGTACTCGCTCTTCCCATATACCAGACCAAAATGTTTCAAGTTGTTCTACTGTGGGTAATTCTACAGTATCCTCAGGTATTGTGCAATTTTGTGGCTTAGTCTGTAAATTTCTATAAAAGTTCTTTTCGTTCATAGCAAATATGGAGTTGTCATTTTTACGCTTCTGTGCTTTGTTATATCTTCTTAACCTGTGAACTTTAAGTGCTAATTTCTGTTTTAAAGTATCTAAAAATTCTTCCGATTTCCTATTCTCATCTTCGTGTCTAGTATGAACAGTCATGTTCTTAAATATTGCTTCTACTCTCTTAACTACCTTGTTTGATCTATTGTTATTAATATACTGGGTTAGTCTGCCACAATCTGCTCTAAGCTTTTCTATATCTTTTTCAAGTCTCTGCTGCCAAGCTGGTTTATTATTATTTTTTGGCCTTAAATTTACTGTATGTTCTGTGATCTTATAATTAAGTTCTTCGGAAATAACTAATGCTGTACAATATACTAGAGTGTGAACGTCTATTAGTTGAGTTTCTTCGCTAATATATTGCTTGAGAATACTTTGATTAAATAAACAAACAAGCCGGTTTAGTTTCGGTGTGTACCTAAGTTTGGGCAGCTTTGGTCGAACTGCCGGATCCATTCCGGAAAATTTAGTAAGAGCTGTTTTAAATTTATCGTGTATTTCTTGTATATGCGAATCTGTGAGATGATTTTGATCGGTATTTTCAAGGATCTCAATGTCATTTTCTAACGTTAAAGCAATACTTTCGGTCTGCGTAGATGTACTCGTATGTATGGTTTGTGAATATGCTTGTGATTGATAGAGTATTTGAGATTGTGTGTTAGAATCTAAGTGAGCGTGCAATTGTAAATCTGGTTGAATATTTTCCGTTGTGTTTTGTGTTACGTCGAAATCAATAGTGCTTTCATTACTTTCTGCCTCTACTTGTAATCGCATTCGAACTTCTTCTCTTAATTGATCTATTATGTCTTGTGACAGAAGTTTATTCCTAACTATTATTCTGCGTTGATCTGAAATCCTTTGTTCTGTAACAGTAACCTCTGGGTATTGGCGTGTAAAAAGTTCATGCAGTTGTTTCCTGTAGGTTGTCATATCGGTCTCTAATTTAGTGATATATAGGTAAGTTCGCATGATAAATAGGTTTACTTCTTTGCTCCATCTCATGCGAACTCTTGCTTTGCCCGCCTTGGTGGACGCGGGTAAGAAGGTAGATACCTCCCGCGCAACATTCAAGGACGAGGTGGGTCGGACTGTATTAAAATTAGTACTGGGGGATGGTGACGATGGTATGGATGGTGTTGATCTTCCAGAAGGTGCGTACGATACTGTACTAGGACTGTACGGTTCTACAGGGGTGTTTGTCCTGTTGACGTCAGACGTCAGTCTGTCACCATCGTCAGTGATTTCGGCTGTAACATCTTTACCGGTGGGAGCCCGCCTGCTCAACTCCTCACCGCTGACGGTTCGTATGCTGTGACACCCAGCGTCAGCTCCAGGTGTGCCCCGGCGATCACCCCCGGGCAGCGGTCCTATACGTTTACTTTTTGAACGTGTCTCCATGTTAAATGGGGTTCCAGAGCCACGTTAGCCACGCCAGTAATTTCTCATTCGTGTGTCCGCCCCCCACGTGATTAGATGGTCAATCAGGACGTGTGGTTGTTTAGGGGGCTTATTATTATTATTATTATTATTATTATTATTATTATTATTATTATTATTATTAAAAATCCCACACCCCGTGGTCTTTTCCCCAAAAGTTCAGGCAGGAAAAAAAAAGGTCCCATTTATAGGTTGTTGCGACCGCGGATCGCAGAGTGTAGGGCGCGGGGTGTGTGGGAGCGCTTGCATTACACAAATTGCCATTTGTGTGCTACAACGCTCATGCGACGGCGAGGCGAGTGTGAAACCGTCGGCTAAATTGGCTATTCCAGCTATGAGCAGTGCGCCATCAGCTTCGCCCCAAGCAAACCGTATTCCCTCGGCGCCGGTGGCGTGTGTTCACACCAAGTGCCATACTTAATATGGGTTACACTCTGTGGCGATGTGCCATCTGTGCTCTGTTAACTACTGAACTTTCTATTTCTTGTACACATTGTTACTGAGGTTATGAGAGGGGTTGACTTGTCTTTACTGTTATAATCTACATGCAATTAGTGACGCTAGTTCCTACCGAGTCTTGCGAGGTCAGCGTGCGATCGGTTCTCGCGTGAAACAAATATTTATTTTGTTTGACCTGCACATAGTTGTTTCGGGTTCTGGGTGTTTGTTTATGTGAGTTTATGTTGGTGATCAAGGAATTAATACTAAAAAAAAAAAGCGAAAAAAAGAAGCGAAGCGAGATATAAAAGTTTTGTTACTATTTTGGTGTGCAATAAAGTTTATTCTATTCTATTCTATTCTATTCTATTCTATTCTATTCTATTCTATTCTATTCTATTCTATTCTATTCTATTCTATTCTATTCTATTCTATTCTATTCTATTCTATTCTATTCTATTCTATTCTATTCTATTCTATTCTATTCTATTCTATTCTATTCTATTCTATACTTACGGCATATTGAAAGTTCCTGGATTCTGATAAATAAGACTAGATATTTATAAGACTTACGATACATTTATTGTTTTTCAAAGTATATTCCCTCGCCATAAATGCATTTTTGCATTCGCTGAAACCACTGTACAAAGAAGTTGGACTAATCTTCTTTAGGGACCTCTTCAATGGCTTTATGGAACGCATTCAACGCCGATTCAGGGCACGTAAAACGTGTGCCTCTAAGTTTGTCTTTAATTTTTGGAAACAAATAGAAATCGCAGGGTGCGAGGTCCGGGCTATAAGGCGGATGCGTCATCAGTTCATCATTTGAAACCTTCAAGTAGGCTTATGTTACCTTAGCGAAATGTGAGGATGCGTTATCGCGGTGGATTGCTTCGAGGATGCTTTTGGCGTATTTTTTTTAAAGATTCTGGGCAAGCAAGTGTTGACGTACCAATCTGCAGTCACTGTCCTTTGATCTTCAAGCGATACTGTAGTGTAATGTCCTGATTTGCCGAAAAAAAAGCAACCATATTTTACCAACACTTTGACTTTTCTTAACTTTCGTCGGCAAATCTTCAAAAGGCTTTCCTATTGAAGATTTGCCGACAAAAGTTCTGTGGTAAGTTGGTCTTTACTCACTCTGCCAACTGTCTTTTTCTTTCGGGTTCAAAGCAGTACACCCAGGTTTCGTCACCTGTCACGATATTATAGGCAGCCAATGACTGTCCTCCATTAAACTTTTTTATCATTTTACGGCACCACTGGACACGCAGTCATGTAGTATCCATCGAGTGCAAAGCTTCCGAACCTTCAGATGCACATGTAAAGTGTTTTGCACTTGGCTCATTCCAATGCCTAACAAAGCACGAATTTGCTGGTGTAATGTAGCAGTTGCAGCACCATTCGCGTTATGAGCTAACTATTAAAATTTCCTCTTTAGAGTAGGTTTTTCCCATTGTAGTTTCTCTCTTGGTAATGCTTCTTCTCTCTTGCTAATATCTCTTCTCTCTAGCTAATGTTTCTTCTTCCTTGCTTTTGTCTTCGTATTTTTTTTGTCAGTTTCAATAAGTTGTCATACGGTGTCAATATTCGAGTCTGTAACTGCAGTCACCGGCCGACCTTCATGTACCTTGTCATAGAGATGATCACGTCCACGCCTAAATTCTCCAAACCACGAATACACAGAGCTGCAACATGGAGCTTCATCACCAAATGCCAATTGAAGTCTCTGGCAACTCTCTTGTTGCCTTAAGCCACAACGAAAATCATTAAAAAAAATATTGAACAAAAATGGTCACGAGTTAAATTAATTTTGATAGCGATACACAATATTCGAAAATACGCCACAATGAAATAACAAATGACAGTCTCGCAGATTAAAAGTAACATGCTCGCAAGAGTTCCATTTTTGAATTCTATAATTTTTTTTTCTTTCTTTTATTAGTGGCCAAATCCAGAAACTTTCAGTATGCCCCACGTACTTAACATTATAAAACTGAAGTGTTTGTTTGAACGTGCTAATCTCAGGAACTACTCGTTCAGGTATTATTATTTTAGTGCTGGATAGCCCATTTACTGAAGAAGGCTATGTCCTTATAACATCACACTGAGTGTCGAAGCGCGTACGGTGTGGCTTGAACGTGTTTGTGCAGAAAGTCATTAGCTAATCACATCGTAATATCTATTGCTCAAAAACTGGGCAAGTGCGAGTCGGACTCGCGCACTTAGGGTTCCGTACAAACTTGAAAGGTAAATTGCGGTTTACGATTTATGACGTATTAAAAAAAATCTACTTACTAGGTCTCGTTCAAACCAATTTTCGGTGAAAGTTTGCATGGTAATGTACATCATAAATTTTTTTAGTTTTATCGTTCTCATATTTTAGAAGTTACAGGAACAGGGGGGGGGACACATTTTACCACTTTGGAAGTGTCTCTCGCGCAAACTATTTGGTTTAGAAAAAAATTATATTAGAAAGCTCAACATAATTTTTGAAGACCTATCGTTTCAGTTCTAAGTATGGGGAACCCCCAAAATATATATTTTTTTTAAATATTTTTGTGTGAAAATCTTAATGCGGTTCACAGAATACATCTACTTACCAAGTTTCAACGGTATAGTTCTTATAGTTTCGGAAAAAAGTGGCTGTGACATACGGACGGACAGACAGACAGACGTGACGAATCTATAAGGGTTCCGTTTATTGTCATTTGGCTATGGAACCCTAATAAACGGTCGGCCACGCGGCCGAACCGGTTATCGTTCGTGCGAATCGCTTATGCGTAATGAGTACAGGTGAAAATCATAATGAAGAGGTAATCAACACAATTTATGGAAGACGAAGAAAACACACATTTAGAAGACCTAACACATTTATTTGAAAGTGAGGGAAATGGAGACGTCGAGGGATGGAATACGACCTACGAAAAGAGGAAGAAAAGATGATGAATGGACTGAAGTTAGGAGTAGTAAAACTAGAATGACACTTGTAAGAGGGATTACGGAATTACGTGACACTTGCAAAGATAAATTTCCAAAACAATTTGCGCTTGCAAAACTATTTAAAGAACAAAAGATAATGAATATATCTAAAATTAAACATATAAATCCATACAAAATTATTATAGAACTTGATAATGCCGACAGCGCGGAGAAGTTGGTGAATTCCGAACATTTCAAAGAATTAGGATGGAGGTTCCAGCGACCTTTTGAAGTTTGTTTATCATATAGAGTGATTAAAAATATCGGCTTAGACATTTCTGAGGATGAGTTACGTGCATGTCTATCAAGTATATGTAATGTTGTGAATGTGAGACGCCTACAACGGAGAGACAGAGAAGCAGCCAGTTGGCCTGACAGTGAGACATGGAGTCATCGTTACCAACGTATGTACTCATTTACGAAATGAGAGTACAGGTAGAACCTTACGTTTTTCCTGTTACCCAATGCTCCAGGTGTTGGAGGTATGGTCACTCAGCTAAAATATGTCCTTCAAAGAAAATAATATGTTCGAAATGCGGAGGTAAACACAGTAACTGCGAAACAATTCATTTTAAGTGTGTGAATTGCACAAAGAATCACATGGCATTGGACAAAACTTGCCCAGTGTACACTAAAGAAAAGAAAATACGTACTATTATGAGTGAGTTTAATGATTCTTATAGAAAAGCATTGGATATGTATGGTACATCCCCCGGCATCCTCCTACGAGGCAGACACTTTCACCTTCCTATGAGACAGCTCAAGTCACGCAAGCATCTACTAAAAGTACACCTACGTTACCCGTGTTACAGTCGAAGGCTACCTACGCACAAAAAACTGCACGCCCTGTAAGTCACGATGCGAGTAAAGAAACGATGTCCATCCAAAGAGATACCACAAACGGACAACAAATTAGAAATGTATCACAAATGGATAAAGCACAGACAGAAAAAGATGTAGAAACGATAAAGAAAAGTAAGAAGAAAAAACAAAAAGTAAACGTTCCAAACTGAAGCTTCCCATACCCAGGAGTATTCTATGAACTTTCAGGAGGATACGCTTAGGGAACACGTAACTGATGAAGAGGAGGAGGGTAAAAATGAAGATTTGGAGGAAGATAATTCATTTGGATGGCTGGTAGATAAAATCAAATACATTTTATTTGTGAGAAATGATAATTTTAAGGTTAAAATAATAACTATAGTGCAAATTAGCGTGGAGTGGGCAATATCCCGTTTCCTAAATAAGATAATACCTAAAGATTTTTCTTGTTTTAAAAAATATTTCCAAAATGAAGACTGTTAAAATAAACATTTTACAATGGAACTCACAAAGTGTGTTACCCAAAATAAATGATTTGGAACAAATCCTGTTTTTAGAAAAGGTTCATATTGCAGCGTACAGACCCAACTCATATGGAGGAGTCGCAATTCTAACTCATGAATCTATCAAGGCTCAACAGTATCATACTACTGTAACACGTAGTATACTTTGAGATATATGTAATTTTATTGCTCTAATCGACTAACAAGTTGGTATCGATTATCATATCGATCCCAACACTCATTCATTCGTTTCGAATGTCAATGTCAAAGTGTAAAAGAGCTCAGTCAGTCGACGATCGCCGAGCGTGCAATAGTGTAAGTGATGTTTCTGTTATTTCTTTGTAAATATACTGATTATAATCTGTTCTGTTTGATTTTTGCCCTTTTCCCTTCTGAGTCTTACATCTCAGAAGTGGGATCGGTGTGAAAACGAATAGTTTTTGCATAAATAACCTACGCGCCATACTAGTGAAAACATAACGGCGCGGCCATTTTGATCATAACCGTTCGTTAAATATTGTCAAAATCTAGTGTAACACTAAACAAGATATCCAATTGAATGTAGATTATTAACTTTCGAGGAAGAATCAGATGGATGCGAATAGATTTAATTTAAATTTGATTGTTTAAAAAAAAAACCGTCACTACAAAAACGGGTTGCAAGCCTATTATTTTGTCAAAATATGAACTCAAATCAACAAAATAATGGGCCATGGTTCTCTAAAATCGTTAATTTCAAACTGTAACAAAGGATTATTTGGATGTAATTGGATTTAACTTCGGTTAAAAGCCTAGAAATCCGCCATTTTGAAAATAATAAACAGGTATTGCAAGTTTATTTCATCGAAATATGAACTTAATTTAACAAAGCACATGACCCTGAACACCCTAAAACCGTCAATTTAGAATTACAGCTATGGATTTTGCGGATGAAATCGGATTTCATTCAATATTATTTAGACCCACCATCATTCACCTTTTATTTTGTCAAACATTAGTATTCATGCAAAATAGTGAAATTAATTGAACACATTATAATAAGACCTTGCCCCATATCTATTTAGGTCATTTTACTTGTTATATAAATTACCCGTTTAGTGCCTACCTAATTGAAAGATTTTTGCAATCCGTGTAAATTTAGTTATTCATTGATCAAAACCTAAAATCAAAACCTGTAAGTTTCAGCCAATGAGCGACAAATGTGGAGCGAATACGAATAGACCAAAGAGGCTGACTACACCGTGCCCCAACTCGGACCACGAGATGCGAAGTAGTCGAGTATCGCGCAGCCATACCAGGCACGGTAGCAGGCGTAGCCGCAGCCGCAGCCGTTGTTGCAGCCGAAATACCCATCGTGATTCTCGATGCCGAGAGACTCGCAGTCGAAGTCGCAACTCACGTCGTGATAGGCCTCATCGTGGAGGTCATCGCACGCCAGATCGCAGATTGCGTGACTCGGAACGAGAACTGTCGGAAACCAGGAAGCGGCTGAGGTTATTGGAAGACCAGGTTCACCGCCGGCAAGCGTCGGGTGATTTACGTCGGAGTCCTTCAAAGGGCAAGCGAGGTACGTCAGGATTGCATGTTCGTTTGGATTCTTCTCATCCGAAAATGGACGAAGAACCTAGTCCTAAGAAACCTAGATTAGAACCTTCAGAATTCTTTGAAGAATTCCTAAATGTTTTGAAAGGTAGGTCAGGGGATCGTGAGTTCCTTTCCAGCCTCAATAATGTCGTGCCAGAGTATGATCCACTATCCAAGGAACAAACTATTAACGCATGGCTAGACAAGATTGAGGAATGCGCCGAAATCTATGGCTGGAATGAAAAACAGACAATTCACTATGCCCTGCCTAAACTCACTGGTCACGCCCGTACATGGTATCAGGGATTGCCTTCTATTAAGCATACATGGAGCGAATGGAGAGTCATGCTCAAAGAATCCTTCCCAGCAACCGAGAATTACGCGGACCTACTCATGGAAATACTTAATAGAAGAGTACGACCCGGGGAGTCCTTAGAAATCTATTATTTTGCAAAAATAAACCTTCTCAACCGTTGTAAGATTTTCGATAAACAAGCAGTGGACTGTTTGGTTCACGGGATCGAGGATAGGGGTGTTCGAGTAGGGGCCCAGGCGGCTAAATTTGAAAAACCTGAAGAAATACATCAATTCTTCAAAGCTATTAAGTCCTTTTCTCGAGAACAGTCTGATTCAAAAGGACGTAATAGTCGTGACACTCGCTTATCGAGTAACACCAACAATTCCTCCAGTGACAGTGCACCGAACAGAAACAATCAAAAGGCAAAAACTATGACTTGTTTTAACTGCCGGGAGGTAGGACACCCGAGTTTTAAGGGCCCTAAACTAATTATAAAGTGTACAAAGTGCAATCTTATGGGCCACACGTCTTCTAATTGTACGAATAAAGTTAAGGAACAGCAGTTAAGTGAGAAAGACAAAAGTGTCCTTAAGGTTTCACTTCAAAACGATTCCAGTAACAAGTATAAATTAATCATAAAGGTCAACGGGAATCCTATAGATTGCTTGGTTGATTTAGGTAGCGAAGCGACAGTTATGCGTGAAAGTGACGCTAAAAAAATAGGTTTGCGATGGGAATATGTTGACGGTCCATTCTTAAGGGGGTTAGGAAATATCCCATATTTACCTAGAGGCCGCACTAAAGTAGATATTGAAGTTCAAGGTATTATAGAAAAGGATATAGAGGTATTTATAGTAGATGACACATTGATTAGCTATAGCATTTTACTGGGGCATAGTTTTACTGAACGGCCAAATTTACAAATCATTAAGACAAATACGGATCTAAAATTCGAACGAATGGAGTTAGTACACTTAATAAGTTCCGTATTTATCTCATCGGAATTAAGTTTACTATTGTCACGGACTGCAATGCTCTGCGTTCTACATTCACAAAGAGAGACTTAGTCCCTCGGATATCTAGGTGGTGGATTCAATTCTTGGAGTTTGACTGCAGTATTGAATATCGACCAGGAGAAAGAATGTCCCATGTAGACGCTCTCAGCAGAGGTCCTATAGAAGGTGAATGTGCTGAAGCCGTACATACACTTGACATTCTGTCGGTGGGATCCGAAGGTTGGATCGCTACAGTACAGTCATCTGATGAGGAAGTAAGACGAATTAAGGATATTCTAGAGGATCCTGAAACCCCAAAGATTGCGGGTGTTTACAAGGTATACAAAATCAAAAATGGTCGGGTATTCCGTATCCTCAGTGATGGTACATTAAGATGGTTGGTACCTCGTGGAGTTAGATGGCAAGTGCTCAAGACAAATCATGATGAAATTGGGCATTTTGGATTTGATAAAACCTTGCAAAGAGTGAGGTCACTCTTTTGGTTCCCCAAAATGCGTAAATTCATTAAAAAATATGTCAGCCCGTGTCTTGAGTGTACCCATCACAAACTCCCGTCAGGAGCTAAAGAAGGGTTTCTCCATCCAATACCCAAAATCAAGATCCCATTTCACATCGCGGATGCGGATCATCTTGGTCCCTTCCCACGAAGCAAACGACGTAATGTTTATATATTAGTTATCGTTGATGCATATACCAAGTACGTGAGCTTGACCCCCGTCAAGAGCACAAAAACTAAAGAGACTATTAAAGCATTTAAAAATCTCTTTAGTTACTTTGGTAGTCCCACACGTATTATTACGGATAGAGGCACTAGCTTCACCAGTAATAAAAAGTTCAAGTCATTCGTTAATTCAATCGGAACTAAACATATCCTGAACTCTGTGGCTACTCCCCGGGCAAATGGCCAAGTCGAGCGGTACAACCGCACGATTTTGGTCTCTTTAGGATCCATGGCTCATGAAAAAGGCAATAATAATTGGGACGAACTATTGCCCGATGTACAACTTGGTATCAATACCACTATACACGAGGTCACTAAGAAAACTCCGACCGAGCTACTTTTAGGTAGGAAAGTCAGTAACCCAGCACAAGGTTTGCTTAATGATATAGTCGATGACGAGTAGCGATACATTAGATGATATCCGTTCTGAGGCAGGGGAACGTATAAGGAAGAATCAACAAATCAATAAGAGTAGGTATGATAAACGTAGGAAGGATAGTAGGAAATATAAGGAAGGCGATCTAGTGCGTATAGTAAGAGCAGTCGTGACTGGCCCCGGTCAATCCAAAAAGCTAGAGGCAAAATGCCAAGGGCCTTATAGGATTAAAAGGGTTTTACCAAACGATCGCTATTTAGTAGAGGATACTCCGTTGACCAGAAAGGGTCAACGTTATGAAAATGTCATGTCAGTTGACAAAATATTTCCATGGTTGAGCTTTGGTGAAACCGCTTGTCATTCACACGAAAGTAGCGAATGTAGTGATAGTGAAAATACTGATTGAATAAATAAAACAACAGCGAAATCAAATGTAATGTCAATAATGTAATGTTATATATAAACGTATATAAATTATGTATGTGATTAGAAGTGAATGTAAAAACAATATTTACCATGTAATCAAACGTTATAGCAGTGAAAACATGACATGTAATAACTTAGATCTTACAAATTAGTAAAACAATTGAAAGTGCAAAATGATTAAGAGTGTTATTAAATAGCGGATTGTAATTAATGAGCGAGAAATACATTAAGTGAACTTACCAAGTGACAAGCGAGGATGTCACGTAGCGGGCATGAGAGGCATATGAACTTGCCGCCCAGGAGTTGTTGCGTGGCATCACAGTGGTTGCGTGGTGAAGGTGAAGGAAGTAGCTCTCGCCCCGCACCACTATAGATAAGTACCTCGGATGTCACGTAGCGGGCATGAGAGGCATATGAACTTGCCGCCCAGGAGTTGTTGCGTGGCATCGCAGTGGTTGCGTGGTGAAGGTGAAGGAAGTAGCTCTCGCCCCGCACCACTATAGATAAGTACCTCGGATGTCACGTAGCGGGCATGAGAGGCATATGAACTTGCCGCCCAGGAGTTGTTGCGTGGCATCGCAGTGGCAGCGGGTTGACAGTGAAGGAAGTAGCTCTCACCCCGCACCACTATAGTAGTATTAGAGTGTGTTGTGTAGCGGGCATGAGAGGCAAGCATTGTGCCGCCCAGGAGTTGTTGCACAGCATCATAATAGCGGTTAGTTGAATAACTAGATCTTAAGTTTCAGTTACAGAGTTTATGTATTCTTTTTTTTTTATATAGTATAATATATCTATGTCAATTTAACGTGAGGACACGTTATGCGAAGGATGGCCGATTGTAACACGTAGTATACTTTGAGATATAATTTTATTGCTCTAATCGACTAACAAGTTGGTATCGATTATCATATCGATCCCAACACTCATTCATTCGTTCCGAATGTCAATGTCAAAGTGTAAAAGAGCTCAGTCAGTCGACGATCGCCGAGCGTGCAATAGTGTAAGTGATGTTTCTGTTATTTCTTTGTAAATATACTGATTATAATCTGTTCTGTTTGATTTTTGCCCTTTTCCCTTCTGAGTCTTACACTACTATTTCAAATTCGTGTATTGAGATGGTCAATGTCAAATTTTTTAATTTTACTTCCATTCAAAACGTGATTTCAATTTATTGCCCACCTAATGTTCGTGCCACACAGAATGACTGGGAATCGTTGTTTACTATCGCTAACTCAAAAACTGTAATTTTAGGTGATTATAATGGTCATCACTCAAGTTGGTCCACGAAAACAGATCAAAGAGGTACTCAAATTTTTGACTCCTTAATTGACCATAATTTTGTTACTTTGAATGATGGGAAGCCGACTCGTGTAAAGCTAGTTAATGGAATTTTACAAAAGTCGGCCCCTGATCTATCTATAGTTTCTTCAGATGTATCGTTAATGTTTGATTGGAACATAACTAATGAGTCCTTAGGCAGTGACCACATGATAATCAAACTACAGACTGTGAATAACTGTGTACCACGCATTGTTAAAAAACGAAACTTTAAAAAAGCCAACTGGGTAAATTACCGTAATTATATTCAAAAAACACTAACTGAGTGTACATTGCCTGTTAATCCCCAAGAAGAGTATAATTTCCTTTTAAATATAATCAACACAGCGGCTGATGTAAATATTCCTTATTTTAAATTTAACCAAAATCCCAGTAGTCAATTTAAACCAAAACCTTATCGGTCTCCAATGTTATGCCTTTTGCTGACAACAGATCCAGACCGCTACTCTGTGTCGATATGTTCGCCTTTAGGCAGTTCCGACCACTGTCTGGTTAAGTCTGTGTCTGTCTACTCTCCGCCCGATCCCAGCCCTAGAGGCACCCGGCGGGTTTGGCGATACAGGTCAGAAGATTGGGATGGCTTGCGGTCTTTCTTCGCATGCTATCCTTGGCAGCCCACTTGCTTTTCTTCCGATGATGCTTCGTCGTGCGTAGATGCCGTGACGGATGTGTTGCGGCAGGGGATGAAGTACTTCATCCCATTCTCTGACGTAACAATGTCTGGCCAAGCTCGTCCATGGTTTGGCGCCGAATGTGATCGCGCAGACGCGCTTAAGCACGCGGCATATCGAGCTTGGGCTGACGCTCGTACGCGCAAAGCAAGCGACGTGGCTCAGAAGAAGAAGGCCTTTAACAGGGCTGCCAAGTCCTGCCAGAAGGTGTTGCAGAGGTCTCGGTTTGACCACATAAGCAGAATTGGGAGCAAACTTGCTTCATACCCCGCAGGTAGTAAAGCGTCTTGGTCCCTGGCTAAGTCGGTTGAATCGAACTTCTACCGTCCCTCACTTCCGCCATTGCTGAAACCCGATGGGTCGCTGGCTCACGCCGCTGAAGAGAAAGCAAACTTGATTGCCTCTCTTTTTGCGGAATCTTCTCGTCTGAATTCTGGTGACGCACGGCCACCTGTTTCTCCTGATGGATGCGCGACGAGGATGTCAGACGTTCGTATCCATCAAAAGGACGTTCGTAGGGTCCGGCGTAATCTCGATGTGAAGAAAGCTAGTGGCCCCGACGGGATACCAGCAATTGTGCTTAAAACTTGTGCGCCTGAATTGTCTCCGATCATGACACGCCTATTTCGCATCTCATATGAGACTGGAAAAGTGCCGATTGCTTGGAAGCAAGCTAACGTGCAGCCTGTGCCCAAGAAGGGCAGTCGAGCTGACCCGGCAAACTACAGACCCATCTCTGTTACGTCCGTCCTCTATAAGAGTATGGAACGGGTGCTAAACAAGAAACTTCTGGCATACCTAGAAGCTAACGACATCCTCAGTGACCGGCAATACGGTTTTCGCCAAAATCGGTCCACTGGGGACCTTCTAGCGTATGCCATTCACATCTGGAGCGAAGCCATCGAGAAGCATGGGGAAGCGCTTGCCGTCTCCCTTGATATCTCGAAGACTTTCGATAGGGTCTGGCACGAAAGCCTCATTACTAAGCTTCCTTCCTTCTGTCTACCCACTGGTCTGTGTGCTTGGATCGCAGACTTCTTGAGGGATCGATCCATCCGAGTGGTCGTTGATGGCTGCTCGTCCGGTCAAATGGATATTAATGCCGGGGTCCCTCAGGGGTCGGTACTCTCGGCAACACTGTTTTTGCTGCACATAAATGACTTACTTAAACCCGGTATCTTTGGGTATGCAGACGACAGCACTGTTGCCGAGAGATATGTGGCTGACGCACGCGCTAGTGGGTCACAGATCCAGTCATCCCGAGAGGCTATGGTTGAACGCTTGAACTCGTCCTTGATGGCGGTCTCCGATTGGGGCGATGCCAATCTGGTCAAGTTCAATGCAACCAAAACCCAAGCGTGTCTTTTTTCCGCTAAACGGAGTCAATTCCACCCGGCTCCATCTTTCCGAGGTGTGACCGTGCCAATAACCGACCATCTTGATCTTCTTGGCGTTACGCTGACGTCAACTCTCAACTTTGGGCCATACATCGAAGCAAAGGCTCAACTGGCAGCAAAAAAGCTGGGAATCCTCGCGAAGGTCAGACGGTACTTCACGCCGGAACAGCTGCTAAAACTTTATCAAGCGCAAGTTCGATCGTGTATGGAGTACTGCTCTCATCTTTGGGACGGGTCTGCCAAATACCAGCTTGATGCGCTAGAGTCGATTGAGAGGCGAGCCAAGAGGATCATTGGCAATGATGCACTTGTTGAGTCGAAGCTCCAAAGCCTTGGACATCGCCGCCGAGTTGCTGGCCTGTCGGTTTTCTATCGTTTACATTTCGGGGAGTGTGCACTGGAATTGCACAATCTAATTCCGCTAAGTCCGTTCCATCATCGGACCACTAGACGTACGGCGTTGCGCCACCAGTACATGGTGGACATCCCACCCATACGCACAGAACGTTTTGAGAACACATTTATTATGCGTACAGCCAAGGAGTGGAATTCCTTGCCGGAGTCTGTGTTTCCTGATAGCTGCAACTTAGGGGTCTTTAAGTAAAGAGTGAATAGGCTACTTCTAGGCAAGCGTGCTCCATCGTTGACCACATCATCGCTTACCATCAGGTGAGATGGTGGTCAAACGCGAGCCTATTATTAATAATAAAAAATAAATTAAAAAAAACATTTAAAAAAAAGAGTCTTAATAGGAAGGTAATCTAAAAATTTGTGGAGTCTACAGTGTTCTCACATTATAAAAAAGAGGCTATATAAAAAAAAGCAAGAAAAATATGAATAATTACAACTATCAATAAATGAGATGTTAACAAAATAAATTACCTAATAAACGAATTTAAGGTAGTTAAAGTCTAAATAATTTAAAAAATATTGCAAAAGCAATGTTTTATAAAAAATGTAAAACAAAGATGGAAGAGTTAATAGACACAATAATAATGAGTTACCAAACAAGCGTGTCTTCGACATAGTCTTTAACCTTATAATACGCTTTTTTGGTTAGGACAAGCTTATTATGAGTTTTGAATTTTCCTTCGCTAAAATCTGTTAAAATAGAATTTAGCAAGCTTAACTTTCCTCACCTTCCGCCTGAATCCGATGCAGGAACCTCCCGAACTTGCCATGTCCTGTGAGGACCTGCGTCATGCGGAAGGTGAGGACACCGTGTTGCTGCGCCAGCCACTCCTCAAAGAGGGGACTCACCGTTGTGATTATGGCGTGCCCAATGTATTGTGTGCTGCGCACATATTTGTGTAGTTTATTTTTATCCACATGTACAAAAATTCCTTAACTTAACATCGTGTGCGCGGTGGAATAGTAGTCATCAAAAGATGGGCGTGGCGGTGGGTGCCGTACGCTCGCCTACGCAGCATCAGGCTAATGCTCCTCCAGGATTCCATATCGAATACATTCTTTCACAAATTGGACAACCTAAACGTACGGCGAGTATTCACCCTCAAGTTGTTGAAACTTCAACGGTCCGGACTAAGCGTTTCGCTTCGTCATTTATACCGCGTACATCAAAGGACTGGAACAATTTACCTGCTGCGGTCTTCTCGTCCAACTATAATTTAGGTGTCTTCAAGGCTAGAGTGAATAGGCTCTTAATAAACTAGTGCGCCTCACCATCGATTATTGCATCACTGCTTACCATCAGGTGGGATCGCAGTCAAGCACTGGTTTAGAGCAATTTAAAAAGAAAAGATTAATTTTGTCATACATTTTTCGATCACGTTAACATAAAACAAACTTGCACTTAGCCCTTTTAGTAACATTTACAAACTTTACTCCTCAACCAATGCCATAGAAAACCGCCCAACAGTTGCACACTGCTCTGTTAAACGAACAATAAGTAATTGGTCGTGACCGTACTTGCGCAAGCACACCTTTATACTGAATAGGCTGTATGTCGTTAGGCGTTTGCGAAAGTTGTACTATTAATAGTTTTAGTACTTTTATTTCGAGTGCGCGTTTCAACACCGATTTATAAGTTTGATGACCACCGATTTATCTTTTCTTACAACAAACCTTAGATTTATACATATAATCTAAGGTTTGCTGTAAGAAAACCCAATTGTGGGTTATGCTCACCTATGTACATAAGCTGTCCTATTTTTGTCTCAGAATCAATGTTGTTTACAATAAAGAATAGTATTGCACTAGCGTGTGACCCTCTCCGCTGCAGGACTCTATGGTTTCTGATATCCTTATGGAGTATCCTGGGTGGCTTCAAGTATCGATTGAGCAGGTTACTTCTTGGCTAGTGTGCTCCATCGTCGTTTACCATCAAGCGAGTATGAGACAATCCACGCGAGTCTGACAGTAACAATAACTTCTCAAGGCGTTCTCCTCGCCCCTTCCCCTTCTACCTACTTCTAGGGTTATTAATATCTGATAAAACTGATCGGCTTCCTCTCTTTGCATTGTCATCGCTAGTTTTAATGTGCCATATTTGTTTGTTTAAATAAATTCCCCGGATCAAGAGATAGCGACTCTGGTTAATTGTAAACTACGTCCGCTGAATATTAATGACGACTTGGCTCTGTTGATGTGAGCTCGCAAAAACAGCAAACAATCCTAGTAATAAAACTGTATAAGTGTGCAGCGTGTACGAGTATTGTGCTTTGTTGTAGTTGGTCAGTGTGGATATCCCGTGAACTGGATTGATTTTCAGTGTACGGGAGCATCCTGCATGCCATTACGCGGGCATCGCATGCCGAGCGTGTTCGCCGTGCTCATTTTTGACGTGAACAGTGTGTAATCTAAAGGCACTCTAAGTTTGATGGACAGTGTATTCTATAGTATTCAATTGTTGTGAACGATCTAAACGCTGTACTCGCGTTTCGCAATGATTAACTGAGCGTGACGTCATCGAGCGCCTTACTCAGGTGCTGCACGCAGCGTACGTGTGTCATAACACACGCTACTTGTTAAGTTTGGTCATCACATTCATGATGTACATGATGAACATTATCTCTCATTCAGAGAGTGTTTTTGACTAAGTTCAGTCAAAACACCAGAAATGGTGGTGGATTTGGAAGTCAGTCAATTTGTATAGTCAGTGTGAATGGGCCAGTTGTGGTGTGGACCATGACGTGACACTCGTCGAACGTCGTCACTTCAGTTCAACAAATTGAAATATAGAATATTTTAGTACCTTCTACCCTTCCAGAGGGTGGCTTCTGGGATGACGGATGTGCTCGCTCCACGCAAGGCGTTACTTGCTTGCCTCGAAAGGATGTATTAGAGCGCAGCTCACGTCGCCCCGCCAAAGGATTTCTCCGACGTCTAAAGTATTCAAATTTCTCCACGTTTTAAAAGGTACACGAGCATTGAGAAACGTCGGCCTCTGTTCGTGAAGCGGCTTCCTTTTGATTTTTCGAGTAATCCCGCTCTTGAATACGTTTATTACGTTTTGAATACTTAACTGTGTGAATACATACCACGTTATGTTAATGTGGTGGCAAAGACTTTAGACTCGAGTATGTACACCGTTAGCATTCAGTAAGCTTTTGCAGTAACATAGGTGGCCAGTGATTGCTAGTAGCGAGGTGGTTCCATTACGAGCGCACATTAGCTCTCGCGTTGCTAAATAACGGTCGGCGCGAGACCGCTTGCGACAACGCGTCGATGAACTCGACCGTAATTGTGTCCTCCCTAGAGCTGGGTTTCTACCCGGTAAATACCGGTATTTAACTGAGTAAATAAGTAAAGTTCCCAATTGCTGGACATCTAACTAGGTAAATACCTAAATTATTTGATTATTGGAAAATGGTTTTGTTGATTTTTTTATCAATAATTTGATGAAAATGACTTTTTTATTTTGTAATACAACTCTTAAGTGACTGGGGATAAAAATTTACTTATTGCACCTTTGTCAAACAAAGGTGATAATATCATTTTCTCGTACCAAAACGCGTGTTTACAAATGCTTTTTCGTGACAGCACTTGTGAACAAAGTTGTGCTAAATAAGCTTTAGTACAGACAAATTTTATAAATGAGCTATACCCGTGTAATTATTATTGTTTAGCGCAACACCGTTTTGAAGCAAACAAAGGAATGCGTTCTCATTTTTAACCGACTTCAAAAAGGAGGAGGTTCTATGTTCGGCTGAATGTATTTTTTTTTACCGATTTCTTGGTCAATTGAGGACCGATTTTGAAAACATTTTTTTTTTTATTGAAAGGTGAATAAAAACAAAATGTTTTCTTTCCGAGTTGTTCCCATAGAAATATTGTTATGATCTGATCATGAACTTCGAAGATATGGAACAGAACTCCTCATAGCATCACAGCAGAACCGTCGTAACCAGTAAAATTGCTTTGTTTATACGTGTAGTCGATGACTGACTGAAAGAAGAGGGGGAATATATCGAACTGATCTGATGATGAAGCCTGATGTTAGGCACCGAAACTCTGTAATAAATTAATGTAATCTAACCGTGTTTGGGATTATTAGAATTATCATGAGATGCACTCTGGCTATAAGGTATTTAAGTTGGGCTGAGGGGTACTTTTTAGTGGTGGTACCATAACTGAAAAATGTAAAAAAAAACTTTTTACAAAAAAAAAATACAACCGACTTCAAAGTAAAAAAAAACACTGAAAAGTGCAAAACTTCAATTTAGGAAGTCGGTGTTAAATAACGAAGAGACAAAACTATTATATTATTATAGAAACACCGACTTCCGAAATTAAAGTTATTTTACACTTTTCAGTGTTTTTTTTTACTTCGAAGTCGGTTGTATTTTTTTTTTTGTAATAGGTTTTTTATAAACTGACTGGTTTCCAAAATTGTCTTTGACTAAACGCTAATCGATAGGTGAGATAAAGATAATAATAATTGTGAAGTTACGTTGTATGAACATAGTTTGTATGTATCTACTAGCTTCTGCCAGCCGCTTTGCGCGCGAGAAATTAGAAAATTATCCTGACGGAATATAGTCCCGGGATAAAAAGTATCCTATATGCTATTCCAGGACATGTGTTATATAGCATATTAAGTATAATCAGCCTTTTAATGTTCCCACTGCTGGGACTCAGGCCTCCTAGGAGAGGGAATGGGCCGTAATCCACCACGCGGGCCCAGTGCGGGTTGGTGAATGTCACACGTCTTCGAATTTTTGGTTCTAGTACATGCCGGTTTCCTCAGATATTTTCCTTCACCGTTTTAAGAGCAGTGGTGATGAAATAAATTACACAAAATAATGCGCCTGGCTGAGTTTGAACCCGCGACCTACAACTCGTAAATCGGGGCCGTTACCACTCGGCCACCACTGCTCTCTCACATGTGTTTACATTTCATCCAAATCCGTTACGCCACACACTCACAAACTTTTGCCTTCATAACATTAGGGTTTTGATTTTTATTTTTTTTCGGTGGGAAAATCATCTTATGACATCCCCCGCTCTTGGGTGGCGCGGGAGATAGTGTCAGAGTTTTACTGACTAAAAACCCCAATCCTGTTCCTTCGTTGCCTTTCATACCAGGGCCGAGTCTTCCTTTCAGAATCAGACCCTTGGCCCCAGTAGGCATTTACCCTGCTGGGCCCCGTTACAGTTGCTGACATCTCCTTGAGGCGCGCGTGGAACAGCACGCGCTGTCAACGACTTGAGCTCGGTCCGGACGATTACCGGACGGCCGGACGGCAAGCCACCCATTGCTAGCCGTCCGCAAGCCCGCGCCTACGGTGGCCGGAAATCGGGATCGGAATCCCGGCGGCGGTTGGGGCGTGAGGGCCGTTGCCTCATGCGATCGGCCGCCTCCTTTGCTAGCATTACTGCTTCGCAGAAGGAGGCGACCGCCTGCCACTCCTCCTCGCTCCGGACCATGACCTGTACCAAGGACGGCGCGGGAGATCGCCGCCACCGATCGCCCCCACGAGGACACGGCGTTGCTCTGCCCAAGCGGGGCACACCTCCACCGTGTGCTCCACCGTGTCCTCCGGACGGTCTACACAATGGTGACAACCGGGTGTTTCTTCCGCACGAATCCGGTGCAGGAACCTCCCGAATTTACCATGTCCGGTGAGGACCTGCGTCATGCGGAAGGTAAGGACGCCGTATTGCCTTTCCAGCCACTTCTCAAAGAAGGGACTTACCGCCATAATTATGGCGTGCCCATCATAACATTAGGGTGATTCTGTAGTCATCAGAATAGTTTAACAGCATACTAAGTATAAATAATACAGGGACCTTACTATGAATAGCGATGATGTTTTATCGGGAGACTAGTCGTGGAGGGTAGCGGGATCCGAGGCACGGTGCACCGCTGGCGGACCGCAGTTAGTTGGGAGCCCAAGTAATGTGCTAGCCACACATGAAAGGCCCCGCCAACTGACGAAAAATCCCGGAATGCACCATCGTGCTGGTTGGCGACCAGATGAGAGGGCCCGATGGTCATCTCCGGGGGGGCTCGGGCGTCCCCGCAGTCTCCAGACTAGTACCCCTATGATGCTGTCCTGCCAGTGCGTGACTTAAGGTTAGCAGCATAGGACTCCATTTCACTTCCTTCTCCTCTCCTACCTCACTCTTAATATGCCAGGGTTGAAAAAGAAAAAAGTTAGACAGCGGCTGCACTCCTTCTCACTTAAAATGCACCTCAGCAATATTAGAGGTCTGCACTCCAATCTCGCAGCAGTCCATCATCACCTTGAGACTGAAAAACCTTATTTTTATTCTTTATTGTACACGTATAAGTTACAAAAATATGTGGATAACAGAGTTCATGTACATAGGTCACTCCCTCTTTTCCCTCTTTTTTCTTTCGGAGACGCAGATAAGAAATCCGTCAGACGTGTCGTAGGTACGGTTATACCTAGGGTTTACCCTGGAGCACAATTTTAAACCACACGCTGGCGTGTGTTTGTACGCTAGGGACGACCTCTGCTATCGGCGTCTCCGCAATCTTGAGGATTCCAGGTTCTCAACGCTTTGGGCTCTAGTGGACACAGGCATGGATAAAATTATCTATGCTTGTGTCTACCGTTCGCACAGTGGTGATCAGGAGACGACCAGGCTCACACAATACCTTAGTGAGACGGCGGATGCGGCTCAGCAGAGGTACACTTCCGCACAATTGGTGTTACTGGGGGATTTTAATGCCCACCATCAAGAGTAGCTTTTCCCATACCAGCATGGTCTGTAACCATGCTGGTCGAGAGACGCGAAAGCTTGCGCTAGCATTAAATCTCACCCAGCTGGTCCAGGGAGCTACGAGGGTGCCGGATGTTGATTCGCACACGGCCAACTGCTTGGACCTTCTGCTGACAACAGATCCAGACCGCTATTCAGTGCCGATATCATCACCGTTAGGTAGTTCCGACCACTGTCTGGTGAAATCTGTGTCAGTTTCCTCTCCGCCCGATCCCTGCCCTAGAGGCACCAGGGGGGTTTAGCGATATCGGTCAGCAGATTCGCATGGAATGCGATCTTTCTTCGCATGTTATCCTTGGCGGCCTACTTGAGTTTCTTTGGATGATCCATCGTCGTGCGCAGATGCTGTGACAGATGTCTTGCGGCGGGGGATGGAGTACTACATTCCATTCTCTGACGTAACAGTGTCTGGCCAGAAAAAGAGAGCCTTCAACAGAGCTGCCAAGTCTTGCAAGAAGGTGATGCGGATGTCTTGGTACGGCCGCATCGGGAACAAACTCGCTTCATACCCTGCTGGTAGTAGGGCGTTTTGGTCCCTGGCTAACCCGGTTGAATTGAACTTCTGCCGTCCCTCACTAGCACCACTGCTGAAACCCGACGGGTTGCTGGCTCATACTGCTGAGGAGAAAACAAATTTGTTTGCCTCACGCTTTGCGGAATTTTCACGTCTAGATGATGATGATGAGATGAGAGATGGTTGCGAGACGAGTATGTCGGCTTTCTCGTAGTCCACAAACGCTAAGCAGAGAGGCTGATTATACTCCTCAGTCTTCTGTATAACCTGCCACAGCGTATGTACGTGGTCCACGGTGCTGAAGCCTTTTCGAAATCCGGCTTGTTATGGGAGGCTGGAAGTCGTCGAACCTGCGCGCGAGACGGAAAACAGCCTTAGGACCGGTTTACCACCCGCCTTCAGGAGCTCGGCCGTAATTCCGTCCTCACCCGACGCCTTGTTGTTCTTCAACTGCTTCAGAGCTATCCTAATCTCGTACAGGCTGACATCCGGGATATCTTCGGTATAGTGTCGAGTCAATCTAGCTCTTGGGTCGTTTGCTAGATTTGCAGTGGGTTCGGAGATTGACGTGTACAACTGTCCATAAAAAGCCTCAATCTCTCCCAGAAGCTGTATATGTGTGTGTGCAGCGGATGCACGTTCTTTTACTCCAAGTGCACCTCTCTAACATTCGAGGACTGCACTCCAATCTCAATGCAGTCCACCACCACCTTGAGATTGACAAGCCCCACTTACTTTTCCTGACGGAGACGCAGATCAGATGTCCGTCAGATGCGGCGTATCTCTACTACCCGGGTTACTCATTGGATCACCATTTCCTGCAGCGGGTCGGGGTCTGTGTGTACGTCCGCAATGACATCTGCTGTCAGCGTCTCCGTCACCTTGAGGACCCTAATTTCTCAACGTTGTGGTTGTTGGTGGACACCGGTGTGGACAAAATTGTCTATACCTGTGTCTACCGATCGCACAGCCGTGACCAGGAGACGACTTAACTGTTTGGCCACCTCAGTGAGTCCGCCGATAAGGCTCTGCATCGGCACCCTGATGCGCAGTTTGTCGCTCTGGGGGACTTTAACGCCGTTCACAAAGACTGGCTTTTTCCGTACCAGAGGACCGACCACGCTGCGAGATTAGCGCGAAACTTTACAGTACCGATGGGCCTCTCCCAGTTGGTAAAGCAAACGACAAGGGTGCCTGATGTAGTTGGTCATACTGCCAATTGTCTGGACTTTCTGCTGACCACCGATTTGGACACATGTATCGTAACAGTTTCCTCACCACTTGGAACTTCAGATCACTGTCTGGTGAAATCTGTATCATCCTTCTGCGACTCACGCGGTGAACGGCAAATGTGGCGTTACAAGTCACTTCTTTGCATCTTATCCTTGGCAGCAGGTCTGCTTCTCTTCTAAAAATCCGTCGAGCTGTGCAGATGCTATATCCGATGTGATACGTCAAGCTATGGAGTATTTCATCCCTTATCGCGACGTACCCATCGGTCGCTCAGCTCACCCATGGTTCAACACCGATTGCGTTCAAGCTGAACAACGTAAGCATTCGGCGTTTCTCACCTGGGTTGACGCTCGTGACCACAAAGCTCCGGATCTGAGTTCAAAGAAGAGAGCCTTCAACCATGCTGCCAAGTCCTACAAAAAAGCACTAAGGAAGGCTCGCTTCGACCGCATTACCCATTTTGGTACAAAGCTCTCTGCGCAGCCATCCGGTAGCAGAACATTCTGGTCCCTTGCCAAGTCGGTCGAAGCGAACTTCTGTCGGCCCTCAATGCGTCCTCTAGTTAAACCTGATGGATCACTGGGTCATACGGCGAGAGAGAAAGCGGGTCTCTTTGCATCTCTCTTCGCCCATAATTCTCGTCTTGACACTAGTAGTGCTACTCCACCGACTCTGCCTCACTGCGATACTTCGATGCCCGAGGTTCGCATAAGGAACAAAGAGGTTCTGAGAACACTGTGTCGTGTTGACGTGAATAAAACTAGTGGACCAGATGGTATACCAGCGATTGTTCTCAAGGCTTGTGCACCCGAGTTGTCTCCTGTATTGACACGTTTGTATCGCCTCTCATTTGGGACTGGTATAGTGCCCAAGTCCTGGAAGCTTGCCAACGTGCAACCCGTGCCCAAAAAGGGCAGTAGTGCCGATCCTACCAACTATCGGCCGATTTCAATAACCTCCATACTCTGCAAGATTATGGAGCGTGTATTGAACTCGCGCCTCTTGGCATACCTGGAAGGTAACGATCTCCTCAGTGACCGACAGTACGGGTTTCGCCGCAATCGATCTACTGGGGACCTACTAGTTTATGCCATCCACTTGTGGGGCGAGACCCTCGAGAGGAATGGGGAAGCGATTGCTGTTTCCTTATGTGACTGTTCCTAAAAGACCCTAGGCTGATAAAATTTTCGTTTTTCCTGAATTTGCCTACATGAAGATATGAAAGTCGGCTTCCCACTAAGTGGGAGGGATGGGGCCCCTCCACCGCCCCATCCTGTGATCCCCATCCTGATGACTTGGACAGACCTCCACCGTCAGTAATGGTTTCCCAAGAAATATATCACCTCGTCCCGACTTAGAAAGCTAGGGGACGAGGAGGGGATGGGTAAAAACCAAATTAAAACAATTAGGGTTGGGAATCCATTAATAAGGAGTTAAGGAAGGATAATCTACTTTTCTTTTGAGTTATGAAATTTAAGAGACTGAGAGGGCTACAAAAGGGAATATGACACGTAACGCTTGTATTTGCAAATTTAATTATTTTAGAACTAGCTGACCCGGCGAACTTCGTACCGCCTATCCTACTCTACCCAACTCTACCTTACTCTACCCTACTCTACCCAACTCTATCCTACTCTACCCTACTCTACCCGCTTCCCCTAGATCTAAGGATCCGGGAGGCAGCACTTCTCTACGAAGTAAAGAAGGGGTACTCCCAAAGAGTTATAGGCGATCGAGAGGTTGAGAGACCAGTGGCATTTACGGACATGCCAGACCCAGCAAAACAAATAAGCCTGACCTTCGGGAAGCTGGAAGACGGTGCAGAAGGACCCCAGAATGTGGAAGACATTTACACAGATGGCTCAAAAATCGAGGGAAAGGTGGGAGCAGCCCTGTCGCTATGGAAAAGAGCCGTACCACATGTGCGTATTTTCTGCGACTCGAAGTCGGCACTCGAGACAGTCGTCGATGGAGCTTCCCTCCATCCCCTAGCAGTGCAAATCAGGAACGTGATCAAAAGAGCTCAATCGCGCGCCCAGAATATTGAGCTATTCTGGGTGAAAGCACACGTGGGAATAGAGGGAAATGAGAGGGCTGACATTCTTGCACAGGACGCGGCTCTTAAGATCAAAAAGCGGGCTGACTACGACCAGTGTACGATCTCATTCGTCAAGAGACAGATCCGTCTGGAGACGCTTGACGAATGGAATCGTCGCTATAGGGATGGCCATACTGCGGGAGTTACAAAACTCTTCTTCCCGGATGCGGTGGAGGCGTACCACATTGTCAGGAAAGTAGAAATGGACCCAATTCTAGTGCAGGTTTTAACAGGGCACGGAGGATTCTCTCAATACTTACACCGCTTTAAGTGCAAGGAGAGTCCGAAGTTCATATGCGATGACGACAAAGTGGAAGATGTTGAGCATTTATTAATAGAGTGCCCTGTAAATGGCATTGATAGGCTACAGGTAGAGGCAGAAATGGAAACCGTGGTCAGGGCAGACAACTTCAGCCAGATAATGAGAAATAAGAAATTAAGAGAAATATTTATAAATTACTGCAAAGTAATTGCGAAAAGATGCATTGCCAGAAATAAGGAGCCAAGACAACTACGTGTATGGAGAGTAGCTGCAGAGCTATAGATACACGCCCAGTGAGGGTTGCTTTATTTTTGAAAATATATTTGTTTTGAATGTATTTGTATTATAATGTTAATTAAATTGTATATTGCGTTAAAGATTCGGACGCACTCAACGCTTTCAGACGTGCTCATCAATGCATTAAATATTTAATAAATTAACATTTGCGTAAATAGTGACCTAGTTTTTAGTGTAGTAGTGTGTTATACAGTTACACTTTGTAAGTGCTGACAAATTTAAAATGAACTAAGTGGATTATTATAATCTAAAATATGGATAGCAGTCCCTTTAATCGGAGCGGGATGACTCGACGCAGCCCTCCTCCAACTCCTACACCGACGCAGCCCCAGCAACCTAGTCGTGAACGAGCCCAGGAAGACGAGAAAATGGAGGTAGTTGCCACTCCTGAGATTCAGAACTGGTTGAGTTCTATTGAGCAGCACTTGAACGAGGTATGCGCTATTTCTTCCGATGGAAAACTAAACTCGGATCAGAAACTAAAAATAAGCAATCTGTGCCGAAAAGTTGGTTATGGAGTTTCGCAACTGGTTGTTCAATACCAGCCGCTAAAATATAATGCCGTGAAGACCCACAATTCCCTAAAAATCTTAAATGAAGACCGAGACCTAAGAGATTGTGTAATAGAAATGAACCGGACGATTAAAGAATCGTGTGGTAAGCAAGGAGCCGCAGCTTCATCTTTTGCAGATATGGTGAAGAAAGGATCCAACAGCTTTGTTCGACCTAATACTTTTAGCTCCGTGGCGATTTATCCCCGAGATAATACGAAGACTAGTGACGAAACCAAGAATATGGTCCAAAAAATCGTTTGCCCTGGTGACATGAAATTGAAAGTCAGAGGCGTACGTAAAATAGGAAAAGGAGGACTTATTATCAGCACGGAGACTAAAGAAGATCTAGACAAGCTCAAGAAAACAGTCCAACTATCTTCTTCAGGGCTCACCGTCGATGACCCTCAAAAGCGCAAACCACGCATTATAGTTATAGGAGTCCCTGCTTTAATGGCTGAAAATGAGGTTTTCAAATGTATTTATGACCAAAACTTGGCCGACAAATTGCCGACTATGACCAGAGATGCATTTTTGACCTCAATCAAACTTAGCCATAAATCTGGCAGGAAAGATGCAGAGAACTGTAACTATATAATAGAAGTTCCAGCTTCTATTCGTAAGGCACTCATAACGCAGGATAGATTATTTATCAATTGGACGTCATGTCCAGTACGAGACTTCACTCTGGTAACGAGATGTTACAAGTGTCAGCAGTACGGTCATGCGGCCAAGACGTGCAAAGTCGCTGCCCCAACATGTGGTCATTGCGGTGAAGAAGGGCACACAACCCAAGACTGCACAAAAAAAGCCGAAACGCCAAAGTGCGCAACATGTTTGCGTTTCAAAAAACCTGCCAACCACAAGACAGGAGATCCAGAGTGTCCTGCCAAAAAGTCTGCCGAAAACAGGTACATCAATTCGATCGACTATGAAGGCGCCTAAGAGCGTCACTTATTTGGTTATATTTTAGACTTAATTAATTGATTATATTTTTCATATTTTATGGATAGTAATTTAATAACCGATATAGATAATACATTTGTAACAGTTTCAAAGCAGTGTAAGGTTGAGGAGTGCAGTCAATATTTTTCCGACACTCAAAAGTCACTAACCATACTAACCCAAAATATTCGCAGTATTTATAAGAACATGGATAGCTTTAACATTTTTCTTCATAGACTAAACTTTGAATGTGATATATTGGTACTAACTGAGTGCTGGCTGGGTGATCGTCAGGCCAACCTCCCAGAAATTCCGGGGTATAACTTATTTTATACAACAATAAACAACAACCAAAATGATGGTGTGGTTGTATATTCCAAGGAAACTTTAAAGGTCTCAGTTGAAGAATTTAATCTAAGGGACTGTATGAGTAATTGCTTGATCATCAAACTTGGTACAACCACAGCAATAATCGCGATGTACAGATCACCTTCTGTTAGAAACTTGGAAACTTTTCACGCTTCCTTAAACCAAATTTTTCAAACACTGTGCACGTATAAGAATGTTATACTAACGGGTGATATTAATATAAATATTAACTCTGAAAACTGTGATGCAGGGACCCAAGACTATCTTAATATCTGCTCATTCCATGGTTTTCTCCCCGCTCACTCTTTGCCTACTCATCAAAGCAGTTCCTGCCTCGATCATATGATGATTAAATCCAGCTTATCATATATTACACTTGTTACTAACTCGACAATTACAGACCATCACGCTGTCCTACTACACCTAAACCTAACGCTGCCTAAGCAAAATCGTCCTCGAACCAAAACGAAATTAAACACAAATAAACTCGAATATGATTTACGCAATCTTGACTTTAACCCACTTTACAATACTGCTGACGCTAATTTTGCTTTATCGTACTTAATAAAACATGTTCAATTTGCAATATTACGTAACACGACTATTTCTTCCGTAAACAAGAAACTGTATAACATTAAACTTTGGATTACTCCGGGCTTGATTCGGTGTATAAGACAGAGAGATAAACTTCATCAGAAAGCTAAGAAAAATCCTGACAATCCTATCATTCAAATCACCTATAAAAGATACAGAAATTTTTGCAATAACCTCCTAAATAACTTAAAAAATAACTACGATAAAAATGAATTAAATAAAGCAGGAAACAACAGTAAGCAACTTTGGAAACATATTAAAAATGTCACTTATATGGCAAAAAAACGTGAATCTAATTCGAGTTTACTGCTTATTAATCCCTCACCTCTTTCATCAGCTAACCATGTTAATAACTTTTTTGTAAATGTTGGAAAAACTCTTGCCGAACAGATTCCAACACAAGACTGTGCTCAAAGACCTCCACTTGATTTAAGAAACAGGTGTGCCCTAAATTCTTTTGGCTTACTGGACACTGACGAAGACGAAGTTACTCGTATCATTTGTGGACTAAAAGATGACTCTGCAGTAGGATGGGATAATATTAGTAATAAGATCCTTAAACTCTGTAAGCATATCCTTGTTCCGCCTTTGACGCACATATTTCGTATCTGTCTTTCCGAAGGAATTTTCCCTAGATCTCTGAAAAAAGCAGTTGTAATCCCTGTTTTTAAATCCGGAAACAAAGACTTAGTAAATAATTATAGGCCAATATCGATACTTTCCTCTATTTCAAAAATACTAGAAAAAATATTAAACAGTAGACTAGTTAAATATTTAGAAAAAAATAAACTTTTATCATCGGCGCAATTTGGTTTTAGAGCCAAATTATCTACAGCTGATGCAGTGCACAGCCTGACAGATTACGTCTCTGAAGAACTCGGCAAAGGACAACAGATCCTGGGGGTGTTCCTTGATCTGGCGAAGGCCTTTGACACGGTGTCGGTTCCTTCGCTAATAAGCAAATTAGAGGCCATAGGAATAAGAGGAACGCCGCTTAAACTTTTTGCTGATTACTTAGATGATCGACATCAATGTGTCAAAATAGACAATATTACGAGTGATGAGCAAATCAGTTCTGGATATGGTGTTCCCCAGGGAAGTATCCTGGCCCCTACCCTATTTTTGATCTATATTAACGATTTGTGTAACCTAAATATTAATCAAGGCAAAATTGTTTCATATGCCGACGACACGGCCATAATATTTACAGCTAAAACCAGCAGCGAATTGTACGAATATGCTCAATTGGGTTTCAACACTGTGACTAATTGGCTTCAAAGCAATTTACTAACATTGAATGCTGACAAGACAAAATATATTCACTTTTGCATGCGCAAGCCTCAATTTAACACTGCTAACTCTCATCTGTATGCCCATAAATGTGGATTCCGATCGTCCAGCACGTGTGATTGTCCCTGTATCTTTAAAACACGCGACATCAAATATCTCGGGGTTATAATAGATGAAACTCTCTCTTTTAGACCACACATTGATGGTCTAGTTAAAAGAGTGCGCAAATTAATCTATGTTTTTAAGAAATTGCGAGCGATTGCTGACTCAAAATTGGTGACACAAATTTATTTAGCCCTAGGTCAATCTGTAATCCAATACTGTATCACTTCCTGGGGTGGAGCACTTAAAACTCACCTACTACCTCTTGAAAGAGCTCAGAGAGCAATCTTAAAAGTAGCCAATTTCCTTCCCTTTCTCTATCCTACAGATCAGTTATACAAATCCTGTAACGTGCTTACTGTTCGCCAGCTTTTCATAATGCACTTAGTATTAAAACAGCACTCCATGCTTACCTACAACGCCGAAATTACTAATAAGAGACGGAATGATATTGTTTGCCATTCTAATGCATCCTCAAAACATGTATTTGTAAAAAGATTTTTTACTTTTTTAGGCCCATTTCTGTACAATAAATTAAATAGAATATTATGTATTTACAAATTAAATAAGTATAACTGTAAAAAGATGATTCACCATTATTCCTAAGCATATCTTATGTAGAGACAGAAGACCTACTTACTGTTTGTAAATAAAACACGCCGTATCTCTAAATTTAGTTAAGTTTTTATTATAGTCATATTTAGTGTTAATTTATTATTTTGTATTTAAGCACTCTTTAGCCTGAAGCACAGGGTTCCCCTAGTTCAGGTAAACAAGCAACTGTGTTCTTTTTAAAAAAATTTAATATACTATATTGTAAATGTGTCCTATGTTATAAATAAACGATTTTATTATTATTATTATTATTATATAAAGAAATTATTTACCCTGTGTTATATGAAAAATAAAGATTTAATAAGTTAGAGGCTTGATGGTCTATCCCGACCTCGAGTAAGAAAGATATGATGGATAAAAGAAAGATACAGTATGAAGAATAAAAGTACGAGAGGTATGCGAGCGAGAACTGGAATGAATGAGTATATAATATGAGGCATAGCAATGACTCCGATAACGTCGGAGGAAAACTGAAAAAAAAAAAACCCTACTCTACCCTACGCTATAAACCTTGCGGAGCCCGAGACCTTTCCAACGAATGCAAAACTGTGGAAATCGGTTCACTGCGTTCTGGAGTTATAGCGTCAGGAAGGAAAACCCGACTTATTTTTATATAGTAGATTACTTTATTCCTTTTCGCCCGTGCATGTCCTGACCAATCCTATGGCAAAGGGTTGTGAGGCCTTTGCTATTGGATAAAACACACTTTCTATAACAATTAATTTCTTATAACGGCCTATTGGCGAATACATCACTCACCTTCGGTTTGCCGACGACATGGTAGTCATGGCTGAGACTACGGAGGAGCTCAGTACAATGCTTGGTGACCTCAGTAGAGTTTCTGAAAGAGTGGGACTTAAAATGAACATGGACAAAACCAAAGTCATGGTAAACAGCCATGTAGCACCCACTCCTATCAAGATCGGGGACTCTACACTCGAAGTTGTAGACGACTACGTTTACCTGGGACAGACGGTCCAGTTGGGAAGGCCTAACTTCGAGAAAGAGATCAATCGTCGAATCCGACTCGGCTGGGCAGCGATCGGGAAGCTGCGCGGTATCTTCTCGTCCAATATACCACAGTGTCTCAAGACGAAAGTCTATGACCAGTGCATGTTGCCAGTGATGACATATGGCTCCGAAACGTGGTCGCTTACAATAGGCCTCATCAGAAGGCTTAAAGTCACCCAAAGGGCAATGGAGAGGGCTATGCTCGGAGTTTCCTTGCGTGTTCGAATCAGGAATGAGGATATCCGCAGGAGAACCAAGGTTGCCGACATAGCACGAAGAATCGCCAAACTAAAGTGGCAATGGGCAGGGCACATTGCTCGCAGAACAGATGGCCATTGGGGCCGAAAGGTTCTGGAATGGCGACCACGTACCGGAAGACGTAGCGTTGGAAGGCCTCCGACAAGGTGGACCGATGACTTGGTAACGGTTGCGGGAGTCCGATGGATGCGAGACGCACAGGAAAGTTCGTTGTGGCGACGCTTGGGGGAGGCCTATGTCCAGCAGTGGACGTCTTTCGGCTGAAATGATGATGATGATGATGAAAGGCCTATTCACCATCGCCAATACAATACACGACTTAAACAAGCGTGACGCATCGTCAGTCACCGTAGAACTCTTTACAGTAGATTCTAGATTCAAAGATTCAAAAGCATTTATTTCAAATAAACCATTTGCAGGCACTTTTGAAATGTCAAGAAGTCAGTCAGTCAGAAAAAATGATGCTAATTGCACATTCCAAAGCGTAGATCTGTATGGAGAAGAATGTGCAAGAAACTCCATGGACACTCTTTTCAATCATGTTTTGCAATTACAAATATCTCTGTTACATGTTTCTTGTCGCTATCATGTGAGAACAATGTCAATAATGTAAAAATAAAAACTAAATATAGATATTAAAATAGCAACTGGCAGCTAAGAGATGACCAGTCTCAACTGACAGCGCCCGTTCACGGACCTGACGCGAATATTAGCACCACTCAGCTCAACCATTTTGAAGGGAACCGAATGATCCAACACACGCGCCATCATCAGTGAGACATTTGAGTGAGCATGACAAACTCTCAACTGCCATGCTCATTTATGTCAAACAAATCCAATAGTAACCTAAAAACCATAAAATAGCTCCATGGTACTCACATTTACAAAGTTTGAAAAAAATTCTTCTACATTATACAATACTAAATAATACTTTATAAATTTAACAAATTCAAAAAAAAAAACATTAAAGAATAGTAATAATAGTTTCAAGACTAATCAATTTGTACCCCCGGTGGTAGTGGAGCTGGACCAGCATTGAGCCAAGCATTTTTATCTTGAATATAATCCTCCAACTTATAATATGCTTGCCTGCATAGTGTGCGTTTAATACAAGATTTAAATTTCGTTTCATTGAGTTCTAATATTTGGGGAGGTATTTTATTATAACATTTCAAACAGTACCCCATGAAAGAAGAGGCCACTTTAGCCAGTCTGAAACCTGGTTGAACTAATTGGTCCTATTTCTTGTAACATAATTATGTCTATCGCCTCTTTTGCTAAAAAGATGAAGATTTTTTCTAACGTACATGATGTTTTCATAGATATATTGACAAGGCACCGTCATGATGTTAATATCCAGTTACATTACAGTTCCCTTAGAGAATCGCACCGGCGGAGATTTTAAATAGCTCTGATAGCTCTTTTCTGTATAATAAAAATTGAGTCGATGTCTGCAGCCCGTCCCCATAGTAAGATACCGTATGACATGATACTATGAAAATAACTAAAATAGACTAGTCTAGCGGTATCAACATCCGTAAATTGGCGGATTTTTCTAACAGCATATGCAGCTGAGCTAAGCCGTCCCGCAAGAGATGTTAAATGAGGACCCCATTGTAGCCTTGAGTCAAGCGTAATCCCTAGGAAAACCGTTTTATCGACAAATTCTAGTTTCTCATTGTTCAATATTATGTCACAATCACTACTCTTGATATTCGGTAAGGAAAATCTTATGCATTTCGTTATTTTCCCATTTAGAACTAGATTATTAGCAGTGAACCAGTTTTGGACCTGCAGTAAGGCGTTATTTTCGTCGTCAAGATTATTAGTCTTTCTATTTATCTTGAAAATCAAGGAAGTGTCGTCCGCAAACAACACCATATTAAGTTTGTTTTGCAGCAAAAAGGGTAAATCATTAATATAAACTAAAAATAAAAAAAGGACCTAAAATTGAACCTTGGGGTACCCCCATTTTCACATTTAATCTGGACGAATTGACACCGTTTATCTGAACTAGTTGCTGTCTGTCATTTAAATAAGATTTTAATAAGCTTAACACTGTTTTGCTTAGTCCTTAATGCTCAAGTTTCAGGAGTAATGTTTCATGAACCACACAATCAAACGCCTTAGACAGGTCGCAGAAGATGCCTATAGCATCTTGTGCTCTTCCCACGCATTAAAAATGTGTTTAAGTAGGGAACACCAGCGTCTGTTGTACAACGTCCTTTGGTGAAACCATACTGTATATCATGCAAGATGTTATTCGTGTTAAAATGATTAAGCATTTGATTTAACATTACCTTTCCAAATATTTTGCTAAAAACCGGCAACACGGACACCGGCCTATAATTATTAGTGTCTTTACTGTCCCCGGATTTAAAAAGTGGTATCACTTTACTGTATTTCATTAGATCCGGAAATACTCCTTGATCTATACACAAGTTAAATATCAAAGCTAAGTACGGCACTACAATTTCAATAATTGAGGTACAAACTTTGATAGACATACCCCATAGATCTTCAGTCAATTTAACCTTGATTTGTTTAAAAGCTTTTATTACTGTTATGGGGTTTATATGTTTAAAGTTAAATTCAGTCGAGCAGGCTGCAACGTTCGCCTGTAATAAACCAAAAGCATGCGATGGCAACGAATTTAGGGCTTCAGTAGTTCTAATTAGTATACTAGCAAAGAAATTTACAAATTCTTCTGCAACTAGTTTGTTATCGCTAATAACACCATGATGAGTCTCCAATGTGTAATCATTGTTATGTATTTTGTTCCTGTTGGTTTCATTCAAACCGTTTTTATTTTATTATCTGCTGATTTAACTTTGTTGCTAATGTATAAGGCCTTTAAACATTTTTGAATATGTAGCAACATACTTATTAAAAGTTTCAGTGTTAATAATAGGCTTAAGGCCATACAGCTCAAAAAGTCTTTCCCTACTTATTCTGATCCCTTTAGTTGCCCAGTCACTAAATTTAAACTTAGGGCAGATACTTTTAGTACTTTTCTCAAAAGTCTTATTAAACTTGGTTTGAACTATTGAAAAAAAATCGTTATACAAAATATTACCATTGTCCACTGCAAGGTTCCAATCTCCTAACTTGCTAGTTGAAGTGCTGTTAAATTTATTTAGTTTACCGGATGTTATTGGTCTGGAATGTATCTGTACTTGTTGTATTGGTATGTTGGATTCAAAAGTTACCATTAGACCGCTATGATCAGAGGGCAGATAACATACAATGGCCTATTCTAAATAGTTACAGCAACAAAAAACATTATCGATACATGTAGCAGTAGTTGTTGTAGTTCGAGTTGGTTCTATAAACACATTTGATAAATTAAATGATTTGAAGAGATTTAATAATCTACTGCTATCTGAATTATTTTCTAAAATATTAAGATTAAAGTCTCCACAGATTATTACTAGTTTGTTACCAGTTGCAAGTTTTGCCATAACATCTTCCATGACAGACTCAAAAATAGAGTAGTTTTGATAATTAGGGGGCCTGTAAACGCACACTATGATATGCCTATCCAGCTCAACACAAGACAGTTCAATGCTATGTTCAACGGACAGTGCAACTATATCTTTACGAGTTTTAAATTTAATACTATTGCTAAGTAGGATCAGTGAACCCGCACGTAACATTGTTTTTCGGTTAAAAGAACTGCCCACATTATAATTCTCAAAATTGATTAGCATTTTAAAATCCTTTAACCAATGCTCAGTAAAACAAATGATGTCAAACATAGTTTTTTCTAAAAATAATTCTATTTCCAATTGTTTCGAAGAAAAACCCTGAATGTTTTGAAGAAACAAATTAAACGATTTTTGCTTAGCCCCTTTAGCTTGAATGCTAGAAGATACTTGACCTAAATTGCCAGCAGTACCAACTATAGTCTTATTAGTTCGTTTAAAGTATTGGAGCCAGCAAACATAACATTAGTACTATTACTAACGGTGGAATCAATGATTGAGGACTTCGACATACTAACTATGTCTGAGTGAATATTATAAGCTAATAGCTTTGCTATTTGACGTCTAAATAAATAATAGGTAGGTACACAGTATACCTAGTCGAGAAAAGTTTATCAACAAAATTGTTGATGTCAAAAAATAAAAACTTATTACTATGGTGACTAACTAAAAAATGCATATGCATATTTAGCATGTGAATGTACTTATTTTGCCTATATGACAAATGCTCAAAGTATGGAAAAGCACACAAGATAATCTTCTTACAATTTATCTTCAATAGTTCTGTGACACTATTTGTGATATCATCTTTATTCACATTTAAGCTATTACCCACAAATACAGTTATAATAGCATTGGGACCATATACTTGTTCATTAACTAATGACATTATGTGATGGTATGAAGCTTGAGGCCTACAATGGTTTTGAGAAGAAAAAGGGAGGTTGTTACTAACTAATTGCCCTAAACCTCTTCCTATACTGTCTGAAAACATAATTGATTGATAATCCCCGCTGTTGTGGGAGGAATAACTACAATTTACAGTTGCCTCACTAGACGCCGAAGTGGTTTATATATCGACACTTCTCACTTCCTTACTCTGACCCAGGGTGAGGACAACATAACCTACACGCCTCTGAGCTACGTCTAGCTGCGGACCTTTTCTGAGATGTGTCCAAGTTTCGTCTCTCGTTAAATATTATTTTTTTGTATCAGAGGCTGGCCTACGGGGGCCGGGTTGATTTAACGAGATGCGATTCCTAGCGTTCCTTAGAACGACTATCAATGCAGTTCAGGCTAATTGGTGAATCCTACCCCCCTCTCCCTGGAAGTATGCGCATATAAAGAGCAATGCAAAGTATCCTACTGTCAGTCAGTCCTTAGGAGAGGTAGCCGTGTCGCTAACGTATGGTTGTTTGTGATCTTATTATAGCTTAAACTGGCTCTAGTATGTAACGAATGTATACTCGGTTCAACCTTCAATCGGCAGTGCCTCGGTCATAGTTGCGTCGAGTATGCCGGCCGGCAAGAGTCGAGTCCACTCTACAGAAAGCCAGTGTTATGGTCACCCCAAGGATAGTCAGCGTTGAGCCCACTCCTAAGAAGTTAATGTCAAGTTCACTCCAACAGAAGGCTTTCTCCGAGTCCCTAACACCAACCGCAAGCTTAGGTCACCTTGTCATAGAATGAAATAAGGAAGGATAAAAGAGTTAACACTCACCCATTCAGTCACCAACACAGTCGCTGAGATTCACTCGCGTACTTACTTTCTACCTACGCACAATCAACGCCCATCCGTTCATACTCTAACTCACACATACAGATCTGTATTATAATTATTATACAAGCCTAAACTGGGCTTAGTCTACTTGTATCTAATACTGTATCACAATCCTAGCATCCCTATGAGTTACAGCGGGACATAGCCCTTAGGCCTATCCATTACCATGCACACAAGCTAAATCCATCACCTTAAATTCAGCCAAACACTCGCTCTAGTGTTTCAAAACCCGTCTTCCGTCTAGTATTCCCGTAAGCTCACCCATTCACACCTCTACTCACTACTGATTCACACACCTTGCACCCTAATTCCGTCAGTACCAGAATAATCTAAGCTTAATCTAACTCTAGAAATGACTGAGATCAATCAACAGACCAAACACCTAGCGGATACACGGGATGTCTACTGCAACCTATGGGAATCAACCTGTTGGCACAATGTTATCATCATAACTAATATTAAAAGTACTATTCCTACGACAATAATTTTAATTAAAATTATTATTTTCCTCAGTTTCACTTTTTTACAGTCTTCTCTAGAATCACTTCGAAACCCCTTTTTTATCACAAAATTAATTCTAAGCTGTCCGTAAGGGTCGACCACGTTTACTTAACCAAATGTTTCTATTGCTCCTTTTATTTTTTGCTGCAATTAAGTGCACTACGGTCCGATATTCCGCTTTTGTTTCTTAGAATTTGTTGGAGGATATGACATGTCTATTGGCATAAGTTATTGCTTTCAACTGATTGCTAGCTAAGTGCGGGGTTGTTTCCCACGAAAAACGGACCAAATGTGTTTCTAAGAGGCACAATATCATGTTTCATGCTTTTAAAATGAATAACGTACTTTGTTGCTTTTAAAACTATTGGACAGCCTGTCACATAAAATACACATTTAATTGATTTATCAGAGACCCGTTATAACCAACGTACGTAGTAAAATAGAACAAATTGTTACTGACAAAGAATGTATAAGACCGACCTAGGTAGTCACACTTAGATGTCTCGAAGGCCTTCGACAGGGTATGGCACGCTAGTCTTTTGAGTAAGCTAAGCGTACGACATTTCCCCTGGTCTGATTAACTGGGTAAAAGACTTCCTGAGTGAACGTTCTCTCCGAGTTGTTGTCGATGGATGCTCATCAGAGCCCATGACGATTAATGCCGGAGTTCCTCAGGGGTCTGTTCTCTCTGCAACTCTCTTCCTGCTGCATATCAACGATCTGCTGATGCCCGGTATCTATAGGTATGCAGGTGATAGCACGGTTGTAGAGAGATACCTGCCAGGTGCTCGAGCTAGTGCGGAGCTAATCCGGTCTGAAAGAGAGGCTATGGTAGAGCGTACGAATGTCTCACTTCAGGCAGTCTCCAAGTGGGGTGAAGCCAATCTGGTGGGATTCAACGCCGCCAAAACACAAGCGTGTCTGTTCACCGCTAAAAGGAGCCCGTTCACCTTGGCTCCTGCTTTTCAGAATATATCCCTGGAGTATACCGACCGCCTTCAGCTTTTGGGAGTTGATTGTTGGAGAGGCTAATTGTTGATCCAGATCTAGTTAATTCCAATCTACAAATTCTTGAGCACAGGCGTAGCGTAGCCAGCCTTTCGATGTTTTACAGGATGCATTTTGGAGAGTGTGCGTAGGAATTGCATGACTTGATTCCACCATCTCATTTCTACCATCGGACAAGCCGACGAACAGCGAGTATCCACCCTTACGTTGTTGAAAACTCTACGGTCCGAACAAGCGTTTCGCCTTGTCGTTTATTCCGCGTACATCGAGGGACTGGAATAATTTGCCTGCTACGGTTTTCCTGTCCGATTATAATTTGGGCCTCTTTAAGGCTAAAGTGAATAGGCTCTCAATAAATTAGTGCGCCTCACCATCAACGATTGCATTACTACTTACCATCAGGTGGGATCGCAGTCAAACACTAGTTTATATAAATTAAAAAAAAAGCTCCGATTTGGCGGATATGACTCTGCCATCAGTTCAGTTGTTCTGTCTTCAGTTTCGTGCTGGCTCTGCCCAATAGACAGATCTCGTGCAAATACTTTAGAGCCCTTATTCCGCTCAATCGCATCCTTAATCCTCTCGGTATTAAATCGGCGAAGGTCACGTTTCAGAGACTGAGATCCGTTTATTGAGTTGCCGGTATGTGCACGCATCAACTGAAGACTACAAAGTCATCTCACGCCTCTTCTTCATAAGCTCGAGAGTTTTATCTGACAGCTTTTTGTTCTTTTTAGTACAGTGAGTCTTGAAAACTTTAGACCCGACCGTATGGACAGTTCCCACGAACCCGTCGTTATATTCGTCCAGGGAGCTTCCTAGGCACTCGAAACGATTGTGGAGTTCGAGCTGAAAGCTCTCGGAGTTTTGGATCTGGATCTGTGCTGGGCGGAGCGTAAACTTCACCAGTCGAGACCTTTCAAGCTTAATATTGATATTCAATGTGCCTTTTATCATGCGGTGATCACTTCCAGTTTTCACCGCATTGATCACGGAGACATCATTGAATATTTGCTTCTTCGTCGACAAAATGAAGTCAATCTCATTTCTAGTCGCACCGTCGGGACTTTGCCAGGTCCACCTCCTATGCTCACGTTTTTTGAAGAAGGAGTTCATCATGTAGAGGCCTTCTCCACAAAACTAGCCAGTAGGTATCCCCAGTGATTCCGACGTCCAAATCCGAATTGCCCCACTCTCAGCTCTTCACCATCTCGTTTGCCCAGTTTCACGTTGAAGTCCCCCATGACCACGGTGAAGTGAGTCTTAAAACCATGCATGGCTCTGGATACATCCTCATACATGGTCTCTACTTCGACGTCGGGGTGCGTCGAGGTCGGGGCGTAAACCTGTATTACCTTCAGCGAATATCTTGGCGATATTCTGAGTATAAGGTACGCCACCCTGGTCGACACACTCGATCTTCACCACATTATTCACATAGGACTTGTGGACAAAAAACCCGACACCACCCTGGGACTGCTGGTCACCCTCCCGGAAATAGAGCAGGTTACCGGATTTGAGAATTATCGTGTCCTCCCTCTGTCTTCGGACTTCACATAATCCAATAATACTCCATCGCAACCTGCTCAATTCCTCCTCAAGTTCGGTTATCTTCTCGTCGGTCCTCAGTTTACGCGTATTATATGTTGCCAGGTCCAGTCGTTGTTTTTTTAAATGGTAGCCGGATCCCATCCAGTGATTCTTAGCACCCCTTGCCTCGCCGTGGCCGCTACCGGAGTCAAGGGTAGACGGGCTGCCGGGCACCAGGGGCCATTTCTTTATTTTGCTTATCATTTTTTTGGGGGGATTTGCCGTAATCGCCACGCTTGGCAGGCGGGTTGGCGATCGCAGTGTGGTTGTTATAATGCACAGAGAATGTTGCTGCCCATTCTCTGGTGTGTCCCTTAGTCGCCTCTTACGACACCCACGGGAAGAGATGGGATGGTTCCATTCTTTACGTCCGAACACCATACAGACGAGTTACTAGCCTGTCGGTTTTGTACCGGTTGCATTTCGGGGAGTGTGCCTCGGAATTGCATAACCTAATTCCGCCTAGCCCGTTCCATCATCGAATCACCAGGCGTACGGCAATGCGCCACCGGTACATGGTGGACATCTCACCTAGCACAAAACGTTTTGGGAACACATTCATTGTGCGTACAGCGAAGGAGTGAAGTTACTTGCCGGAATCTGTGTTTCCTGATGGCTACAACGCGGGAATCTTTAAGTCAAGAGTGAATAGGTTACTTCTAGATAAGGGCGCTCCATCGTCGACCGGATCGTCGCTTTCCATCAGGTGAGATAGCGGTCAAGCGCGAACCTATCAAGAATAAAAAAATAAAAAAAATGTTTCCGTTGCGAAAGTGAGAAGCTACTGTACCTACGTACATAGCCATCTCACTCTCGCAACGGAAACATCACCACTATTAAGAGTTCTACCCACTGCTCGCAAAAAGGTGAAGAAAAACACCATGAGTAAACCGGCATGTCCTAGAGCCAAACATTCGAAGACATGTGATAGCCACTAATCTGGACTGGGCCTGCTTGTTGGATTATGACCCATTCCCTCTCCTAGAGAGGCGGCCTGGGTCCCAGCTGGGTGAGCATCATAAGGTTGATCCTTTATGCTTTATCTTAAAGACAGAAAATATTTAAGAAAATACTTTTTGAATGTAGTATATACTCAGTTCAGTAGTAAAAGTCAGTATTACTCTGACTCAGTTTTTACTGCCTTACTTATCGTTAATTATGCTACGCAGGTAAGCCACCCGTCGCATCTGTCGGCGTGTGCCTACTATAAATAGGGAACTAAGTCCTTCTAAATGTAACCGGTTCCACAAAACACACGTCACTTGCGCTGTGTAGATTAATATCGTTAACGCTGTGAGCGCTCCGCTCGCATCACTTTGAATGTAAATGGCGGCAGGCGGCCACGCAAATGTGCGATAATGGCCGCAACTGTGACGTGATATTGAAGCGAAATGTTCTACTATTACGTTACCATCAGCGAGCGTCGCACTCCTACTCCGTGTCATTCATCTGAACACAATATTATACATTTTCAGCTTCATAATTGAGGCGGTTTCTGTGGAAATACGATGTATGTTATTACATTTACCCATAAAATGGAACCGACATGAATGAAATGTAATATTGTGGATTTTGCGAAATATTGTGAAAGAGGTAACAATATACCTACGCTAGTTATAGTTACCGGCGCGCATCGCCTCGCGGACTCACGGAGTACCGTAGTGCACTGGTAGTATTATAGGAAATGTAAGTGCATGAGCGCGCGTTACGAGTTTTCCCTAACTAAGTTTGCAACTGCACTACAATAACTGAATTAATATGCAACACAAATGGATTGTAATTAGGAGAGTAGATAGCGGTGCGGGGTGGATAGTAGGGGGGGGGGGAGAGAAGAGCGGGTGATCCCGATAGTTGAGAATATAAGCAAACCGGCGCGGTTTAATGTGAGCCTTTCAACTAACAGTGCGGCTGTGGCGGTACACCTTTTTTTTTTTTTTTTTTTTGTTGCCGGGGTGGAAAATCCTCATGGATGTCCTTCGCCTGGGGCAGGCGAAGGGGTCTGTCAGACTCTTACTGACTAAAAACCACCTCGGTGTTCCCTCCTACACTTGGACCGGGGATCGTGGGAGCTGATACGCCATCCATGATCCCTGGCTAGTGCCGGCCCGCCTACGCGGGCCACCTCAAGCTGAGGGGAGTGTGAGGTGTCCTCCCCCCGCGACGTCCAATAGGGGCGCGCGTGGAACACTACGCGCCGCCGCCTCGGGTCTTGCTGGATGGGGGACGGCGGACGACTCCGAGTCCGCCGTCCCTCCGGACCTCTTTATGGGGGCTGGAAGAGGGCGTTGTCTGCCCTCCGCCGACGCCCGGTTCGCCTGCTGCGGCACGGGAGAGTGGCCGCGGCCTCCCTCTCCCTCTCCGCAGCCTCCTTCTGCGAAATTACGGCTTCACAGAAGGAGATCACCGCATCCCACGACTCGGCGCCCCCGACCATCGAACGAACGACGGCCGGCAGCGACAGGTCGGGGCCCACTACAGATACAAGGTCACGGCGCTGCTCCTCCCATGCGGCACACTCTGCCAGTGTGTGTTGCGCCGTGTCCTCCCGACAGTCGGTGCAGTGATGGCACCGAGCGTCCGGCTCCCTGTTTATGCGACACAAGTACTTCCCGAAGCAGCCATGCTCCGAGAGCACCTGCGTCGCCCTAAACGACAGGGTGTTTCCTCCCGAGCCATTCGTCGAGCACTGGTCGGATCGCATTGACGGTGGCGAGGCCGGCGGTAGGGCGCAGAAGCCTGTCCCGCCATTCCGCCACCATGACCTCGCGGAGCTGAGACCGACGCAGCTCGATCTCGCGCTGTATCGGTTCACCACCCCGCGTCCTCATCTCCTCACGCCACCGGTACAGTGAGGCGAGGACTCTCGCCTGCAGTTCCCAGGGCGGAGATCCGGCCAGTGCACAACCCGCCTCGTAGGAGATCGTGCGATACCCCCTGATAGCCCTGACGGCCATCGCCCTCTGCGGTCTTCGCAGGATTGCGATGCTGCCGGCCGTCAGGTCAGAAGCCCATACCGGGGCCCCATACAGGGCCATGGATCGCACGATCCCCAAGTATAGCCGCCTACAGGCAGTGCTCGGGCCCCCTAGGTGGCGGTACACCTGACCGGACACTTCACTAAGGCCATCCAAAATTCATTATATGAAGTCCGGCTCCAGGTGCATGAATATTTTTCGGGGAGAGCTATTTACAAGTGGTTCCGAAGAGAAGATCGATGCTATGCTATATGCGTTCAGTTATTCACAGAACCTTATCAAATATGAATGGACTTAGAGGTTCCTCCGAGAGTACAACAAGATTATCTTCCATGCTGACGAAACGTACTTAACCATAAAAATTCAGTCCGCAACTTCGTTCATGTAGATTTCACACAGGATAACTGTTTTCCTGTGTGAAATGTCCAGTCAGGCCGAGAATTGTTTCAAGTTCTTTTTACACAATGTGCTTTCCGCTTGCGGTGCTGTGACTGTTTGGAATGTAGAATCTTTTACGTAATTTTTCAAGACACTTGCTCAGAAAGTGACTCTTATTGCACTGCACTTAGGTATACATATAATGGCACTCGTTACCAAACTGTGACATTTTGATTACCATTACGCACTAGTGCTATAATGTAGTTAAAACCTGTTTGTTTAACCTCTTTGTTCGCAAAACCAATTTTGAATTCGAATAAAATTCCCATTAAGTTATTGCGTTCAATATTACATAAATTAGTGTCTTACTTACATAGTTTATCCAATTTACAAGTAAAAATGGACAAATTTAACTTGTACATTCAAATGAGATTTGTTTTTTTTTGTGGTCTATGGCCGCCATTTTAAGATGTGCGCGGTTTTTGGCGTGATTTTTTTTATTCCAGTGAAGTTCAGTGGCTGTATTACCTAATTAAATAAAATTAAATACTACAAAATCATTAGAAAATGTTACATCCGTATTCTATTGTCACTACGAAATACATTATCGTAAAAACTTTTCATGCAAGAAAACATAAACGTAAGACTAGGCAGTATGATTAAAATACCTTAGCCTTCCTCTAGGGGTAAATAAAAAAAATGATGCGCGTGCTTATGAAAACAGATTTTTACCGCCATGTCACAGAAAATTTTACTAGTTTTACTGTTGTTTTCTTCACAAGTGTATTGAAAAACGTCGTATGACACACGTGAGTAATTAATGATTACCGTTCTTGGCTCTCTTAAGACCCTCGCCACGGCTCGGGTCTAAATACCGCCTCGACGGTAATCACTAACATTACACACTTATATCATAATGTACTATTACGAGCGTACTATAATTATGACAGACGTACATCATAGTCATCATCACATCAGTCGCGCAGAGCGAGTGCTGCGCGGTCAGACGATCAGTAGAGCTACTTCGTGTAGTTGGCCGCTGCCGCGCTGATCGGATGGCATAGTGACCGGCAGGAGCAGACAGGAACTCAACTGACACTACGACATTTTTTTTTTTTTTTTTTTTTTTTTTTATTATTGATAGGCTCGCGTTTGACCACCATCTCACCTGATGGTAAGCGATGATGTGGCCGACGATGGAGCACGCTTGCCTAGAAGTAACCTATTCACTCTTGACTTAAAGACCCCTAGGTTGTAGCTATCAGGGAACACAGACTCGGGCAGGGAATTCCACTCCTTAGCTGTACGCATTATGAATGTGTTCCCAAAACGCTAACATACAACAGGCGTAGGTATTACTTAGATAAGCGTAAGTACATTCTAAAATAAATAGTCACAATGATGACCTGGTGAGGGACGCGGGAATCCGACGGATGCGAGACACTCAGAACCGGTAGTTTCGAGTGTCTCGCATCCATCCACGCATCGCATGCAGGAGCAGTCCACTTCAGCCAAGTATTTATGGGATATGATTCGAAATTCACTTATGGCTTTGTCGAGGCAACGTGTACTAAATGCTAAATAAAATAAAAACTTTCTTTAAAAAGCATGGTATCCTTCCATTACCGTCACTATACATATTTGAAGTAGCAGTTTTGTTAAACAAAATTCTCATTTATTTACTTTAGTATCTTCTATAGCTTTCAATCGGACCCAAAGGGACGAAAGTCGTCTGTGCGTTCCAAAAGCGAATACTGCCTTGATGTATAAAAGTGTCTTTCACATGGCAACAGTTGTATTTAATAAATTGCCAAAAGAGCTAGAAAATCTACAGATTTACTTATTTAAACAAAAACTGAGAAGTTTGCTTTGTTATTTAGTTTGTATGTTATTCTAGTGTATCGGATTTTTTATCAGATTTTGACATGTAAATGGAATTTTTGTAATGTAATTTGCTTCTTTGACTATATTGTAATCACAAATCATAATTAATTATTTAAATCTGAATTATTTTTGACATTTACCTAACAAATTATTTTGACATTTATCTAACAAATTATTTTGTCATTGATCTAACAAATTATTTTGACATTTACCTAACAGATTATTTTAACTTTTGTTCCTATAGTAATCAAATAATACAATCATTTATGTGGTTAATTTGTAGTTTAGTACGAGTAAGCTCATTATTTTGGTTCCGTATGGTGTCCGGACGTAAAGAATAACATCATCCCATCTCTTCCCGAGGGTGTCGTAAGAGGCGACTAAGGAACATACCAGAGAATGGGCAGCAGCATCCTCTGTGCATTACAACAACCAAACTGCAATCGCCAACCCGTCTGCCAAGTGTGGCGATTATGGCAACCCCCCTAAAATGAAAATCAGAACGAAAATATGGCCCCTAGTGCCCGGCAGCCCGTCTACCCTTGACTCCGGTAGCGGTCAAGGCCACGACGAGGCAAGGGGTGCGAAGAATCTCCGGATGGGATTTGGCTCCCCGTTTATAAAACGACTGGACATGGCAACTTTTATCACGCATACACTGACTGACGAGAAGATCACCGAACTTGAGGAGGAATTGAGCAGGTTACAATGGAGTATTGTGGGATTGCCTGAAGTCCGAAGACAGGGGGAGGATACGATAATTCTCAATTCCGATAATCTGCTCTATTTTCGGGAGGGTGACCAGCCGTCCCAGGGTGGTGTCGGGTTTTTCGTCCACAAGTCCCTTGTGAATAATGTGGTGAAGATCGAGAGTGTGTCGACCAGGGTGGCGTGCCTTATACTCAGAATATTATTAAGATATTCGCTGAAGGTCATACAGGTTTATGCCCCGACCTCGACACACCCCGACGACGAAGTAGAGACCATGCATGAGGATGTATCCAGAGCCATGCATGGTTATAAGACTCACTTCACCGTGGTTATGGGGGACTTTAACGCGAAACTGGACAAACGAGACGGTGACGAGCTGCGAGTGGGGCAATTTGGATTTGGACGTCGGAATCACTGGGGATACCTACTGGCTAGTTTTGTGGAGAAGGCCTCTACATGATGAATTCCTTCTTCAAAAAGCGTGAGCATAGAAGGTGGACCTGGCAAAGTCCTGACGGTGCAACTAGAAATGAGCGACTTCATCCTGTCGACGAAAAAGCAAATATTCAATGATGTCTGTGATCAACGCGGTGAAAACTGGAAGTGATCACCGCGTGGTAAGAGGCACATTGAATATTAACATTAAGCTTGAAAGGTCTCGACTGATGAAGTCTACGCTCCGTCCAGCACAGATCCAGATCCAAAACTCCGAGAGCTTTCAGCTCGAACTCCACAATCGTTTCGAGTGCCTAGGAAGCTCCGTGGACGAATATAACGATGGGTTCGTGGAAACTGTCCATACGGTCGGGTCTATGTTTTTCAAGACTCACCGTACAAACAAGAACAAGAGGCTCTCTGATCCGACCCTCGAGCTAATGAAGAAGAGGCGTGAGATGATCCTCCAGTCTTCAAACGATGCGTGCCTATACCGGCAGCTCAATAGACAGATCTCGAAGTCCTTGAAACGCGACCTTCGCCGCTTTAATACCGCAAGGATTAAGGATACGATTGAGCGGAATAAGGGCTCTCAAGTATTTGCACGAGATCTGTCTATTGGGCAAAGCCAGCTCACGAAACTGAAGACCGACGATGGCAGAGTCATATCCGCCAAATCGGAGCTTCTGGGAGAGATCGAGGCTTTTTATGGACAGTTATACACGTCTATCGTGACTTGTAAATGTGATTTTTACCAATAAATATGTTTATCTGTTTATCTGTTTATTTATCGCTAAACCCGCTGCAAATCTAGTAAACGTAAACGACCCAAGAGCTAGATTGACTCGACACTATACCAAAGATATCCCGGACGTCAGCCTGTACGAGATTAGGATGGCTCTGAAGCAGCTCAAAAACAACAAGGCGTCGGGTGAGGACGGAATTACGGCCGAACTCCTGAAGGCGGGTGGAAAACCGGTCCTTAAGGTCCTTCAGAAGCTATTTGCTTCCGTCATACTCGAGGGAAAAACTCCACAGGCGTGGAGCAGAGGCGTGGTGGTACTCTTCTTTAAGAAGGGCGATAATGCCCTGCTTAAGAATTACAGGCCCATCTCGCTTCTGAGCCATGTCTACAAGTTGTTTTCCAGAGTCATCACGAATCGTCTCGCGCGCAGGTTTGACGACTTCCAGCCTCCCGAATAAGCCAGATTTTGAAAAGGCTTCAGCACCGTGGACCACATACATACGCTGCGGCAGGTTATACAGAAGACTGAGGAGTGTAATCAGCCTCTCTGCTTAGCGTTTGTGGACTACGAGAAAGCCTTTGATTCGATTGAAACTTGGGCTGTACTGCAGTTTCTCCAACGGTGCCAAATTGACTATCGGTATATCGAAGTGTCCGACTACAAGACCAGACCTCGAAACCTATCCTCTTGCAGCGGGGCGTGAGGCAGGGAGACGTTATTTCTCCGAAACTGTTCACGGCAGCAATGGAGGATATCTTCAAGGTTTTGGAATGGAGAGGGCTAGGCATTAATGTCAATGGCGAGTACATCACTCACCTTCGGTTTGCCGACGACATAGTAGTAATGGCTGAGACTACGGAGGAGCTCAGTACAATGCTTGGTGACCTCAGTAGAGCTTCCAAAAGAGTGGGACTTAAAACGAACATGGACAAAACCAAAATCATGGTAAACAGCCATGTAGCACCCAATCCTATCAAGATCGGGGACTCTACACTTGAAGTTGTAGACAGCTACGTTTACCTGGGACAGACGGTCCAGTTGGGAAGGTCTAACTTCGAGAAAGAGATCAGTCGTCGAATTTGGGCTGGGCAGCGTTCGGGAGGCTGCGAGGTATCTTTTCGTCCAATATACCACAGTGTCTCAAGACGAAAGTCTATGACCAGTGCGTGTTGCCTGTGATGACATATGGCTCCGAAACGTGGTCGCTTACAATGGGCCTCATCAGAAGACTTAAAGTCACCCAAATGGCAATGGAGAGGCTATGCTCGGAGTTTCCTTGCTTGATCGAATCAGGAATGAGGATATCCGCAGGAGAACCAAGGTTACCGACATAGCACGAAGAATCGCCAAACTAAAGTGGCAGTGGGCAGGGCACATTGCTCGCAGAACGGATGGCCGTTGGGGCCGAAAGGTTCTGGAATGGCGACCACGTACCGGAAGACGTAGAGTTGGAAGGCCTCCTACAAGGTGGACCGATGACTTGGTAACGGGGGGAGTCCGATGGATGCGAGACGCACAGGACCGTTCATTGTGGCGAACTTGGGGGAGGCCTATGTCCAGCAGTGGACGTCTTTCGGCTGAAGTGAAGCTCTTTATTTGCATGTATAAATAATAATTGTAATTAATTCTTTTTGTATGCCTACAATAGGCTGATCATAGCGCACATTAACCTAAAACATGTCTAACCACTGTACCTACCTATGTATCACTAATAAAATATTTCTGATTTCTAATAATAATAATCATTTCTATAACAGGAAATTATTTCAAGAACAAATTACAATTTACACAAATACACATTACACAATTATGCTAAAAATAAAACAACAACGACGTTAACACAACAACTACGACAACATTATTAACTCGACTATTTGTAATTTCGAGTCTTCTCGTCGTGTTGTCGGTGTGCATGATGTGACGCGCAAGACAATGTAGTGCTGTACAAGTGTGCAGCCTTCCTGTGGCTTGAAGTTCTGTGCTTCCTGGATATCGTCAACGTAACTTGAAGGTATACTGTAGTATAAAGAGAGTTTCAAAGCCTAAAAGAACACGTCTTCCCGGTCAAATAGGTATTTTAAGGGTTAGGTACATTTGTAAATACTTTATGGAGCACGATAACAAAAATAAGAACTGGTCACCCACATCCGACTCATCTTCCATAGTGCTAAATAAAGAGAGTAAATCATAACAGCGGTTGCCAACGTTTGGCGCGCGGTGATGAATGTGCTGTCAACGTGTGTTGTATTTATTAGCTTTCCTCGTCCTCATTACGATGTGTAGAGCGCCGCTGGCACCGGCAGCGCCGTTCTCCTCTCAGTAATACTCGCCCACGATTTATATCTCGCAGAAGTATAAATTTACTGATATTTATTTAGTGCTCTTGTGGCAGAAATATACAATAGGAGGACATTGCCCGGCCCTGTGACGGCAGCCGAAGCAAAAGCAAAAATAAAGCTGCCCTCCATCCTCCTTCATGACGACGCCGCCGTCTGCAACAAGGTGACCTTCACTGTTCGCTCGGGAAGCTCGCGCCGCTTCTTGCTTAGTGTTCGTGTGTCCTCCCGTGTGTTTCCACTGCCGGTCGCTCATCTATGAAGAGGTTAAACTCGGTGCAAGTAATGTATAAAACATAACTTTTTTAAATTGTTATTTTTTACTATAGTCAACTAACTAACTATAACTCCAACATTATTATTTACTATGATTTTTATACTATTGGTTATTGATTTTCTCACAGAAAAGATGAAAAGTAGAGTACTCTCCTCGGGGATACAGGTGCCTTCATCTTAGACTACTTTGGTTTCTTCGTTAAAATGTTATTTATTTACTGTCGAAAACTTACTTTACCTCTCGAATAATATTTAACACCCATTAAAAAAATACGTCGTAGAAACGTCTAAATATCACGCTCACGCTCAAACATATTGCGACCCCTGATACAGTCTAGGGGATGTTTGGCCCCTTTTTTTAAGGTGGAAAATCATCTAATGACTTCTCACATTCTAGGGCTTGGCGGGAGGGCGTGTCAGACTTTTACTGACCAAAAGCCAATTCTTTGTTCTTCCTTGCCTAGCGTTCCAGGACCCCGGGTTTCCCTTTCGGAAGCGAACCCATGGTCCCAGAAGGCTCCGACGGCGATCGTCGAGGAGTCGATCGGCTGCTATTCCTCCTCGCTCTGGTTCATAGCCCACCGATTGCTTCCACGAGGACCCGGCGGTGCTCCGCTCAAGCGGAGCACACCTCCACGGTATGCTCCACCGGATCCTCCGGGCGGTCCACACAATGGTGACACCCGGCGTTTCTTCCGCCTTAATCCGATGCAGGAACCTCCCGAACTCGCCATGTCCACTGAGGACCTGCGTCATGCAGAAGGTGAGGACGCCGTATTGCATAAGTATAGATTTTTTTTTACCCATTTTGCCTGAAAGTAGTAAATTGCGGTCAGTGAACACGAGACCTCGCTTAATGACGTAAACTCACTGCAGCGAACATAACAGCCTTGTTGCAGCCCTACGGATATTTGACGAGCTACACAAAATAATGTAAGTCACGGAAATTATTCGAACAATTTAACTAAAAGCTGTAAAATGTCGCACGAATCACTCTCACACCGCTTTGAATGTGAACAAAGGAGCACATATACTCGTATTATTATTTATGGCCAAACAACACGACGCCACGCGCTGCATGCCGAGAGCAGTCGCGCTCAGTCAGGAGCAGTTGCGGCTACTTGCAACGCCGCTTACAATAACCGCGGCGCCGGCGGAGAGCGAGACGCGGCGCCCGTGGGAGCGAGGCGGGGCGCCCGTGCGAGCGATCGGCGGCAGTCAGCGGGTCGCCTCCGCTCAGCGCGGCGCTGTAGCCACCCGCCCAGTCACTCTCTACTGAACAGTTGAACACCACTATCTCGTCTGCGCGGCTGCACACGCGCCGAGTGTGTTTCTTCCGATCCATTTCACTCGGCACGTTGTTACACAGACGCATTGGACTGCGTCGCCGACACACGCGCCTGTTGCGACCTGTGTCTTTGAGTGTTAATGTGTGTGTCGACGTCACCTCTCTACTAAGTAAAAAGGAAAATGGTTGGAGCCGTGCACCTTAATGACATTGCGTATCGTTGTGGTATCTAGTTTGAAGATTCATGTTTGAATCCGTAGAATCAACGAGACTGCACTCAGTAAGTCCCCTCTCCCCCTCTCCTACCACTACGTGCCAACAACTCAGCACTCAGAAAAATACGTTAACGATGACGTACTTTTTATATTGAACGAGTTTACAAATGGCGACGACAAGTTTTAACGAATTGTTAACAAAAACTCGCGCGCGGTATAATGAGTCAACTTGTGAGCTGAATCGCTCCGAAGTCACGTTCCCTTGCCTTGGCGCGACCATTGTTTCTCTAGAGTACTTGCATGCCTCACGCCTACTGTGTGAATGTACTCGTAGATGTGTGTGTCCTGTTTACCTGTTGTCAATACAGAGTGAACGAGCGCGTGTTTGTGCAGCACTGAATAGTATTTAGAGCGCGCCGAGCGAGCACACAATGCGCGGCCTACTTCCAGTGACGTCATCATGCCGCGCGCAACTGTCGCTCGCTAGGTCGATTCCACATGATGTCACCACTCATACATCTACCATAACCACCTTACCGGAAACGTTTCTACCTCCTTCGGCATCATCGTGAAACAATAAGCTGCGCCGCGGTGTCGATATCGGCGATGTGCGCGATTGCAGTCGCACTCGGGGTTGATTAATAAAGACAGTCTACTTCCTAATCAAGAATTATGTTCTGTCCAAGGCATTCTACTTATAAGGAAGTGAGCAAGTCACATGCGCAAAGAACAAAAAATATTTATTTATTTATTTAAACTTCAAAAAAATATTTCTTTGGTGACATTATTATGAACGATCCTGTATCAAATCAGGATGCGCTGTCAAGTCTGCAGGCACAGAATGGTCCTTCAAAATAAAACTTCTGCTAGGATGAAGCTAGGTTGGCGGCGCTGTCGGATGTGTCGGTCGGTCGCTCGTCGGTCGCAGCTGTCACATTCGTCAGGATTAGCGCGGCGTGTCGAGCACTTCATCAACGTCATGTCGTGTTTGCTCCACTATCTTGCTTAATATCGTAATCTATCATGATATTCGTAATAATTGATTTGGTTACTTCAACAGCTACACGTTTCGGTCAAGCATCCCATCGGACATCATTATCATCGGTCATCGGTCGGGACAAAAATCCCTCACAAATTGCTATGTCAGGGATTTTTAATGGTAAAATATACATGATCTTTTTACATTCCTTTTATTTGACACAGTTAATGTCACTTTGTGCTTGTGGCCAGTATTCACACTCCTCTTCACAGCATCGTCGTTGTCATCAGGAGTTCAGGAAACTCCTAAGCCGTTCCGCAATTTCAACAGTTGCGGCCTAGTTAGAGTTTTGGTTAGGATATCTGCCTTTATATCTTCAGTTCGCAGATAACTGTCCTTTATTGCTCCGTCCGTTATACAGTTTCGAATGAAATGCATTTTTTAAGTTAATGTGTTTGGACTTGAAAGTGACCATTGAGTTCTGACTTAACTTGAGGGCAGCTTGGTTGTCATTTAATAGCCACCGCACATGAGTGTGCCAATCAAATTTTTGTAGGGCAGATCATTCCTTTTATCTCTTGCGCCTCTTTCTAGTCTTAGACCTGGTTCTATGGGTGTAGACGTGACCTTGCAAACTTCCATTTTGAATTTTTAGAGAGTGTCTTCTGTGAATTTTTCCTGATTCAGTTTGACTTCATCTCCCTTATAGGTAACTTATATCCCTATTAGCCGTTTAGGTGTACCTAAGCCTTTTAACTGAAACTTCATATTTAACAGGTATTTTATTTCTTGGAGCTTTCTAGGACATGAATAGGCAATTAATGAAACGTCGGCATAGATAACCATTATGATTTTAACTCCTCTTTTTTCTAGTAAGCATAGACATGGGTCAGCTTCTGATGCTTTGAAACCTATGTTCTTTAACTCTGTCGTTGCTATCAATGACTGCTGGATCTTATGATCTTATGATCCAGCAGTTGGACTCGAGGTGGTGCGTGTCTGTGGTGGTACAAGTCCGAGGCCTGTTGTTACGGACACGAGCATGTAATTTAGAATCACTAAATATAATCAACATTACGTCATTCACAGACGCGTAATGTATGTACATAAGCGCTGTACATAATAGAGGGCAAGCCTATCAGAGGCCAGACTATTGTCCAATCAGCTACTGGGATAGTATATAAGGCTATGTACTGAGTTCTTAGAAGTACATAATGCGGTTCTTAGAAGTAAATAGCGCAGAAAAACCGTTAAGAATAATCTGGGTTTCTATTGGTAGATTACAACGGAGAAAATCACGCCACTATTGATGACCAATGGTGTGCCTGCTGTATGCGGGGGGTCGGGAGGTGAACGTCAGCCGGCCTCAACAGGATTAGGGAACAGACTGGAGGGAAAGGGACTCTCTCCCACGACTTGCGACCGGCTGAAAAAGTACTTAAGCTGCACTTTCCTTGAAGACGACGTTCTCTCTCTGCAGTTCGACTCGAAGCGTCACTACGACAGTTTGTCTTGGCACCCTACGCTCCTGGAGCGGCCCTAGATTTCCAGATTTCCTAAGTTATCTAACGTATTAGAGTCAGTGAAGTATTGTAAAGTAACTGTGAACTATTTGTGAGTTAGCGTCACGCGTATGTACGTAAAGGACTCGATTATGTGAAAGTATTTACACGTGTTATGTGAAGTCTGTATTTTTATACGTGTTAAATAAATTGGCTGAGGCCTTTCAAGCGTGACCATTGTGTTGTGTAATTATTTACATCCTCTGCCCCCTACAGAGGAACTTTGGTCCTTCGAGAGCCGGATATTGGTCCTTTGGTAAGAAATATCGAGCGGCTTATTGTGCGTCTTTGGGGAGACGTGAAGAAATACAGTTGGGTGTCGAAGATTGAAGAAGGGAACGCTTCAAGCTCGAACAGGAACGCTGCAAGTAAGAATAGGAACGCGGCAAGTTACGTTTCGAAGAAACCTATTTTCAAGAAAGAAAAGGAACGCTTTCAAGAAAGAAAAGGAATGCTTCAAGTGGGAAAAGGAACGCAGCAAGTCACGTTACGAAGAATACCTATTCTGAAGAAAGAAAAGGAACACAGGAACGCAGCAAGTCCGACCCAGTAGGTGCTTAGGATTGTCGCCACGTCGGGAACTTCGAGCCGCCAGCGTCGTGTCAAGCGTCGTGTCAAGTCGTCGTGTCAAGCCGTCGTGTCGAGCTGCAGAGAGGGATCCACGGGTCCTTTACGCCGTCGCGTCAAGAACCTTTTAAGCGGGTGGACCGCGGCTCAGGTACGTGCCACCTAACGGTGTCAAAGGTGCGTGCCTGAGTTAACGCCGTTTCAAGGCGGTGCGACATATTGTGCGGTGTCGCCAACCAAACGTGGTTGAACAGCACTACTGCGCCTGTAAGGCTGCGCACGTTGCGAGGGCCGGACTGTAGGCACTGCCGAGGCAACCGGTCGTTCCCACCGGTTGCTGAGCACCTCGTAGCGCGTGTAGCTCTCTGCAGGGTAGTCCCCACCTTTCCATTCCTGCACATTTTCCATCCCTGCCGGAGCGTATCCCTCTCATAGGGCCCTCCGGTAGGTCTGATAGGGCCGTTAGGGCATTGATAGAGCTAGGGTGCCAAACGAGGAGGAAGGATGCCGACTACAAGAAGCCAGAAGAACGAAGATACGCAAGCCCGCGTGTTTGAAGAACCCCCCGCGTCACCGTCGTCCCGCGCGACAATATTATCACGCGCTAACCCCCGCGTTACGATTCCCGCGTCTGTACCAGTTCCTGCAACAGTGCCTACGAACGCGCCGACAGCCGAGAACATTACGATGGATGCTATAACGTCAACCGCCGCCGCGACCGCCATCCCAGCGCCCGCGCCCGCCGTTGATAGGATAAATAGTAGGTCGCCCGTCCAATCCGTACGATCGCGCCAATCCACCGCTAGTGCTGTACTGCGCATTAGGCAAGCAGAATTACATGCTGAGGAGCGCCTCGCCGCGATACGCCGCCAGGAATTGCAACTCGAAGCCGAGCTGGTTAAGAAGAGATTAGCGATAGATGTAGCTACCATTCGCGAGGAAACAGATCGAGATAGTGATATAGCCCAGGACGTCGCGGACACCGATAATCGAATCGATAATTGGCTGCAATGCGCGCAGCCTACGGGGGACGAGGAATTACCATCGCTGACTCCGCCGGATCAAACGTCGTCAGCGATACGCGCACCCGCCCCGGTTCACATACGGGGGGAGGAAGCCGAGCGCGCCCGGGGTAGGCAGGAATTTACGAGGCCGCGTACGCCACAGTATGAGGAGCGAGAACGCGCGTACTTTCCGAGGGAGGAGCCGCCCCGCGTAGAGAACAAGGAGCCCCGCGAACCTAGGTCGCGGTCACCGCCTAGGTCGCGACATAGATCTCGATCTCGATCCCGAGATATCGATAAGCTAGCCGACGCGTTAAATAGGATGACACGTTATCGACCGCCGCCGCGTCAAGCGATAGAGTTGCCAATTTTCACGGGAGCGCCGCACGAGTGGTTGCTGTTCAAGTCAGCAATGCGAGACTCGACACGAGAGTATGGATTCTCACGAGGAGAGAACTTAGCGCGCCTACGCAACAGCCTGAAAGGTGAAGCGAGAGAGACCGTGTCCGCGCTACTTTGCACCGCTGCTGACCCCGCCGTGATAATGCATACACTCGAACAGTGTTACGGACGTCCCGAGATTATAATCGACAAGTCGCTCGACGAGTTAAGAAAATTACCGCGACTCGGTACGACGGCCGCTGAACTCAACGCGTTCGCGATAAAGCGGCAGAACATCGTCAGCGTGCTATCGTGTCTGGATGATAGGGGGTACCTACAGAACCCAATGCTGTCCAGACACGTGGTAGAGAAGCTCAGCCCACACATGCGCGCGCGTTGGTGTGATTACGCCCAAGAGCATGGTAGTCGCGTGGAAGCGGAGATCGTTACGCTGTCGCGCTACCTAATGAGGGAAGCTGATCGGGCCGTAAGATACGCGTACTCGTCGACCGTGACTACGACTTCAAAGGAAGCGACGCGTCAGCCAGCTCCCGCCAGAGCACAAGCGGTCATTAGGAAGAACAAAGCGCGCGTACCCGCAACGTACGCCGCCGCCGAGCGACCTGGCGAGGACGAGAGAGAGAGGGCTAAGAAGACGTGCTTGTGCTGTGGCGAGGGACATGCCACGCCAAGCTGCAAGAAACTTGGTGACATGACGGTCCAACAAAGATGGGAATGGGCCAAGGAAACTGGAGCATGTTTCAAATGTCTGGCGAGTAAACATCGTCGATTCAAGTGTACCGCGAGGAAGTGCGGAGAGCAGGAATGTCGTAGATCGCACCATAGGCTACTCCACACCGCCGACCGAACGTCGGACGCGGCTAGCGCCTCCACCAACTGTGGGACCAGGAGCGTGAGGGAAGAATCGGCGACCACCGCATCTGCCCATGCCGGCAGCGAGATAAGCGCGGTGTTACTCAAAGTGTGCCCAGTAACGTTGCGAGGGCCAAACGGCAAGGAAATAGAGACGCATGCGTTACTGGACGAGGGCTCCACTATTACGCTACTCGACGAAGAGATAGCTAACGAAATGGGCGCAAAAGGAATTAAGCGAGCGTTACGCGTCCACGGGATTACGGCCACGCGACAAGAGAACGACAGTCGTTGCGTGGAGATAGACATCAAGGGAAAACGCTCAGAGTATTTTAACATACGCGCGCGTACTGTTAAAAGTTTGAATATAACCGAACAGACCGTGAAAGCGAGCTATCTACGCTGCGAACACATGAAACGTATACCTGCACGTGACGTGTGTTACGAGAATGCGAAGCCACGCCTATTGATAGGCGCCGATAATTGGCATTTGATAGTGTCGCGAACTTTGCTCACGGGACGGCAGAACGAGCCAGCCGCTTCACTTACGCAGCTAGGATGGGTGGTACACGGAACGGTACCACGGCGCGTAACTGGATTCGAGGCGAGCAGCGGGATAGCATTGCACGTGCACCCACAGGAAATATCCGATGATTGCGAAGAGTTAAAGGACCTCATCACATCGCATTTCTCGATCGACGCTCTGGGGATAGTTCACCAGCCGAGACCAGTGCTGGCAGACGAACGGGCGAAGGATATTTTCACGAAGACTGCTCGGCTGGTTAACGATCACTACGAGGTAGGATTGCCGTGGCGGAGTGATGAGCCACACCTACCACCGAGTTACGATATGGCCTTTCGTAGACTCAAAACCATTGAAAGGAAAATGGATAAGTCAGCTGACTTCAAAAAAGCATACGTGTCGCAGGTCAATAACCTCATAGAAAAGGGGTACGCGAACAAAGTAGCCGAGAATGTAGGTAGGGAGAGTGTCATACCGGAATGGTACCTACCACATTTTGCCGTCACGAACCCGAATAAACCTGGGAAGATACGTCTAGTTTTCGACGCGGCAGCAACCTCTGCAGGGAAATGTCTGAACGACGAGTTACTCTCCGGGCCCGACATGTTGAATACTCTCTATGGCGTGTTATTTAGATTTCGTGAAAGGTCGATAGCCGTCACCGCGGACATACGAGAGATGTTCCTTCGAATCAAGATTCGGCCGGAAGATAGAAGAGCGCAGAGGTTCCTGTGGCGTGGCAACGATCGGTCCGGACCACCAATCAAGTACGAGATGGCGTCCATGATTTTCGGTGCTAGGAGTTCACCTTTTCTAGCACACAGCGTGCGCAATAAGAACGCGGACGATTGCCGAGAAAGTCGCCCGCACGCGCACTACGCCATCACGCGTGCTCACTATATGGATGATTGGGTGGACAGTTACGACACCCGGGAACAAGCGGCTGAGGCTATGAGGGAGGTGGTCGCCGTGCACGCAAGAGCCGGTTTTCAGTTGGCAGGGTGGCAAACCAACGAGGCCGACCTACTATGCGAGATAAGCGATAGCGACAAGTCCAGTTCGCCAAAGGAGTTAGGAGCGAAGGCACATCCCTACGGGAAGACGTTGGGTATTATGTGGCTACCGACGACCGACGAGTTCGCCTTCAACGTGGAAATGCCACGAGTGCCCGCCGAGGTGAAAGCGCGCGAACGCGCACCGACAAAGCGAGAGACATTAGCAGCAGTAATGTCCATTTTTGATCCGCTAGGCATGCTTAGTCCGTATACGATAACGGCTAAGATAATGTTACAAGACCTGTGGCGCAAACAGACCGGATGGGACGAACCTTTGCCCCCGGAAGAGGCTTGCATTTTTGAAGAATGGTTAGGTGATTTAAAATACGTAGCGAACCTACGACTCCCGAGATGTTATTTTAAAGGTGGTGTAGTGAATAGAACTCTACACACGTTCGTCGACGCGAGCGAGCAGGTGTACGCGGCGGCGGTATATATGAGGTCAGTGACCCCTGAGGGAAGAGTGATCGTGACACTCGTCGCAGGAAAAGCAAGGGTCGCGCCAATCAAGGCGCAAAGTATACCGCGGCTCGAATTGCAAGCGTGTCTAGTAGGTGCGAGGTTAACCGAGCAAGTTAAACGGGAACATCGTTTTGAGTCGTTAGATACGACATACTGGAGTGACTCCAAGACCGCCCTACATTGGATAAGGAACGAATCTTCAAAGTACACGCCGTACGTCGCGCACCGACTTCGGGAGATATGTGAACTCACACAGACAAAACAATGGCGCTGGGTACCTACAGCCCACAATGTAGCCGATGACGCAACTCGGTCCGGAATGACGCAACTGGAAAGCGACAGCAGATGGTTCACTGGTCCCCTCTTCCTGGGCGGACCAGAACACATCTGGCCAACGGAGATCGCGCAGGGAGAGGGGGGTGATGAGATCGTCACGCACATAGCGCACATCACCAGCCTCGTCGACACGACTCGTTTCTCGTCATACGAACGATTACTACGAACGACTGCGTATGTCCTGCTGTTCGTCGACAAATGCCGCAAATGCGCTACCCGGTTGACGTTGCGTCACAAGCAGGAGGCCGAGCTGCTACTGATAAGGGAGGCTCAGAAGGAGTGTTTTCCAGCGGAAATAGCGCGACTCGCTGTAGGTAGGAGAGTAGACAGTACCAGTCGACTCTACCGATTGGACCCGATTTTTCAAGACGACGTCATTCGTTTAAACGGTCGCATAAATGCCGCGAACGTTTCTCAAGATAGGAAGTGCCCACCCATCTTGGAAGGCAAACATCCGATGACGTCACTATATTTACGTCAGATTCACGAACGGGATCATCACGCGGGACGTGAATATATAGTGAACACAGCGAGGGAACGCTTTTGGATTTTAAAGGTTCGACCGACAGTGCGCGCACTGATAAGAGATTGCGTGACATGTAAGTGACGAAGGAAGCCGCCAATACGGCCCGTCAAAGGGAACTTACCTATTGAACGATTGGACACCCACCTGCGGTCGTTCACCCGTTGCGGAGTAGACTGTTTCGGCCCAATGACAGTCACAATAGGGAGACGGCATGAAAAACGATGGGGTATGTTGTTCACCTGTCTTGTCACGCGAGCAATACATATAGAGTTGTTGCCAAGTTTGAACATCGATTCAGCTATATTAGCGCTAAGAAGAATGGCGGCTAGGCGCGGATGGCCTAAAACTATGATGTCCGATAACGGGACTAATTTTCGAGGAGCCGACGTTGAAATCCAACAGGCATATAAGCAGTGGGCGAATGACCTCAATGAATTCGCAATTAAGCAAGATATGGAATGGCGGTTCATTGACCCCGGGGCCCCAAATCAGGGCGGCGCGTGGGAACGACTAATAAGAAGTGTAAAGTCGGCGTTGTCGACCGTGTTGAAGGAACGCGCACCAAAGGAGGAGGTACTTTCCACGTTGCTAATCGAGATCGAGCACACCGTCAATTCGCGACCCCTCACACACGTAAGTGTTGAACCTGGCGACGAGGAGGCGCTCACGCCGAACCACTTCTTATTAGGCTCGGCTACTGGACTACCAACCACAGGGCAGTGCGACGTCGCCGATCGAAAGACATGGCGCGCAACACAGGCGCTAGCGGACAAGTTCTGGACTCGTTGGATAAACGAATACCTACCAACGTTGACACCGCGCGGCGACGTCCGAGATTCACGCCCGCAACTCGCACCGGGGAATATAGTAGTCATTGCGGATGGTCAACTGCCGCGAAATGTATGGCCATATGGGAAGATAGTGCGCACCATACAAGGACCTGATGGTGTCATACGCAGCGCTGAGGTACAGACGCGTGGAGGCGTTTTCAGACGCCCAGTTAGAAGGCTCGTTGTCCTGGCCGATGGAAGTTAGGCTCGCGTTGCTACGCCGGGGGGAGGCTGTTACGGACACGAGCATGTAATTTAGAATCACTAAATATAATCAACATTACGTCATTCACAGACGCGTAATGTATGTACATAAGCGCTGTACATAATAGAGGGCAAGCCTATCAGAGGCCAGACTATTGTCCAATCAGCTACTGGGATAGTATATAAGGCTATGTACTGAGTTCTTAGAAGTACATAATGCGGTTCTTAGAAGTAAATAGCGCAGAAAAACCGTTAAGAATAATCTGGGTTTCTATTGGTAGATTACAACGGAGAAAATCACGCCACTATTGATGACCAATGGTGTGCTTGCTGTATGCGGGGGGTCGGGAGGTGAACGTCAGCCGGCCTCAACAGGATTAGGGAACAGACTGGAGGGAAAGGGACTCTCTCCCACGACTTGCGACCGGCTGAAAAAGTACTTAAGCTGCACTTTCCTTGAAGACGACGTTCTCTCTCTGCAGTTCGACTCAAAGCGTCACTACGACAGTTTGTCTTGGCACCCTACGCTCCTGGAGCGGCCCTAGATTTCCAGATTTCCTAAGTTATCTAACGTATTAGAGTCAGTGAAGTATTGTAAAGTAACTGTGAACTATTTGTGAGTTAGCGTCACGCGTATGTACGTAAAGGACTCGATTATGTGAAAGTATTTACACGTGTTATGTGAAGTCTGTATTTTTATACGTGTTAAATAAATTGGCTGAGGCCTTTCAAGCGTGACCATTGTGTTGTGTAATTATTTACATCCTCTGCCCCCAACACCTGTGTTGTCACGGCCCTCGGAGCGCGCCACCACGGTGTTCTCAATTAACGGTAGGAGTTCACATTGGCGTCGGGTCGACGATGAAGTACCTGGGACTCGTCCTCGATAGCCGGTGAAATTTCGAGGAGCACTTCCGACGTCAGACTCCCAAAACTAAATCGGACTGGGGCTGCCTTCAAGCAGCTCCTGCCCAACCTAGGAATCAAGACGCCTCCTGCCGGAGGCTCTACGCAGGCATCGTTCCGTCCATGGCCCTTCATGGAGCGCCGGTGTGGGAGCCGACGCTGTTAAAGCGACCGGCGGCCCAGCTGAACGCATGCGAACAACTAAACCCAGCCATGGCGCAACCCAGTGCTGGGCACGCCATAATTATGGTGGTAAGTCCCTCCTAGAAGTGGCTGGAAAGACCTCACGCCGTCCTCACCTTCCGCATGATGCAGGTTCTCACCGAACATAGTCTGAAAGTCATGTCCTGTCAGTTCGGGAAGTTCCTGCACCGGATTCGGGCGGAAGTAACGCCCGGATGCCACCTCTGTGTGGACCGCCCGGAGAACACGGTAGAGCACACAGTAGAGGTGTTTCCCGCTTGGGCAGAGACCGTCCGTGTTCTCGTGGGGGAGATCGGCGGCAGCAATCTCTCGCACCGGGTCTTTTCACAGGCCATGGTCCGAAGCACGGAGGAGTGGCAGGTGGTCGCTTCCTTCTGCGAAGCAGTAATGATAGCAAAGGAGGAGGACGCACTTGCACGCGCGAGGGCGCGGCTCTCTCACCCCAGCCGCCGGGATCCAGATCCCGATTTCCGGCCACCGTAGGCACGGGCTTGCAGACGGCGCGCAGTGGGTAGCTCGCCATCCGATCGTCCGGTAACCATCCGGACCGAGCCCAAGTCGTCGACGGCGTGTACTTTTCCACGCACGCCTCAAGGAGATGTCAGTAAACCGTAGAGGCCCAGCAGGGTCGAAGCCTACTGGGGCCAAGGGTCTGCTTCTGAAAGGAATACTCGGCTCCGGTGTAAAAGGCAACGAAGGATCAGGAGTGGGTTTTTAGTCAGTAAAAGTCTGACACTTCGCCAAAGAGCGAGAGATGTCATTGGATGAATTTCCGTCCGAAAAAAAAAAATGTTTTTTTAACTCTGTGTCGAGTTCCTTGTACCATTGCCTCCCTGCCTGTTTGAGTCTATATAAAACTTTTAAGAGGTGACAAGCTTTTCCTTTTGGATTGTTTTTAATGTCTTTTAGCATACTCATTGTCTTATTGTACAAAGTTAAATCTTCTTGTTTACTTTCTTCAACCATGATTACAGTCAGGTATTCTTCTAAGTAATCAGGATACTTCATAACTATCTTTTCTTCTAATTCGCCATTAAGGTATGCCGTTGTAATGTCCATTTGGTTCAATTTTTTTCTTCCATGGCTATTCCATCAGATCTTATCGAACTTAGTTTAGCCACAGTAGTATTTTTAACCTACTTCCAAGAAAAGGAGGTTATCAATTCGGTTGTATTTTTTTTGTTTGTTACATTTTTTTTTAAGGTGGGAAAATCATCTAATAACAAATCCCACTCTTGGGCGGAGCGAGAGATAGTATCAGATTTTTGCTGACTAAAGCCCACTCCTGTTCCTTCTTTGCCTTCATCCCAAGGCCCCGGGTTTCGCTTTTACACTACCCGTGGCCCCAGTAGGCTTCGACCCTTCTGGGCCTATGTTTGTTACGTCAGAATTCCGTCGTTTATGGACCGATTTGCAATTTTTTTTTTCCTTCTAAAGGTTATGCTTTCAGATTGGTCCCATTTATTTTAAAATTCAGTTTTTTATGATGAAATCCACAAGGTATCAAGGGAACTCCTCAAATATTATAGGCAAGCATATAGTTATTTTGGTATTTGCATCGAGGACTTAAGCATTTACAGTCAAAAAGTAACATTTGAAGAAGTGGAACTGGTGAAGAAGACCAGATATGGCCAACGGAACTTCATACTCACGTAAATATCACAATGAAGAGAGTTAAGCGTTTATGACAATACAAATAAATAAATGGTTCTGAATAGTTATGTAGAAACAGCTACACAGTGGCCACATAGGTATCGTGAAGATGAAGGAACTAGCCCGATGTTATGTCTGATGGCCCAATATAGACGCGGATATAGAAGCAATGTGTAAGTAGTGTGAGACGTGCGCCGTGGAGGCCGATGCCGCGGGCGCCTCCACAGCTGTGGCCCTATACCACGCAACCGGGGACTAGATTACATATAGTTTTCTTGGGGCCATACCAGGCAACAATTTTTTTTGTGTTAATACTCGTATGCCAGTTCAAAGTGGATAGAAATATTTGAAATGAAACACACTAATACCATAAGCGTTATTAAAGTAATAATAACTACCCACATACACGTACGGTGCATCAGACAAGGGGGTAAAGGGAACTGTGAGAGAGGTAGAAGGTACGCGTAGGTATGTGGTGGATAGTGATGATGATAGACTGCTCAAAAGACACATTGATGTGTCAGATCTTCCTTATCAAGAAAACGAGGCTAACAAAGAACCAGGCGACGGGAATGAGACTGCTGTTTCGTCACGATCTGATGGATTGGCGCAGATATCGGAGTCAAGGCATGAGATTAAAGATAAACCAGGTATTACTAAAGAGTAGTAGTAGTAGTAGAGTATAGTAGACAAAAGCAGCAGTGATTCTCAAGTTAATATCGTGCCTCCGATACCCTCGCCTTCTGACCCACCTAGTTGTGTTGTTGAGCCGATGCCACCAGTGACGCACTCTAAACGAACGTGAAAGCCAGTTGTCAGATTTGAAATAGATTATATAATAATAATATTGGTGAAGCGTCAATGCCTTTTTTCAATGTGTATACATTTTTAGAGAATAAATAATATAAATTAGATACCTCTCCCGCATTCTCCGCAATCTAATAAAAACATTATTTAGTTTAAGCTGTTGATCCCCGCATTAACGCCGGCGTTCACGCGCCATTGTCTTAATAATAATAATAATAATAATATTTATTTGCAAAAAAACACGGTATTAAAAGGTGTTACAATATAAAATGAGTCCAAACATGTTTTGCTTAATATTAAAGCATGCAAAATTATGATATCAACATTACAGTTTATGTTCGAGAAATTCTTTAACACTATAGAAACTATTTTCATTCAGCCAATTATACAATTCAATTTTGAAAAGTCTGCAATTTAGTACTTTTAACGTATTTGGTAATTTATTAAATATACGCACACACATAGCCACACAGTTTTTATTATATTTAGCACACCTGGGCATCTCGTCTAGTACCAGCCTGAATGGGTCACGCCGACTTCGTGAACATACATCTTCCGCTATTTTGAACAGTTCTTTATGTTTCTGTACAAACATACATACTTCATATACATATATTGAAGGCAATGGTAGCAAACCAAGCTTTTTAAATATTGGTTTACATGATTCATCTGATGGAATCCCGTACATGGCTCGTATACATTTCTTTTGTGCGATAAATGCTCTATTGTCTTACTATTGTGTCTCTAATTACGCACTCAAAAGGTTAAGAAAAGGTAAGACAATTGAGTCTCTGTTGAGGGTTTCATTCACCAATATCTACGACCGCAGCGCCCATTGGTCGTATCGAATGCTTTTTTTAGACGCTCGCTAGAGGGCGTCTGCCCGCAAGAAATAGTTTCCGCTCCGCCATTTTCGACATTGCGTCGAAAAAACCGCTCCGTGATATAAATCCCATATATTATGTTGAAAACCTGAGAATTCTCGTGTAATAAGTGTATCTGCTACTGTGAGACATTGAGACCTTATAGTGCAGTGTTGGTTTCACGAGTTCTGACCAGCCCACCGGTGGATGAATCAAGATAGCTCGCCGGCCTGCAGCCCACGCAGCAAACCACGCACCCGTGAACGAGGCTCCTTCCTACCTTCAAGTGGGGTCCCTGGATTAGCAAGGTACGTGGGCTTTGATGCTGCAAATAGATGTAGTGGTATTGGCGTCTCAGGGAATCGTCAACAGGGATTTAATTTTGTGTAATTTAAATGTACTTTCACCGCCATATTGGTCGTCTTAAAACACCACAAGTTCAGGTGAGGCTATTTACACGCCTTTCCAAATATAATAATATAATATAATATAATATAATCTAATATAATATAATATAATATAATATAATATAATATAATATAATATAATATAATATAATATAATATAATATAATATAATATAATATAATATAATATAATATAATATAATATAATATAATATAATATAATATGGAAATTAAGAATAAAGAATAAAATTGAAGGCATTAGGAAAGAGCTAGGTAGACTCATAGAAATAAAAAGAGGAGTCAACACTAGAAGAATGATACATATTAGAGACAATCTATTCCATAAATATAATATTTTCACCGAGCAAGATCTCGATAATACGGTAGAAATATTGAATCAGAAAGTAAAAGCATTAGCAGGTAGGATAAAAAGGTACGACGATATGAATAATAGAAAACTCCAAAACCAAAGATTTAGCGAAAATCAGCATTCTTTTTATAGGTCTCTTAATGGCTATCAACAAGCTCCGACAGAAATCCCAAACAAGGATATAATCCAAGATTTCTGGTCGTCGATACTGTTGCAGCCTGTCTCGTACAATAAAGATGCGGCATGGATCTCAGAGATTCGAAAGGAGGCAGAAAACATACAAGAACAAAGGTTTGAAGAAATAGATAAAGACATGGTTAGAGAAGCTTTAAGGAAAACGCATAACTGAAAAACACCTGGTATAGATAAAAAACAAAATTACTATTTAAAATATCTCACAAGTGCGCACGAACCTATAGCGAAACTATTTAATAGAATTATTAACAAAAGAGACTCAGTAGAAAATTGGTTTTCAACAGGACAAGTAATACTGATACCCAAGTGTGGGAATACTAAAGAATCACAAAACTGGCGCCCAATAGCATGCTTACCGACTATGTATAAACTTTTAACTTCCGTGTTATCAAACGAACTGTACAAACATTGTGAATCTAACGACATTATCGCTCCAGAACAGAGAGGATGCAGGCGACGCACCAGGGGCTGCAAAGATCACCTCATGATTAACAAAGCCATACTAGAAGATGCACATCAGTGCCAGAAAAACTTAAGTATGGGATGGGTAGACTATCGGAAGGCATTTGATAGCATCTCACACGAATGGCTTCTCCAGGTGTTGACGTTGTACAAGTGCTCGAGTTCTATCATAGACTTTCTGAAGATGGTCATGCCTACATGGAATGTTATCATGACAGCCCGTGGCGCGAACGCTTCTGTAACCACTGATCCCATAGTTATTCGCCGAGGAATATTCCAAAGAGATTCACTATCGCCGTTACTTTTTTGTTTAGGTTTAAACCCAATTTCAATTATATTTAACAAATACATATTAAAAGGCTATAAACTAAAGAGTAATTTATCTGTTAATCACCTAATATATATGGACGATCTAAAAGTTTATGCAAATAATAAAAATAGTTTAAAAATATTATTGGATAGCACCGAAATATTTACGCGGGACATAGGAATGCAGTTTGGATTAAATAAATGTAACGTTCTACATATAACAGCAGGTAGAGTCAGTGAACAGCATGGAGAAGGACACATACTATTAAGTGGATTAAAATTCGAACACCTGAAAAAAGATGAAGCGTATAAATATTTACGTATTATTGAGGCAGGCAAAATAGATCATAACAAAATAAGAGAACAACTGAAAAATAATACTTTAAACGAAGAAAATCAATAGTAACTACACAATTAAATGCTAGTAATCTTATAAAAGCGATTAATACATATGCAGTGCCGGTTCTACTCTAATCATTTGGTATGATTAATTACAAAAATTGTGATTTAAAGAATATAGATGTTAAAACTAGGAAAGTTTAAGCAACTATCAAAGCACAGAAACAAAAAGCAGATATAATTAGATTGTATCTACCGATAGAAGAGGGTGGGAGAAGCCTAACAAATGTAGAAATACTACATAAAACAAAAATAATAAAATACAAGCAATACTTAGATAATGAGCAGGATGATATAGTTAAAATGATAGTTAGGCATGATAGAGATAAAGAGAAATACTCAATATATAAAGAATCTGAAACGAATGCAGTGGAAATAGGATTAGCACAAAGCAATAAATACACAGATAAAAAGATAAAAGCGGCAACTACACAAAAAGCGATGGAGGGCCAAGCCGCTACATGGGCAGTTTTGTGAAGCAGTATTAGAAAAAGAAAATATAGATAGAAAATACTCTTTCGATTGGCTAAAAAAACAACCTATTTCATCAACATTATAGTCCTCAATTTTTGCAATACAAGACCAAGCTATTATGACTAAACAGTTTAAAAGAGATATTTTGAAAAGACCTATTGATGGCAAGAGTCGGCTATGTTTGTCGAAAGACGAGTCCACACAACATAATTATCATCTCTGGGTGTGAGAAACTTGCTGGCACTTACTACACCAAACGCCACAACAACATTGTACAGTATATTTTCTGGGCTTTAGCAAAAAAACACAAATTCGAAGTTACTAGTCTCTGGTGGCAGGAAGTCCTAACACAGCCACAAATAAAAGAAAATAAAACAGCAAAGTTAATGTGGAAGATCCCAGTTCAGACAGATGTCACACTCATTATACATAATAGACCAGATATAATATACGTAAATAAAATAGAAAATAAAACGTATTTAATAGACATAACAGTACCATCAGATTATAACATAGGGCCTAAAGAGATTGAAAAATTAAGCAAATACCATCTGCTTAAAACTGAAATAACGCGGTTGTGGCACACACCTACAGAAGTAATACCAATAGTAATAGGGGCAACAGGAATAGTAGCAAAGAGCATACATAGATATTGTGATAAATTAGATTCAGGTATAAACATTCATATAATACAAAAACAAGCAGCAATCCATACAGGTAATATTTTAAGTAAAGTAAAGTGGGGGACACAGTATTTGTAACTAATTAGCAGGGGATCCGAACCTCCTTTTCCCTGAGGGTCTCAGGGCGGAAATCAGAAATCAGAAACGTTTATTTCAAATAGACCAATTACTACAGGCACTTTTGAATTGTCAAAATGTCGGTCAGTCAAAAAAAAATACTAGTGAAGCTAAATTGCACGTTCCAAAGCGTAGATCTCTACGGAGAAGAACTCCATGGAAACTCTTTTAAATCATATTGTAATGATTTTTAAAGAAAATATTCGTAAATCGTTCAACTTCCATCTATAAGCGATAGATGGCGCTAGTAGTTACATGAACATAAGGCACTTGTAATGTAGACATTAACTTCTTGAGTAGCGTAATTAGAGACACAATAGTAAGACAATGGCGCACGACCGCCGGCGTTCGTGCGGGGATCAACAGCTTACGTAATGATTTATGGTATTAGAGTTTATGTATTAGTTTTGTATAAATATATTATAATTGTTAAAATGAAATAATTACTTGCAGTTAATTATTGATAAACCCTAATGTATATTAGTTAGTCAATTGATATTACGTACTGTTAACTTTGCTCTGATTGGTCGGACCGAGTGTTTGTGAAAGTTTGTGGTGGGGAAACATTGAGTTTGTAACTGTCATTCTGGACAGTCAGTCTGCTCTGAGTTGTTGAACAGTGAACATGTCCTACCAATCCGTGTATTTGAAAATGATTGTTAATAAAGTGATAAATATGAAATTGTGTTGATCAAAGTGAATAAAATATTTATATAATTGAAGCTTGAAGTTTATGATTCATCACATTTCAGAAGTGGTACATGCCTACAAAAAGCCTACAAATATGTGCAGTGATAACAGGAATGTTAGGTTATGTGTGCCTAAATTAAAGCTAAATGAGATCGAGATATTTTTTCCAAGAGTGCTAATGTTATTTTAGACAAGTGTTATACTCACTCAATTTTCATACTGATGGTGGCGCGTGGGTTGAATCATTCGGTTCCCTTCAAATGTGTGAACTGAGTGGTACTTATATGTTCGTAAACGAACGCTGACAGTTAAAACTGGACATCGCTGACACTTTCACTACTAGTGGTTCATTTTAGTTCCTATATTTTAAATTGGGTTGTTTTTTCTTTATTTGTTTTAATTGATCATGCGTAATGCTAAATTACGACAAAAGACAATTGCTATGTATAATTAACCTATTTTCCATAGCGGTAATTGTCATTATGTTGCCTTGGATTACTTTGTGTGCTATGATAATTTTCTTTTCCTTTTGACATATAATTGTAAATTTTAATGTTGTACCGCTAATGGGTATGTTACAATAATAATTTTATGAACTGAATTTCCACCACAAAAACAATAAATGAATTTGAATTTAGAAGCGAAAAAAAAAATACGAAACCGTGTTTGTGGATTTAGGGTGTAAATGGATTTCCTTGCACATAGAGATCTACACTTAGGAATATGCAATTACCGTCAATTTGCTGACTGACTGACTGCCTTGGCAATACAAGAGTGTCTGGAGTGTGTAAATGTTTTATTTGAAATAAATGCTTTGATTTGATTTCAGTGCTTTGATGAGGCCAGTATGCCTTTTTTTTAATTCATATAAACCAGTGCTTGACTGCGATCCCACCTGATGGTGAGCAGCGATGCAATCGTTGATGGTGAGGCGCACTAGTTTATTAAGAGCCTATTCACTCTAGCCTTGAAGACACCTAAATTATAGTTGGACGGGAAGACCGCAGCAGGCAAATTGTTTTCCAGTCCTTCGATGTACGCGGTATAAACGACGAAGCGATGGATACTCGCCATACGTCGGGTTGTCCGATGGTAGAAAGGAGATGGCGGAATCAAGTCAAGTCATGCAATCAATCAATGCAACCTGTAAAATACCGATAGGCTGGCTACCCTGCGCCTGTGCTCGAGGCTTTGTAGATTGGACTTAACCAAATCTGGATCCCCAATTAGCCTCTTCGCACGCCTTTCCACTGAGTCCAAAGCTGCTAGATGGCATTTTGCAGCACCAGCCCATGTGTGACTGCCTTTGATGAGTCCAAGTGTGCCTTTGGTGAGGCCGAGCGTACCTTTGGTGAGGGCGAGCGTGCCTTTGGTGAGGCCGAGCGTGCCTTTGGCGAGGCCGAGCGTGCCTTTGGTGAGGCCGAGCGTGCCTTTGGTGAGGCCGAGCGTGCCTTGATGAGGCCGAGCGTGCCTTGACGAGGCCAAAACGTGCCTTGACGAGGCCAAAACGAGCCTTTTAAGAAGACACGCGAGCCTTAATGAGGCCAAGTGTGCCGTTAGATAAGTCCATGTGTGCCATTTGAGGCCATGTGTGCCATTTGAGGCCATGTGTGCCATTTGAGGGCATGTGTGCCATTTGAGGCCATGTGTGCCATTTGAGGCCAAGTGTGTCATTTGAGGCCAAGTGTGCCATTTGAGGCCAAGTGTGCCATTTGAGGCCAAGTGTGCCATTTGAGGCCAAGTGTGCCATTTGACGCCAAGTGTGCCATTTGAGGCCAAGTGTGCCATTTGAGGCAAAGTGTGCCATTTGAGGCCAAGTGTGCCATTTGAGGCCAAGTGTGCCATTTGAGGCCAAGTGTGCCATTTGAGGCCAATTGTGCCATTTGAGGCCAAGTGTGCCATTTGAGGCCAAGTGTGCCATTTGAGACCAAGTGTGCCATTTGAGCAGTGGTGGCCGAGTGGTAACGGCCCCGACTTACGAGTTGTAGGTCGCGGGTTCAAAACCCAGCCAGGCGCATTACTTTGTGTAATTTATTTCATCACCACTGCTCTCAAAACGGTGAAGGAAAACATCGTGAGGAAACCGGCCAGTCCTAGAATCAAACATTCGAAGACATGTGACATCCACCAACCCGCACTGGGCCCGCGTGGTGGATTACGGCCCATTCCCTCTCCTAGAGAGGAGGCCTGAGTCCCAGCAGTGGGAACATTTAAAGGCTGATTATGCTATTATGCTATGTGCCATTTGAGACCAAGTGTGCCATTTGAGGCCAAGTGTGCCATTTGAGGCCAAGTGTGCCATTTGAGGCCAAATGTGCCATTTGAGGCCAAGTGTGCCATTTGAGGCCAAGTGTGCCATTTGAGGCCAAGTGTGCCATTTGAGGCCAAGTGCGCCATTTGAGGCCAAGTGTCCCATTAGAGTTGGCCACATGTAACATTGGACTAGGCCAAGTGAGCCAATAAAGATTCGGGTTAAGTGTGCCCAATGCAGACGAAATTATCATGAAGAGCGTAAGTAACGTATGAATTTACCTACTTAAGTGATTTCAGTGTGACTATGTTGGCTTAATAATGATGTTAATGAATTGAATAATTTATTAAGTTTATTTCCATATTCATTTTTTTATTATTGCTTCATATCATTTTGACCTGTTCATTGGATAAGTTTCTTTTAATTGAACATTCTGTTATAGCTTATGAAGATATTATAAGTATAGATAAAATGAATTGAAAGAAGATTTTTTATATTGAGATTTTATTTTTGAAAAAAAAAGCGAGTTCTAAATGAATGGTACAAGTTATAATTCATGTAAATGTTTTAACCACTGATTTCTTTTATTTTTGAGGCCTTGGAGTCCGATTGCGTTAGGACTACAGAAGATAAACCATCAGTCTTATTGAGCAAACGGATAGTTCATGTTTCGAACAAAACAGACTCGAAGAGGAATGATGCAAAGAGACGATCTGGAAGGAAGTGCAGAAGTTATAATTCAACCTCTTCGTCGACTACACCACCACGACGCAAGAAGCAATGAGGTACCTCATGTTGGTTAAATGATTTTCCAAAGAGAAAAACGTTACAAGTATCGAAGTTTGAACATAAAACATTAGAATAATGTGATACGGGAGTTCGATCACTCCAGTAAATTTTGAGAGTATTTAAGTTGGATTAGAAAGAGTATTTGTAATTGATTTGTATGCAAATAGGATCAGAAACCGACTATACATTTTGTCTCAAAAACTTGCTAGGCTTACCAAAAGAAAATAGAAATGTTACGAAACCCTACCAAAGTGTAGTATTTAGTGACGAAGTGGTAAACTAAACTAACAATAGTTTTTCTAATGAGCAGAATTATGGTCAGTTTCAAGCAGAAATGTTAGCTGGTACGACTTAAGGTGAAACTTATGTGAATATTCTTATGACAAATCAGTGCTTATATACGGATATTGATGACAATCAAACGCTTTACAAACAAGTAGAAATAAAATGATCAATTTTATTGGGTATTATATAGATTTTAACAGCGATGTAGTCTTTTGCGTGAATCCGATATAGAAGTATTAGTTGTCAGTCAAAAGTTTATGCAGACTCGTCTAAAGATTGGGAAGATTTTTAGTTACCATCCATTGCAATTTGTAAAGGTACGTTATCCTTTCACAAGAACCTTGTACTGTTCAACAGTAAAATTGATTTAATTTTCTAAAACTTACCTTGCGCAACCAAATTCAGCTATAGATTCACATCATTCTGGAAATATTTGTATAGACGGATCTTATATCAGAGTATTTATCGTGTGTTTCTTTATCGTGTCAAATCTTTCTGACTTTATCATCAACAAATCTATGCACAGACATCACCGCAAAAGATATACATCAATTAAATGATATTTATTTTACAAGTAGGTGATAAATAATAATATTACATGACCATCGTCAAGACTGAAATCGGAGTCGGTCCCCAAGTTAATGATGACAACAAAAGATTTAATTTGAGCTAGATATTACATTGTTATAATTCGGTTAAGAGGAAAATAGACTTAAAATGCATACACTAGAGTGGCGGGTCAATTTAAATGTTCCAAATTAAAATAAAGTTTGATAAACAGTGCGATTCAAACATCATTATTATAACCTTAACTTGATACGAATTTGCACACAGATGCTGGGGCCTTAGATTTAGGGGAAATATTAGTACAATTAAGCCCATGGGCTCTCCAGCTGAAGAGTCACTTTTATTCAAAACGCTTAAGTTTTATTTTATATTATGGTTTCAAATAGTGAATGTAATGAACCCTGACTAAATAAGACGCCACACAACGTATAGCAATATGGTGGCTATACATTCATGAGTTTAGTTAACCATTGAGAGTGTAAGATCTGGGACGCGTATGTCGATACCTTAAGCCGTAATACCATGCTGTCTACAGACACTAAGACGAATCCTCTGTTTCTGTTTATAGTATTGAGACTGAGAATTGATTATCAACATTATAAAGATTAGACCTAGATTCAAAGTTCTTAAGGCTGAACCAGATGAAAAACCTAATGACAAAGTATGTATAATTATGTTGTCGTGAATTCAGTGTGCGTAAATAACGAAGACTATACTCTCGGACAAAAAGCTGGTCAATTACCTTATACTTACAGAAAGTTGACCAATTGTTTCGACTGATAGTGTTGGTTATAAAATATATTTACATTGGTTTACTATCTCGAATAATAGTGCAATCGTGGCTTTCTTTTAGATACTTTATCTACTCTAAAGAGCTTTTACGATAGTCATGGTATTGACCTTGTTCTTAACGCTGTATAAATGACTACCACTATTTTAAATGCCCTACCAAAATAAAATTACTTCAACGTTTATAACGAACACCAATGAAACATATGCCTATCTTGGAAAATTCAATGAAGTCTTGTTAATTCTGGTAATTCATTCACTAGAAAGACTGCCACAAAGCTACTAGGATACTTTAAACGATAGACTACGACGACATTACGAAGTACGAAACACGTTACAAAGCTTAAGAGATGAGGTGAGCTCCAATATCCAAGTTAGACAAGCAAAAGAATACTTACGTTACCAGTAAAATCCCTGCTACTACCTACAGCATAAGTGATCTGATTAAGATTAGTAGATCTGATTGCAAATAAGAAGGTAAAATTACATTAACCTCATTTTAAAATCTATAGATCCATTCAAAAACAAAAGTTTTAAGGATAAAATTACTGGAATATATTATATATGGTAAGTTTTATGATCCCAGACATGTAGAAAAGCTTTTGACAAAAAACCTTACAACACTATTCTTCTAGTGATGAATGTTCTAAACATATGACGTGACGACAAACTAATGATCCGGAAGCAAACCTAAAACCAATACTTAGCCGAATGTAATGAATTTGAATGTAAAACTCATTTTCTTGTCGAACTGAAAGAAGTATCATAATTTATATGAATGTAGTCTATCATTGAAATTGTAATCGTGCGTCAGGAGATCGCACGATGTCGGATGGCCGAATGTAATGATTTTTAAAGAAAATATTCGTAAATCGTTCAACTTCCATCTATAAGCGATAGATGGCGCTAGTAGTTACATGAACATAAGGCACTTGTAATGTAGACATTAAGTAATGATTTATGGTATTAGAGTTTATGTATTAGTTTTGTATAAATATATTATAATTGTTAAAATGAAATAATTACTTGCAGTTAATTATTGATAAACCCTAATGTATATTAGTTAGTCAATTGATATTACGTACTGTTAACTTTGCTCTGATTGGTCGGACCGAGTGTTTGTGAAAGTTTGTGGTGGGGAAACATTGAGTTTGTAACTGTCATTCTGGACAGTCAGTCTGCTCTGAGTTGTTGAACAGTGAACATGTCCTACCAATCCGTGTATTTGAAAATGATTGTTAATAAAGTGATAAATATGAAATTGTGTTGATCAAAGTGAATAAAATATTTATATAATTGAAGCTTGAAGTTTATGATTCATCACAATATTATGAGTTACATAAATCTTGGTTGCATATTTTTTGTCGCTTCTAATATTTGACCACAATGTAGACAAGTAATAATAATTAAAATAAAAAATAAAAAACTAATTACAAAAATAGAAATTGAAATAAGTCACTGGCAGCTAAGAGATGACCAGTCTCAACTGACGGCACCCGTTCACGAGCATGACGCGTGGATGTTCAACCATTTTGAAGGAAACCGGATGACCCAATAACACGTGCCACCATCAGCGAGACATTTGAGTGAGCATGACAAGCTCGCAACTGCCATGCTCGTAATGTCAAACAAGTTGTAACCTAATAAAAATGCTCCTTGGTACTTCACATTCACAAAACTTGAAAAACAAAGTGCTTCTACATTATACAATGCTACTGTTTCCAAATGGGAATAAATTATCATAAGCTCTATTGAAATAAACAAATAAAATAAAATAAAAAACATTTCTAAAACAACAATACAAAAAGGGGAACAGTATCTCTTCCAATATTTATAAATATATGTATTAAAAAAAAAACTAATTTGAAGGTAAAAGTGGCTGTGTCTGCGGAGCAGGACCGGCATTTAGCCAAGCGTTTTTATCAAAGATATAATCTTTCAGTTTATAATACGCTTCTTGTCTACATAGTGTGCGTTTAATGCATGCTTTAAATTTGGACTCAGTTAGTTGTAGAATCTCAACTGTTATTTTATTATAAAATTTTACACAGTACCCCATAAAAGAACTATGTACTTTAGCCAATCTGAATCGAGGTTGATCTAATTTGTTCCTATTCCTAGTATTAAAATTGTGCCTGTCACTTATCTTAGTAAAAAGATGAATATTTTTCCGAACATACATAATGTTTTCATAAATGTATTGACAAGGGACCGTCAGGATGTTTATTTCCTTAAATAGTTCCCTAAGAGAATCGCGTCTGCGAAGATTATATATGGCTCTGATAGCTCTTTTCTGCAGAATTAAAATAGACTCTACGTCTGCAGCCCGTCCCCATAGCAAAATACCGTAAGACATGATACTATGAAAGTAACTAAAATAAAATAATATCCACATCAGTAAATTGACGGATTTTTCTGACAGCATATTGTGACTGTATGTCACTTATCCCAATTTAATAACAAGAAATTATATTTATTTTTAAACACCACGAATGGCGCCGGGCCATTTGGACCCTTCATAAATTGTCCTTTTAATGAAAGGGCCGACAGAATTCTAAAGAGACGAGGAACTTATGCGATTTCTAATCGCATGACAAAAAAACGGACCGCAACACGTGCAGGCGAGACAGTTCGCTGGGAGCGTGAGGAGAGCGATAGAGCGAGTGTGTTGGCTCGGCGACGTTAGGACACTTGACTTTAGGGCATGATAGGGTTCGGACGTCCAGCAGGAACAAAGCTAACTGACTCAGTAGATATCATAGGCATAACCCGTTGTAATTCTTAGGAGTGCTAGTATTGTGATTCAGTTAGATACATATGGCCACAGTCCGATTGACTGGTCTAGTACCTATTTAAAGTAGCAAAGCGTACAGTGTGTGTGTGTTTGATGGTGCGACTGGGTGAGTCATTCATTATTCTAATTTATCCTAGGCTGATATTGTGTTACTATACACAGACCTGCGAGCGGAGCCGCGGGAGAAGCTAGTGGTCTAATGTTCTTATAACTAAATAGACAGAAATGTGTTGCTGGGGAGTTTGTTCCTCCACTTCTTCTTTCCATCTCAAACACTAGGAAGTGGTGAATGGTGGGGCGCTTTTTGGGCTGTCTATAAAGGCAATTCAAGAGAGTTAAAATGTACAACTCTATTTATGTTTGGAGCGACGACTCCCGTCTATATTATTTATTAGTATTTGCATTTACTCTTGAGTTTATACTCTCTATCTGCGACCATTACTTCGGTCAGATACGAGCACTGTATCTTGCAGATGTACCTACTTAAAGTACAAAGGGTGCACATCCTGGGGGTGGATTGACCATATCTATCACATATTATACAGTCCAAGGACTATTAGGGACCATGCTCAATAGGAGCATGATGTCGACGTCTTGCACTGGAACTAGCTTGCCCGTTGCTGGACGAGGACGGTCGCACGGTTTGCAGCAGGGAAAGTTGCTTCGTCACGTTTTACAGTTCGTGAGAACTGCTAGGGACCATGTTCAATAGGAGCATGTTGTTGACGTATTGTTGCTGAAAAGCCACATGCGTCGCTTATGGAAATGTTGCCCTGATTGCTATGAGTTCGGATGTGAGGTACCGTGTGAGTAATTGTTGACCAAACACCTATTACGCTTGCGTAAGGGTTGCTCACATGATCTAATGTTAATTAATCATAACTTTACGTCCCTTAGTGATATTGTATCTTTCTAAAACCACTTCTATCTAAAAGAAAGAAAGAAAAAGAAAGAAAGTAAAATATTTTATTTGGCACACGTACACAGATACACAATGTAGAAACAACATGTAAACACTTAAGATAAAAAAAATAAAAATAAAAAAATAAATAAAAAAAATCTAAAAAAAAAAAAAAAAATCTAAATATAAATCTAAATCTAAATATATAAATCACCCGGACACGATGGACTCAGCATCGAGCATTTTAAGTATGCTGGTGGTCACCTGCCAAGGGTCCTGTCCTTATTTTATTCAATGTGCATTAGTCATTCATACCTACCTGCGGAACTAATGAAAACTATTGTCATACCGATAGTTAAAAACAGGACAGGACATATCTCTGACAAGGGTAACTACCGGCCAATCTCTCTTGCAACTACCATTGCTAAAATATTGGACAGTATGCTTGATTCATGCTTGGAAAAATATCTGTGCTTGCACGACTCACAGTTTGGGTTTCAACCTGGACTATCAACAGTAAGTGCAATCCTAAGTCTCAAGAATACTGTACAATATTATACACATCGTAAAATCGCCTGTATATGCCTGTTTCCTGGATCTTTCCAGGGCTTTTGATCTCGTGTCTTATGATGTGCTCTGGAAGAAGCTGGGGGACAGGAATGTACCGGCTGAAGTTGTTAAGGTCCTGCAATATTGGTATGCGAACCAATCAAATCAGGTTAAGTCCAACTAACTAAGGTCCAACATTCTCTCTGAGGCTTATGGGTTGGAGTGCGGTGTGAGACAGGGAGGGTTGACGTCTCCCAGGCTCTTCAGCCTATATGTGAATGACCTCATAGTCGAACTCAGCAGCATGCGTGTGGGCTGTCGGGTTGGTGGTGTTAATATTAACAGCATCAGCTATGCCGATGACATGGTGCTGCTGGGACCGACTGCGGGATCTATTGGAGAGATGTTGAAGGTTTGTGAGGATTATGCGGCTGCACATGGGCTCGTATACAATGTCAGAAAGTGTGAGTACATGATCTTTAAGGCCGCCGGTAAATGCGCAGATTACACACCTAATCTTACCTTAAATGGCATGAACATAGTGAGATCATACCAGTTCAAATATCTTGGGCATATACTTACCGACGACCTTAAGGATAATGCAGATATTGAGAGGGAGCGCAGGGCATTGGCGGTCCGCGGTAATATGTTGAACCGTAGATTCTCCCGCTGTACTGACCAGGTCAAAATAACGCTTTTCAAAGCGTATTGTCAGAGTCTGTACACGGGGGGTCTGTGGATTAGCTACACCAAAAAAGGTCGCTGGATGTCCTGCGCGTCCAATACAATAATATTTTTAGAATGTTGTTGAGGCTGCCCCGATTCTGTAGTGCGTCGGAGATGTTTACACAGAATCGAACTGACGGCTTTCATGCGATCGTTCGGAAGAAGCTAGCATCTTTGGTGGCTAGAACCCGGGCCAGTAGCAACAGCATTCTAAAAACAGTCGCGGAGAGTGTGCTTTCTCCCTTTTTTAGGCATTTTGTGGAGAAGATGAAATTGGAGTCATCTTCTGTGTTGAATGCTTATAATAGTATAAAATAGTATAAGTAGATAATTACTCGTATAATATAAAACTAACACTAGGTTTAAGGCAATTGTTTACTAACACTATGGATCTTTTGTTGTCTGTGGAATAAATAAATTTATTTATCTCAGCACCCTAAAGTCCTGGACCTTTGGAAGGCGTACGAGGAGCCGAAACCAACTCGCAGAGGCCCTTTTAGACGCTTTTAATGGAAAGTGGTACGAACCGGTGATTATCCCTGTACGCAATATGCTAGTGCATCCAAGGACAACCCTCGGTTGGTGGGAAACTATTGCGGCATATGGAAAACTAAGATATAAAGCTATGGTTTTCGGAGTCTTAAGTGGACTGGTAACATGGAACTATGTCAAGACTATGGCCCCTGCCTGAACAACGTTATTAATATGCATCGAAAAAAGGCAGGGGGTGACTTGCACACTCAATAAATGGGCCCCCAAAAACGGCCGCTAGCACGAAGTGACGTAGCAACAAGAGGGCAACATATCCTGAGGTGCTTGAGGAGTGGAGAGGTATACCACGGCTATCAGGACAATCCCGGAAGTACGGTCAAGATCCTTACCAGCACCTTACTGGATTATACATCCTTCTCCCGAGCACGTTTGCTCTTGCGAATCTCCACTCAAGCCAGCCAATAAAGGCAAGAGAGAGGTGGGAGCTCAGTTCCTCGTCAGTGTTCACTACGGCCGGCCAATAAAGGCAAGCCGGAGATGAAGAACAAGAATTCTCCCGGGAGATCGGGTCCGTGGGGTCGCTAATGCCCAACAGTTCGCCACAAAACTGCACTGCGGATTGTATCTCTCTTAGTCTGGCCCCTCACCCTAGGCATATTACGGCAAAGCAAACTTTACCGATACAGACCTAGGGTATATTGGAGCACGCAAGCCCCACCACGACATCAACGTAGAGATACGGCGATGGGGTTATTATTATTAATATATTTCATACTATGAATTCCAAGGTCTCACTTAACAATTCTTTCAACCCTCCTCTTATCCGAACAACGTGATAAGGAATTGGACTACTTCGTACTTATGGAATTCAAAATTACTCATCATTAGTCGGTGGGGGTTTGGTCAAGTCTCTGGATGGGAACCACAACGGTGGGCGTAGGCGGAGCTCACCTTATACCCCTTAAGGGGTAGCCGACCTTCATACCTTCGTTTATTTATTATTTATTTTATTTATTTATTTAATACTTCATGCACATAAAGGTACAGAGGCGGACTTAATGCCTTAGGCATTTTCTACCAGTCAACCTTTGGGTGATGCAGAGAAGAATAGTGGTAGGTGCGACAAAAGAAAGAAAAAAAAGAGGTTAATATAAAAAGATATACAAATGACTCATAGATACAACACAATATAGGTAAATATAATATGTACATAATTTAATGAAAATATATATACTCAAAAACAAAAAAAAAAACAAAACATGGTCCCAAACGACAAACAGAGAAATATCAACGTTGTGATGATACTACTGCCAACTTCTTACGAATATGCTCGCGAACCTCAATCTTGAATCTTAATCGGCTTGTAACCATCCTGACCTCTTGGGGGAGCGCATTCCACAGAGAAATAGCCTGAACAAAGAAAGAACAGTGAAGAAAGTCGGTGCGATGAGTAGGACATAGTAGAAGACGGTTATGAGATGAGCGTAGATTTTTATTGTGGTTGGCGCAAATGTATTGAAAGTGAGGGGCTAAATAACTAGGGGAATTGGGAGAATTGAGAAATGAAAACAAGGTGGTGAGCGCCCGCTGTTCTCTGCGCTGACGTATGGGCAACCACTTTAGAAGTGACCGATGTGCAGAGACATGATCATATTTGCGCAGATTGAAAACAAATCGAATGCAGTAATTTAGAAGACGGTCGAGTTTATTGAGGAGATCTGCATTCAGGTCATAGTAACACACATCGCCATAATCGATGATAGGAAAAATTAGGGTCTGTACAAGCATTGCCTTCGTGTTCGACGGCAAAAAGTTTTTAAGACGATACAGGGCCCGCAGCACTCCCGTAACCCTCTGACTAACACTAACGACTTGAGTACGCCAGTTCAGAGTGCTATCGATGCACAAGCCCAGATCCTTTACGTCACAGCTGAAAGGAACGATCGTAGAGTCGAACAGAACAGGTGGCAAAGCTGCAGAATCCACTTTGGCGATGCTTCGAGAGCTCCCAATGATGATCGCCTGACATTTATTGGGGTTTACTGCAACACCAAATTTATCAGACCAGGTTTTAATGGCCATCAAGTCCCTATTTATCTTTTCGATAGCATCAGATATTTCATCGACCCCTGCTTGGCAGTACAGCTGGAGGTCATCTGCATAGAGATGATACGCACACTGAAGAACGAAAGTAATGAGATTAATAAAAATTGAAAATAGAAGAGGAGAGAGAATGCCGCCTTGTGAAACGCCAGTTGCCAGATCACACCAGCGAGAAGAAGTGTCTCCAACGTGAACCGACTGCTGACGTTCCTGAAGGTAGGAGGTGAACCATTCCAGTGCTCCAGGAGAGACCATCAAATAGGACAGAACGGCTAACAGAATATCGTGACTGACGGTAATGAAGGCATTCGAGAAATCAACCAACACTAGTACAGTGACTTTGGTATCTTCCAGTCCTGCCCTTATATCGCCAGTCACTTTAAGGAGGGCGGAAACAGTGCTGTGTCCCGGCCTGAACCCAGACTGTAGAGGGCTAATCAGTGAGTTAAAGTGCACAAAGTTAGAGAGTTGTTTGTGGGCACAGGCCTCAAGCACTTTGGATAGGAAGAGAAGGATTGAAATTGGGTGGAAGTGGATAGGAAGAGTGGGATTTGGAATTTTAGGTAGCGGATGAACATAGGCTTTTTGCCACAAGGAGGGGAATACACCAGAGTACAAGGAGAAGTTTACGATATGGGTAATTGCGTTCATCCAGAATGGTTATGATCATACCACAAGTGATATTATCACATCCCACTGCACCCATTCGATGGAGAGGATGATTTTTCTGATCTCTCCCGGCTCAACTGGAACGAAACGAAAAGGATTAATATGAGGACGCGTTAGACCAGAGATTAGAGACAGAGTTTGTTGTTTGGTTCTAACCAAACAACAAACTCTGTCTCTAATCTCTGGTCTAAAGATGATCCATTGTAGGCACAGTAGAGAAATGACGGTTGAGATCATCTAAATTGAAGGAGTTTGGAAGGTCTAAATGTCGTGGTTTGCCGATACCAAGTGTTCCAAAGAACTTCCAAATATCGGCAGAAGAGGAAGAAGAAATATTTTCTGTAGTAAAATTTCATGTAGGAAAATTCAGGAAAAATGAAATTTTTATCAGCCTAGGGTCTTTTAAGAACAGTTACAATATGCTGCTGAACTAAGCTGACCTGCCAGAGATGTTAAATGAGGAAAACCCTAGGGGTTGTGATCCCTAGGAAAACCGTATTCTCGACGAATTCGAGTTTCTCCTTGTTCAATACTATGTTGGAGTAATTACTTTTAACAGTCGGTAACGCAAATCTTATGCACTTAGTTTTTTTTCCATTTAATACTAAATTATTAACAGTAAACCAGTTTTGGACTTGCTGTAAAGCATTGTTTACGTCATCAAGATTTGTGGAACGTCTATTGATCTTAAAAATTAACGACGTATCGTCAGCAAACAATACAATATGTAGTTGTTTTTTTTAATAGATGCGGTAGATCATTTATATATACTAAAAAGAGGAAATGACCTAATATTGAGCCTTGTGGTACACCCATTTTGACTTTCAAACCCGGAGAATTGACACCGTTTATCTGAACTTGCTGTTGCCTGTCAATTAAATAAGATTTCACCAAGCTGAGTGCAAGTTTACCTAGTCCATAATGTTCTAGCTTTAAAAGCAAGGTTTCGTGATTAACACAATCAAAAGCCTTTGAAAGGTCACAAAAAAATCCTATCGCATCTTGGGCTTCTTCCCACGCTGCAAATATATGTTTTAATAAAGTGACACCAGCGTCGGTCGTACAACGACCTTTGGTGAAACCAAACTGCTGATCATGAAAGATTTTATTGCTATTAAAATGGTAAAGCATTTGATTAAGCATAACTTTTTCAAACACCTTACTGAAAACCGGCAATAATGATACAGGTCTGTAATTATTAGTGTCATTATGGTCACTGGATTTAAAAAGTGGTATAACCTTACTGTACTTCATTATATCTGGAAAGACTTGGTCCACACACAAATTAAATATTAAAGCTAAGTACGGTGCTATAGTCTCAATTATAGATCGCATACTTTAACAGACATTCCCCATAGGTCTTCGGTTAATTTGACTTTTATTTGCCGGAAAGCCTTTATGACTGTCAAAGGGTTTATATGTTTGAATTGAAATTCAACCGGACAGCCTGGCAAGTTTGCTTTCAATAAAGCAACTGAAGCTTCAAGGGGAGGAATTTAGAGCTTTCGTTGTCCTAAGAGGTATATCGGTGAAATAATTCACAAACTCTTGGGCTACTTCTATGTTAGAGGTTTTGGGACTATGTGAAGTCTCCAATAAAAAATCCGTATTTCGTACTTTATTCCTACCAGTTTCACTATTAATTACTTTCCACAGTCTTTATTTTATTGTCTGCCGATTTGATCTTATTGCTAATGTACAGGGCCTTTGCTACCTTGCAAATCTTTCTGAAAAGTTTAGAATATCTATTTACATATTTATTAAAAGTTTCATTGTTGAAAAATGGCTTAAGGCCATACAGCTTATATAGTCTTTCCCTACTTACCCTAATACCTTTAGTCGCCCAGTCACTAAATACAAACTTAGGGAAAATATTTTTAGACTTCTTTTCAAAAGCTGTATTAAATTCATTGAGTACCACTGAAAAGAAATGATCATTAAATTTATTGGCATTATCAATATCATGGCCCAGAACATTTAACTTATTTTCTAAGTTACTATACATTTTTTTTAATTTCCCTTTTCTAATTGGCCTAAATTGAATTTGCGTTTTTTTCAAAGCTGCTTGAGACTTAAATGCTACCTTTTGTCCACTATGATCAGACGGAAGATAATTCACTAAAACTTTATCTAAATAGTCACAATTGCAGAAAACATTATCAATACAAGTTGCAGAGGTTGGAGTTATTTTAGTTGGTTCTGTAAAAACATTAGTAAAATTAAATGATTTAAAAAGACTTAAAAATCTGCTGCTATTTGAATTATTTTCTAAAATATTAATATTAAAATCTCCACAAATAATAACGAATTTGTTACTATCTGCAAGTTTAGCTAAAATATCTTCCATTGATGATTCAAAAGACTAAAGTTCTGAGGTTTTCGGGGTCTATACACGCACACTATACTCTATATACTCTACAGTTCAACGCATTGTTGTTGTGTGTAAGAGCTTCAGTACTACAGGGGAAAAATTCACACTTCGAGGGATTTACCTCCAGACCCAGGTCTCTGAGGCGAGGGACGAGCCTCCAAGTTTTTTTTTTTTTTTTTTATTATTATTGATAGGCTCGCGTTTGACCACCATCTCACCTGATGGTAAGCGATGATGTGGCCGACGATGGAGCACGCTTGCCTAGAAGTAACCTATTCACTCTTGACTTAAAGACCCCTAGGTTGTAGCTATCAGGGAACACAGACTCGGGCAGGGAATTCCACTCCTTAGCTGTACGCATTATGAATGTGTTCCCAAAACGCTTTGTACGTATGGGTGGGATGTCCACCATGTACCGATGGCGCAACGCCGTACGTCTAGTGGTCCGATGATGGAACGGACTTGGTGGAATTAAATTGTGCAATTCCAACGCACACTCCCCGAAGTGTAATCGATAGAAAACCGACAGGCCAGCAACTCGGCGTCGATGTTCAAGGCTTTGGAGTTTTGATTCGACAAGTGCATCATCACCGATGATTCTCTTGGCTCGCTTCTCAATCGACTCCAGAGCATCAAGATGGTATTTGGCAGACCCATCCCAAAGATGAGAGCAGTATTCCATACACGATCGAACTTGCGCTTGATAAAGTTTGAGCAGCTGTTCCGGCGTGAAGTACTGTCTCACCTTGGCCAAGATCCCCAATTTTTTGGCAGCCTGTTGAGCTTTAGCCTCGATGAAAGAGCCGAAATTGAGGGTAGATGACAACGTTACCCCAAGAAGCCCAAGGTCACTGGTTATCGGCACGGTTACACCCCGGAATGATGGAGCCAGGTGGAATTGGCTCCGTTTGGCGGAAAAAAGACACGCCTGGGTTTTAGCAGCATTGAACTTGACCAGATTGGCATCGCCCCAGTCGGATACTGCCTTCAAGGAAAAGTTCAAGCGTTCAACCATAGCCTCTCGGAAAGACTGGATCTGTGACCCACTAGCACGTGCATCAGACACGTATCTCTCAGCTACAGTGCTATCGTCTGCATACCCAAAGGTACCGGGTTTAAGAAGGTCGTTTATGTGCAGCAAGACCAGTGTTGCCGAGAGTACCGACCCCTGAGGGACCCCGGCATTAATTTCCATTTGACCGGACGAGCAGCCATCAATAACCACTCGGATGGATCGCCCCCTCAAGAAGTCTGCGATCCAGTCACACAGACCAGTGGGCAGACCGAAGGAAGGAAGCTTAGCAATAAGGCTATCATGCCAGACCCTGTCAAAGGCCTTCGAGATATCAAGGGAGACTACAAGTGCTTCCCCATGCTTCTCGATGGCCTCGCTCCAGATGTGGATGGCATACGCTAGAAGATCCCCAGTTGACCGATTTCGGCGAAAGCCGTATTGACGATCACTGAGGATGTCATTAGCTTCTAGGTATGCCAGGAGCTTATTATTGATCACTCGTTCCATACTCTTGCAGAGAATGGGCGTTACCGAGATAGGTCTGTAATTAGCAGGGTCAGCCCGACTACCCTTCTTGGGCACGGGTTGCACGTTAGCTTGCTTCCAAGCCATCGGTACTTTTCCAGCCCCAAACGAAAGACGAAATAAGCGTGTCAGGATCGGAGACAGTTCAGGCGCACAAGTTTTTAAAACAATTGCTGGTATCCCGTCGGGACCACTGGCTTTGTTCACGTCAAGGTTACGTAGCACCCTACGGACGTCCTTCTGATGGATGCGTATGTCTGCCATAGTCGTCTCGCATCGCTCAGGAAAGGCAGGGGGCCGCGCGTTACCGGAATCAAGACGTGAAGATTCCGCAAAAAGAGAGGCAAATAGATTTGCTTTCTCCTCAGCGGTGTGGGCCAGCGACCCATCGGGTTTCAGCAGTGGTGGTAGTGAGGGACGGCAGAAGTTCGATTCAACAGATTTAGCCAGGGACCAAAACGCTTTACTACCTGCTGGGTATGAAGCAAGTTTGTTCCCAATTCGGCTAATGTGGTCAAACCGAGGCCTCCGCATCACCTTCTTGCAGGATTTGGCAGCCCTATTATAGGCTCTCTTTTTTTGAGTCACGTCACTTGCCTTGCGCCTACGAGCGTCGACCCATTCTTGGTATGCCGTATGTTTAAGCGCTTCAGCGCGATTACATTCGGCGCCAAACCAAGGTCGAACCTTGTCAGACATTGTTACATCAGAGAATGGAATGTAATATTCCATCCCCCGACGCAACACATCCGACACTGCGTCCGCGCACAACGACGGATCAGCGGAAGGGAAGCAAGTAGGCTGCCAAGGATAGCATGCGAAGAAAGAACGCATACCATCCCAATCTGCTGACTTGTATCGCCAAACCCGCCGGGTGCCTCTTGGGCTGGGATCGGGCGGGGAATAGACGGATACAGATTTCACCAGACAATGGTCGGAACTACCTATTGGTGAAGATATCGACACTGAGTACCGGTCCGGATCTGTAGTCAATAGAAGGTCCAAGCAATTGGCCATGTGTGACTCAACATCCGGCACCCTTGTAGCCCCCTGGACCAGCTGGGTGAGATTTAACGCTAGCGCTAGCTTCCGCGTCTCTCGCCCAGCATGGTCTGTGCACTGGTATGGGAAGAGCCACTCCTGATGGTGGGCATTGAAATCCCCCAGTATCACCAATTGGGCAGAAGGGTACCGCTGCTGAGCCACATCCGCCGCCTCACTAAGGTGCTGTGCGAGCCTGGTTGTCTCCTGATCACCACTGTGCGAACGGTAGACACAAGCATAGACAATTTGATCTATGCCAGTGTCCACCAAAGCCCAAAGCGTGGAGTACCTGGAGTCCTCAAGATTGCGGAGACGCCGATAGCAGATGTCATCCCGGGCATACATACATACACCCGCGCGTGGTTTAAAATGGTGCTCCAGGGTAAACCCTGGGTAAGATAAGTACGACACGTCTGACGGACTACTGATCTGCGTCTCCGAAAGAAAAAAAAGAGCAGGTTTCTCAGTCTCCAGATGGTGGTGGACTGCGACGAGATTTGAGTGCAGTCCTCGGATATTACTGAGGTGCACTTTAAGAGAGAGGGAGTGCTGCCGCTGTTTAACTGTTCTCTTTTTAATCTTTGTCATTATGTGTGATAAGAGTGAATGAAGGAGAGGAGAAGGAAGTGAGATGGGGTTTCACGCTGCTATCCTTCAGGCAAGCACTGATAGGACGGCATCATTGGGGTACTAGTCCGGAGACTGCGGGGACGCCCGAGCCCCCCCGGGAGTGTCCATCGGGCCCTCTCCTCTGGTCGCCAACCAGCACGATGGCGCATCCCGGGATTTTTCGACAGTTGGCGGGGCAGCCTTTCATGTGTGGCTGGTACATTACTTGGGCCCCCAACTACCTGCGGTCGGCCAGCGGCGCACCGTGCCTCGGATCCCGCTACCCTCCGCGACTAGTCTCCCGATACCTCCACACCAGTGTGGGCCTGGTCGGTCTGCCTGCAATGGAACCACCACTTCGACCCAACTCCTCTAATTTGGCTACACTGAGCATCGTACCGGAACACGGCTAGGCCGCTTGGCGGTACGTCTTTGCCCAGTGGGTGGTCGCAAGCCAGCGGTCGAAACCTACCACCAGTAAATGTCACCTGATTAGCACCACCCAGGGACCACGTGTAGGGACTTACAATGGGTATTCTCCTACGGACGCGGGTGACTCAGCCCCCAAAGTCCTGAAAAACATCTTCCAGACTGCCCCCGATAGTGCCATGGTCAAGGTATCACACGTTTAGGCCGGATTTCAGCTCGACAATCGTCTTATGAATGGCGAAACTGAAAACGAGTGGCCTGAGCGGGTCCCCCTGCTGGCCTCCCACTTTTGAAAGAATAAGACTATTATCGGAGAAAAGATTAGAAGGCAGCCTGTAAACCTGATGAAGAAAGAGATATAAAGAAGGGATTTTTTCCTTTACCTCGCTCAACAGAACGTCTCTTTTCAAAGTATTAAACGCGTTGCGAATATCTAGCTTCAGCAGTATCGAGTCTTCGTTCTCCGGGTCCATCACAAATGCTCGTGTAGCGTGGATGGCAGCTTCGCATCCCAGACGTGTGCCAAAACCCAACTGATGAGGCTGCAAGTAGCGGGACATATCTTCTTTCACTGCACGACAAGCTAATTTTGCAGTAAGACGGCGAAAGACACTACCGACTGCAATTGGTCTTACTCCACCATCTCTTTTTTTTTCAGTACAAAGAGTGATGCCCCGTACAGGAACGGACAAACGCATGGGTTTAACTGACCACTAAGCAAGAAATTTGCCAACCTATTCAGACCCCCCACAAGGCGCCTTCCATTTTCTCCCGCCGACACCGAAATCAACTCCTTGAGGTGCCCCGGCCGGATTCCGTCCAAGCCCGCTGCTGATCTAGTATAAAAAGAACCAAGCACCGATACCACGTCCTCTACAGTGACTGACAATGACGTAAATGAAGGGTCAGGGTCTGGTAGAAAACTGAGAGGACGTGAAGGGTCGGGGTGCTTAAGTTTCAACGAAGCAAGGGTGTCGGCATCCGTCCGAGCGAACGAGTCTTCGGACATCAATATCCGTACCGCCCCTCTTAAATCGCCTAGTCATGGATAAAGACCTGCGTTTTGAGAAACATGTGGCAGACTCAGTTCTATCGCCTGAAGGTTTTATACAAGATACGACCGTACTTGTACGAAGCATTACGAGAGCAGCTGGTGGAAACTTTAGTTCTTTCTAGGTTGAACTACACAGACACGGTATATGGCCCGCGCCTGTTAGCTCGTACAGATCGGCTCATCCAAAGCTCGGTTTTGTTACAACATTCCTCGCAGAACCCATGTAACACCTTATCTAAATAAACACTTTACGCTGAAAATGAAATCTAGACGCAAACTGCACTTAGCTTGCCTTCTGTTCGGTGTAGTTAAATACCAGAAACCAGACTACTTATTCAACAAGTTGAGTTGGCTTACGAGCCGGCGGGAATGTGGAAGAAGACAATGCTCACAACAACTTTCAACCCAGTCTCACGGTACAGCTGCTTTTAGGGGCAGCTTTCGTTATGCGGTTTCCAAAATTTGGAATAATATCCCACCGCCTATCAGAGCGATCAACACAATAAGCACATTTAGAAGACGCTTACGACAGTATTTGACCGATGCGCAACGAAAGCTGGATATGGTGGTGCAAAATACCTCAATTATATAATGTACCCGTGTGCCTTGGTTGAGGGTATTTTTGGTGTTTAGTGTTGTCATCTAGAGTTACACGCCAGGAAAATTAATTAGTTACTATTACATAGTGATGAGAGCTGCTCACACTCGGCCTATTCGAGTTCCTCATCCTTTGACCCGCGCCCTGGTTGTTTCACACGGCACCGTGACGTCCTGTCGCGGGTGTGAGACCTACAAAATACAAAGTAGCACATTACATAGCTGTACTCTATTTTTAATTTTTATATTTAAAACGGTTGCTTCTAAACGTACCCACTGTCTCTGGCCTACTTGCTTGCGGCGGGCGTGCGCGGTGCCGGGATAACGCCTTTCTTTCCCATTCTACAGGGAGCCTGGCAGTGTGTGAGCCTCTGGTTGTTTTGGGACTTGCATCTCCATATTAAAACATTGCTATAAAAGTCAAATGGAAAAGTCAATAATGTACCAAGGATTGAAATGACATCGTTGCACAATAAATTATTTTGAATTATTATGATTAAGTATATTATTAAATTTGCGCTTACCTTCCATGCGTACTTGTCGTCCTCCACTAATTTGCACTCAACTTTTTATTTTATAAGTATATTTACAATATATCAATCACCTTCAACGCAACTCGCAGCAGGAATTAATAAACAAAATGAGATACTGTTCATTAATAATCGCTCCTTCACGCACGGCTGCATACAATGCGCTAGTGTGGTTGGTGTGAGTGATTGCATCCTAACTCGTTCGAGACTTACCCACATTTGTTTACTTTTTTCTTGTTATCTATATATTTTTTTTTTTTCTTTTGTATCATTCGTCTATTACTTATTTGTTTCACATCACACTATATACAAACACATACAATTATCATAAGACTATTTATTCTCTAACTATCAACATTCTATTATGATGTATTATATTATTTAAGTACCTACGCATCACCGCTATATATTACACTACAAAACTGTTTCGCGTCCGTTACGTCACAACCTCAGGTTCAGTTGAAAACCAGCGTCAGGCACTAGTTGTCTGGCAATCATGCTGAACTGGACCTATTTTGGCGCAGCCGTGAGGCGCACAATTGTATATCTATATTATACCTAATTCTTTTTTTAATTTTTTTATTCTCTTTTGTATGGTTCCGTGTTTACAAAAATATATTGTTTGTGTGCCTTGCGTTGTGACAAAATAAATTCATTCTTTCTTCTTTCAATCAACTCTAGATTTTACACACAGGTATATTTTCATGTCATCGGCGTACATGAGATGTTCCGCGTATTTGAAACACGCTTGAATGTCATAAAGGTAAGCACAGTAAAAAAGAGGACCCAGTAAAGATCCCTGGGGTACTCCGGAGGGGATGTTCACAAAGTCTGATTTGAAACCTCCCATAACCACAGCTTGCGATCGATTCGATAAGTATGACTTAATCTATCTCGGTAAATCTCCAATTATTTTTTTTTTTTGGCTCGGATGCTTAGTCCTTTAAGCAATGTCTTTGTATGAGTAATTATTTAACTTTTACTTTACATTATATACGTATAATTCTAACGGTTTTTGCAGTGCACGCCAGAATAACTCGCACACGGTAGTATTTTTTCCTATCATCTAAATTATACTTTTTTTATATATTTCAACCAGACTGACTGGTTTCTTTCTGGTCTCTAGTAAGAATTAAAATATGCATCCCGTGTGTCTGGTTGTCAGCTGAATTTTTTTGAGGACGTCAGTTATTGAGTTGCAGTATTGAAGTTAAATATACATCGACTTTAGTACATTATGATGGAAATATATTATTATGTTTGTGAAAAAGGCCTCCCGGTCTTTGACAGCCGTGAGAAGGACCTCTTCTGCTGCTTCGGTTTCCACAGGCCTCAACCAGCCGTGCGAGACCTGTCCAACAAGCCGTGTGGATCTCTCCAGCTGCTCTGGTCTCTGAAGGCCTCTACAGGCCTCTACTGGCCGAGTAAAACCTGTCCGCCCCACCATGCGGACCTTTTTCGATTCCTCTAGTCTCTGGAAGCCTCTACCGGCTATACGAAACCTGTCCACCACAGCCCTGCGAGCCTCTGAGAGCCACATGGGGCCTTTTCACTCAGCTGCTGGGAAGACCTCGCCGACTTTGCCTATTTATACGTTATATTTGTGCTGCATCTCCTTCAGTGCTAATTGTATCGCATAAACGGATAAACTCCTCCAAAAGTATTTTTTTTTGTGATTCTTTTCGATATTTTAATAGTTATTAGATATTTTAGTAGCCATTCTTGAGTTATAAATAGTGTAACTAATACGACTTTGTTTTATTTATATAGGTAAGATAATGATCGGAGATTCCGCATTTATTCTTTGTTGTCAATCGTAGAATGGTTGACCGAATGGTAGAAAGAATGACCGAATGATGGAATGATTGACCGAATGAAGGAATGATTGGGACCAGAGTTTTTGACAGTTGCTGTCAATGTATATGACAGTTGCTGTCATTTGCCTGCGGGTTAGAAAATGATCTCAAGAAAACATAATCCAGGGATAAAAAGTATTCTATGTGTTATTCTAGGACATGGTCTATCCGTGTACCAAGTTTCATCGAAATCTGTTCAGTAGTGTTAGCGATTTTTATGATTAGTTAAGATGATACATTATGATTGTTTTCTGTATTAGCAACATTAAAATGTATTTATTTTGCACAGACAACTGGAACGTTATGCGGTTTGACAGCTCAGCGCTATGACAGTTAACAGTGGTTATAAAATAACGCGCTGCGCTGTCCTGACACATTCCGTTCCAGTCTTCGGGGTAAGCAACATCTCAGAGTAAGTGCTACTATAATATAATTATTATTATTTTAAATGGTATTGATTTATGATATTTGTAATAGAATAAAGAATATCGTTTATTTAATAATTGTGTGCTGTCAAGGCAAAAGTATAGAGGGTGTGTTACCCGTTTTGGTCGTTTTATTTAAAACCTTCTCGCTACACTATATCCAGGTACACTAGATAAGTTTCTTATCCAATCTTTCTCTAAAGTTAACACATTAGCTAACAATTCAGAAGTGGGATTAGAAGCCCATTCTAATATGTTTTTTTTTTGTGTTCTTTTTTTTCCGGTCGACGAGTGCTTATAACATCCCCGATTTTGGGAGGTGTTCGATCACTACCAAGCAGCCGTCGCTCACACAGCCCGACGGACCGCAGCCCGAGGACCCACAGCACTAGAGGCTTTGGCCTAAGGGATTCCAGCATGAGGTGCCCCAGCTCTAAGAAGAGCCGCAGTCCTAGGGGCCACAGCCCGAGGAACAGCAGCCCAGGGTGCAGCAACGTGGAGCGAAGAAGCCGGAGGTGCTGCGGCCCGAGGCGCTGCGGCCCGAGGCGCTGCAGCCCGAGGCGCTGCAGCCCGAGGCGCGGCAGTCCGAGGCGCAGCTGCCCGAGGCGCAGCAGCCCGAGGCGCAGCAGCCCGAGGCGCAGCTGCCCGAGGAGCAGCGGCTCGAGGCGCAGCTGCCCGAGGGGATTCAACCTGAGGTGTCCCAACCACAAGAACCGCATCCCGAGGAACCGCGGCCCTAGGAGCCGCAGCTTGGAGCGCAGCGGCCCAGGGTGCAGAAACGTGGAGCGAAGAAGCCCGAGGCGCTCCGGCCCGGGGCACTGCGGCCCGAGGCGCTGCGGCCCGAGGCGCTGCGGTACGAGGCGCTGCGGCCCAAGGCGCTGCGGCCCGAGGTGCATCATTTCGAGCCACAGCAGCCCGGGGCGCAGCAGTTCGAGACCTTTCAGCTCGAGACCTTGCAGCCCAGGGCCTAGCAACCTAAGGCCTAGCAACCCGAGAGACGCAGCCCTAGAGGCACAGCCCTAGAGGCGCAGCCCCAGAGGCGCAGCCCCAGAGGTACAGCCCTAGAGGCGCAGCCCTAGAGGTACAGCCCTAGAGGCGCAGCCCTAGAGATACAGCCCTAGAGGCGCAGCCCCAGAGGCGCAGCCCCAGAGGCGCAGCCCCAGAGGCGCAGCCTCAGAGGCGCAGCCCCAGAGGCGCAGCCCCAGAGGCGCAGCCCCAGAGGTACAGCCCTAGAGGCGCAGCCCTAGAGGTACAGCCCTAGAGGCGCAGCCCTAGAGGTACAGCCCTAGAGGCGCAGCCCTAGATGTACAGCCCTAGAGGCGCAGCAGCCCGATGCGCAACATACAAGGATTTACAGGTACCACCACTCCTAACAATAGTAGTGGTGATTTTAATATATTAGTGCAAGCACTAAAGTCCCTTGTCCCGAGTCATGACAACGTAGGTTCATTTAATAATACTCATAGTTAAATAAGCAAGGCGGAATAAAAATATTATATTTAATAAAATATGGTTGGCAGTTGTCGATAGTGTTGAGTCCAAATATTACCCTAATGCATCTTTGTTGTTGATTAAATGTTTTTTATTTTGTAAAGTGATGTGGGTATCAATGGAAATGGAGAAGTGATACAAGTAATTACACAATATTTTTATGTGGTGCTACACCAAGGGGCTCGTATACTCTATAGGTTAAAAGAAGTTCCGTTACAGAATACAACACCAAATGAGACACGAGAGCGCACAGTGCCATGTTATGCTGTTGGGATAGCTTCATTATTGACAACTGCTAGGTTTAGACAAAGCTCTTGTTCAATTATTAATATCTATCAATTGTGCTATGTAGGGTACCAAGAGTGTGTTTGTTCTTGGTTTAAAACAAAGACATTAAATATATACCTACTACCAATAGACAGGACATAGCGAACAAAATCGTGATCCGATACTTATTACCTAGTGGTCATAAGTCGCTCAGTCTAGTATGACGCCCCTACACGTCAAGTCATATTTGTATCCGCTCTATGCACTAAAAGAAAATCATTTTTATTTTATTTCATTTTATTTATTAGGGAAAACTAACAATTACACACTTCATATGATTAACAAAAGCTTATAATATATGTACATAAGTGCATAACTAACTACGTCATCCACGTGTTACAAATTTAAAATTGTTTGGAAGACAATGAGTACAACATGTATATGTTGATGTATACATGTGTATGTAAAAACTAATTAATCATACAAATTAAAAAAAAATATGCTTATATTACTAAAATTTAAACCATTAAAGAATACAGTTAATTTTTTGATTATGAGAATACAGTTAATTTAATTTTCTGCGTTTTCGATCATTTTAAGTAAATCAATACGAATTTTGTTTGCTGACAATGAAAACAAATCTAAATCTGAAAACAGGTCGTTATAATTTTTTGCTAAACATCGTAGAGGCGCGCGTACACCCGCGTTAGTGCGACAAGACGACATTGCAAATAGCGGGCACCCGCGCACCCCACGCCATCTTCTGAGATTCCATTTTCTGAGAAAATATGCCGAACTGCCCATTACGCTATTGCAAATCTTGTTATGATAAAATGACTGAACCTAACTTCGGTTTATTTTCGTAAATATTTTTTGTATTTACGAATTAATTAATTAAAATTCAATAATTTTTATAAATAGTTCTAGAACATTTGCTGATTTTGTGATGACGCCATCTGTTGCTGAAAAGCTTAACCTTACCTTTATCACACACTGAGCTCTACCACGAGCTCATAACGTGATCCATTTTACGACTGACATTTTAACATTATCATGGTAAGGCCCCTGGCCACCTACCGAGCGATAGGTAAATAATTATAAATTTTGACAAATTTAATTCGCGTGTTTGCTATTCAAAGCCAGATGGCGTCACTGAGACATAGGATGACAGTTTTTCTAAGACATTTGTTCTGATAGCCGCTCTATTATAATTATCTCTTTAAATCTCTTTGGTTTAAAAGGTGTACATACTGAGTATGAACTGTGTACTTTCAAGGGAATAGCCACATGCAATTTATTTTTTTTAAGTATACCTGATGACCCCACCAACTGTGTTCCCACGTTGTCGTCGTGGTGGGGCTTGCGTGTCTCTGTGATCTTGAGGGCTATGCCGGTAGAGCTACTCATGCCGGAAGGCCTCAAGTGAGGGACCAGACCAAGAGGAACACACAGGCGGAGTCCAGACGGACCGCCACGGAAGGTGCACTGTCCAGAAGCATCGGCACCAACAGCTGTTGGTGTTTTTGGACAGTGGTTTTGGGAGAGTGGGTTCGCCTCAGGTACGCGTCTGCTTATCAGACGTGACCAAGATGGCGAACGTGGTTATTGGGGACCCCATCCCACAAAAAAGGCAAAGCTGAGTTCAGCAAAACATGGACGCGACTCAAAAAAAATTATTACCCCAGGAGGGTACCGCCTGCACCGCAGGAGGAGAATCCCTCCCCGAGCAGAGCTCGGGCTGCCCCTCGTATTCTGGGGGGGGCAAAGAGCGCGTCAGGTTCCCTAGGGACCTGTTACCGTCCTTCGTGGACGCAAGGAGCCAGGGTGGCTCACCCACCGGTAGCGTGGAGTCCCTGGGACCCGTTCCCAGCACGTCCGCTGCGCCGGTGGGTACTACAGAGACCGGCAGGTGCTTTGGCCTGAGAGAGGTGAGTGGAGACGCGACGTCGGACTCCGATGCCGCGTCTTCGCTCAACTCGGAGAAAATGGAGGTGGATGAGGCCACCTCCAGGAAGAAGAGGAACATTCAGTTCCTCAAACGCCCCATATCCAGAGACGGTCGGAGGAAATCCTCTGACGATGAGCGTGGAGCTTCTGCCCGCAAAATTTCCACTGCTAGACGGGGTGCGGGCCGAAAAGGAAAAGGGAGAAGGCCCACCGCTGAGGAGGCGACCCAGCGGTCCTTGCAGATTGCCAGGGAGGGGCGGTACCCCGGGGCAAGCAGTGCCCAGGCCAGCCCCTCAGAGCCGGAACCTTCTGGCAGTGAGCCAGAAGGCATGGAAGAGGCGCTGGCCCAATTCAAGGGGATCGTCACAGCCGCCATAGATGGAGTCGCCATAAAGAGGAAGGGCGTCTCCAAGAAGAGGTCGATCCCCCAGGCCACGACCTCAATTATAGAGGCACTGGGGATCGTCTTGGAGCCTCTCAAAAGATCCCTTTCCAAGAGGATTGAGCGGCTCGAAGCGGACCTGGCCAGTCTCCGAGGCACTGGCCCCGAGATGGCGCCGAATGGGGGGCGCAAGCAGGGGCAGTCCCAGCCCCTGCCCCAGCCGGAGAGCGAGGTTCTGGCCCTGCTGCGGCAAGAGCTGGCTGCCTTCCGGCAGCAGCAGCAGGAGCAGCAGCAGCAGTTCCAGGAGCGGGTCCAGCGGCAGTTCTCTGTACTGGAGGGTATCGTCCTGCGCCCCCCACTCGCGGCCTCCGGCCAGAAGAGGGCGGCGTCATATGCCGCCGCCGCCGCAGCCAAGGCTGCTGCGCCCAAGGCGGGCCCGTCGGGGCAAGTCGGGCAAGGGGCTGTGGCATCGGAGCCTGTGAGGTCGGCCCCGGCGGCCAAGCAGCAGCAGCGGCAGGGGAAGCCTGCTCCTTCCCTGAAGGGTAGGGCGTTGCCTGCCGCGGCGGCAACAAGGCCATGCCTGCCGCCTCCCCTGCCCGAAGAACCCTCGGCTGGCGCCGATTGGACGGTGGTTGGCGCCAAAAGGAGTGCGGGCAAGGCGGCTAGGGCGGCCAAAAAGCGCGCGAGGCAGCAAGAGCGCAAGAAGCGGGCCATGGCGGCCAGACTTCGCGCCCCGACTTCCGAGGCTGTAGTCATCACGCTACAGCCAGAGGCGGTAAAGAAGGGCGTGACGTATGACGCCGTCATGGCAAAGGCGAAGCAGGCGGTGTTGCCCCACCTTGGCGAGCTTGGAGCCTCTGGGGGCTTCCGTATGAGGCGCACCGCAACCGGGGCCCGAATACTGGAGGTTCCTGGTGCGGATAGTGTCTCTGCCGCGGACGCCCTGGCTGAAAGGATCAGGGCGTCCTTAGATGTCGAGGAGGTCCGTGTGTCCAGGCCCACCAAGTGCATAGACATGCGCATCATGGGCCTGGACGACTCCGTCAGGGTGGACGAGGTGGTGGCCGCCATCGTCAGTGCGGGAAAGTGCACATCCGCTCAAGTGCGGGCGGGCACCATACGCGCTGACAGCACGGGCATGCGAGCCGTTACGGTGAGCTGCCCCGTGTCGGCGGCCAAGGCCATCACGGGCGAGGGCCGAAGGCTTTTGGTGGGCTGGGTTTCCGCCCAGGTGAAGATGCTGGAGCCCAGACCTCTGCGGTGCTACCGCTGCCACGTGGGGCACCACGTGGGGGCCTACTGCGCCGCGGAGGTGGACTGCAGTGACCGCTGCTACCAGTGCGGTCAGGCCGGTCACAAGGCCGTCGAATGCCGTGCACCGCCGCACTGCTATGCATGTGCGGCGGCAGGCAAACCGGCTGACCACCGGGCTGGGGGCAGGTCCTGCGACCCCCCCGCCAAGACCAAGGGCAAAGCCATGAGGCCCATTCCCGCTGATGTCCTCACCGCCGCAGCCGCCTCCTTGGCTGCCGTCGCTATCGCCGCCACACCCGCCGCGGCAGGGCCCTCACGGGGGGCTCGGGAGGAGACTGTAATGGACTGTCAATAACGACTCCATTGCGTCTCCTCCAGGCGAACATCAACCACTGCGCCCCCGCTCAGGATCTGTTGCTCCAGAGCATGGCGCAGTGGTCGATCAATATCGCCGTGGTCTCCGAGCCGTACTATGTCCTTCTATATGGGCGCTGAGGCAGATGGACCGGGAGCTCCTCCTAGAAGCCGCGACGGTACAGGCCTGGGTGCAAGCACCGGACAGGCCTGTCGACATCGACGTCGAGGCAGAGTGGTTCCGGGAGGCCGTGTCGCAAATCTGCGACGCGGCAATGCCCCGAGTCCATCCAGGACGTGCTCGGCGCCAGGTATACTGGTGGTCGCCGGAGATTGCGGCACTGCGCAACGCGTGCAATACCGCACGACGCCGGTATGCCAGATACCGCAGGCGCCGCATCCGTCCACCGGATGCGGAGGCCAGAGAAGCGGAGCTGTACGAGGGATACAGAGAGGCAAAGCGCACCCTCCGAGCGGAGATAAGGCGGGCCAAACTCGAGGCCCGCAACGTGTGGCTGGGGACTCTGAACGGGGACCCATGGGGACGCCCCTACAAGGTGGTGCAGGACAAGCTCCGCCCCTGGGCTCCCCCGCTAACGCAGAGTCTCCGGCCTCAGCTTGTGGAGGGTGTGGTGAGCACACTGTTCCCCACGCGAGGGGAACACTCTCCCCCGCCCATGGCTCCGCCACCAGCGGTGTCCGACGCGGACCACGATGGCGACGACGACGACAACGCTCCAGAGGTGACCGAGGTAGAGATGAGAGTGGCGGTACGAAGGCTGAGTGCCAAAAATACCGCCCCAGGACCCGATGGCTTGCCTGGGAAGGCCTGGGTCCTGGCCATGGAGGCTCTCGGGCCTCGACTAAGAGGGCTCTTCAGCGCATGCATGGAGAGGGGCCAGTTCCCACTTCGCTGGAAGACTAGGAAACTGGTCCTCATCGCGAAGCCGGGGCGCCCTGCGGACTCTCCGTCCGCGTACCGGCCCATTGTGCTGCTCGACGAGGTGGGCAAGCTCTTTGAAAGAGTAATTGCAGACCGCCTTGTCGCGCACCTAACACGGGTGGGGCCGGATCTGGCGGACGGCCAGTTTGGTTTTCGCAGGAGGCGCTCCACGGTGGACGCCATCATGCGCGTGTGAGCCCTCACGACGGGGGATGCGGTGGCCCAGGGCAGGTGTGTCGTGGCGGTGTCTCTGGACATCGCCAACGCCTTCAACTCCCTGCCTTGGAGTAGCATTAGGAGGGCACTCCGGTATCACCGGACGCCCGACTACCTCTGTCGTGTGGTCGAGGCGTACCTGTCGGACAGGTACATCATCTACCCTGGTCACCAGGGAGAGTGGGAACGCCGAGAGATGTCGTGCGGTGTTCCGCAGGGATCGGTACTAGGGCCGCCCTTGTGGAACATCGGATACGACTACGTGCTGCGCGGCGACCTCCCTGACGGGGTCAGCGTGGTCTGCTACGCAGACGACACGCTGGTCCTGGCGCGGGGAGAGTCGTACCAGGCGGCGGTCGAACTAGCGACACACGGGGTAGCGACAGTCGTGGGCAGGATCCAGGAGTTGGGACTCGAGGTGGCATTGCACAAGTCCGAGGCCATGTGCTTTCACGGTCCTCGGAACGCGCCACCACCGGGTTCCCAACTAACGGTAGGAGGAGTCCACATCGGCGTCGGGTCGACGATGAAGTACCTGGGACTCGTTCTCGACAGCCGATGGGATTTCGAGGAGCACTTCCGACGTCTGGCTCCCAAACTAAATCGGACTGGGGCTGCCCTCGGGCGGCTCCTGCCCAACCTGGGGGGTCCAGACGCCTCCTGCCGGAGGCTCTACGCAGGAATCGTTCGGTCCATGGCCCTTTATGGCGCACCGGTATGGGCGCCGGCGCTGCGGAAGCAGCCGGCGGCCCGGCTGAACGCATGCCAGAGGGTCATGGCCATACGGATGGTGCGAGGATACCGGACGATTTCCCGCGAAGCGGCGAGCCTCCTTGCTGGACAGCCACCATGGGATCTGGTAGCAACAGGCCTTGCTCACATGCACGATCTGCGCATGGAGATGCAACGCCGGGGCGAAACTCCGCTGCCGCGACAAGTCGCAGCATGGCGGAAAGAGCTCTGGCGGGTTCTCATGGAGAAATGGCGACAACGACTGTCGCGACCCAGTGATGCGCACGCCACAATTATGGCGGTAAGTCCCCTCTTTGAGGCGTGGTTGGAAAGACCTCACGGCGTCCTCACCTTCCGCATGACGCAGGTTCTCACCGAACACGGTAAGTTCGGGAAGTTCCTGCACCGGATTCGTGCGGAAGAGACGCCCGGGTGTCGCCACTGTGCGGACCGCCCGGAGGACACGGTGGAGCACACGGTGGAGGTGTGCCCCGCTTGGGCAGAGCAACGCCGTGTCCTCGTGGGGGCGATCGGCGGCGGCGATCTCTCGCGCCGGGCCTTGGTACAGGCCATGGTCCGGAGCGAGGAGGAGTGGCAGGCGGTCGCCTCCTTCTGCGAAACAGTAATGCTAGCAAAGGAGGCGGCCGATCGCGTGAGGCAACGGTCCTCACGCCCCAACCGCCGCCGGGATTCCGATCCCGATTTCCAGCCACCGTAGGCGAGGGCTTGCGGACGGCGAGCAATGGGTGGCTCGCCGTCCGATCGTCCGGTAACCGTCCGGACCGAGCCCAAGTCGTCGACGGTGCGTATTGTTCCACGCGCGCCTCAGGGAGATGTCAGCAAATCGTAGGGGCCCAACAGGGTCGAAGCCTACTGGGGCCACGGGTAGTGTGAAAGTGAAACCCGGGGCCCTGGGACGAAGGCAAGGAAGGAACAGGATTGTGAGGATGGGTTTTTAGTCAGTAAAAGTCTGACACTATTTTCCGTTCCGCCCAAGGGCGGGATTTGTCATAAGATGATTTTCCCACCTAAAAAAAAAAAAAGTTTAATAGGAAAACACCGTAGCTCATGTTGTTGAATAAACCACGTTTCTGAACGAAACATTGTAGAATTTAACATTATTTTCATGCTCGGAAGTCATTGTTCATAAAATGGCATTTGTGGACAAATTAATGTTGAGTAGGCGTGTAACTCTTTACTGAACCGACTCACTGTTCCGAAATATTTTAGTGTTCCGAAAGATTGGAACATCAGTAATGTTTTAAATTTTAATGCATCATTTGGAACAATTGGAACACTGAGACACTATTTACTTTAAGTGACCAGCCGTCTTTTAAACATTCAAATTATAACGTAAATGGCGTACATATAATTAATGTCCTGAACTAAAAACCTCTGCTTTAAATTATTCTCAAATCAAATAAAACATTTAGTGTATATGACGCAACTTAACAGATCACGACTCAGTGTGTATATTTTGAGCCGTTGTTCCAAATGTTCCGTTTGTATTTTGTGAACCGATGTTTCAAATGATCCGTTTGTATCTTTTGAGCCAATGTTCCAAATAATATATGTTCCAATCGCAAAGATGACACACTTTTTCCACGCCTAATATTGACCTACAATAAAAGTGGTGACATGACAGCAGTGTCATGTCACTGACGTAACACTGCCGTCAAACAAACGTTTCATGAATTTTACCGAACTTGGATACTTGCCTTTTGAGATTAGTTTGAAACTTCATAACGGTTTTATCTTCTATATAGGGTGACTGGCAATTAGTGTACGATACTTAAACACGTGATTGTGCTCATGTTAACAAACAATTTTTATTATGGGAGCAAAGCCGAAATCGCGAAAAAAATATCAGCTGTTCAGAACATTAGGCAAACATAAATGTACTGAACAACTGATTTTTTTTCGCGATTTCAGGTTTGTTCCCATAGTAAAAGTTGTTGGTTATTATGAGCACAATCACGTGTTTAAGTATCGTACACTAATTACCAGTCACGCTATATAAAGCTAGAAGACCAAATAAATAAGATTGACTTTGAATATAACTATCGAAATGGATTTAGTGAAAGTATATTTTCAATACCTTCTGCGTAATAAATTTTCGTATGAGATTGTAATTCGTGCAGAGACATCTGAGGACATGATCGCTAAGCTTCGTAAATAACTAGAATGTCTGATTTGGACTTTAGTCCTGCAGAATTTGCAATGTAATGTGAATTCTATTTTATGACTCCCAGAGCACTTCCAAATTATATTCATGAATTACTAATTTTAGTGTACCAACTTATGGGATAGCATTGATTGAATTATAGGAAGTAATTTTCATGGAAAATCAGATGGTGCGGCAAAAAGTAGTTGCTAAAGTCAGTAAGCCTTTTGTAGGCATTTTTGATTTGTTTTTAGAGATTTGCCTTATCAGGGGGATGTACCTAAATATCTGTAAATGTTGAGTATTTTAGGTATGGTTAAGAGTTATTGTGGATAAATATAATACAATAACTCCCAATTTGTTCACTAGGGACATGGAGGGATACAATGATTTATTTATTTGAAATAAAATGGTAACATCCAAAAGATGTCTCACTGTAATTTATTTAGTATAGAATGTCTATGAATATTTTGATTACCAGAGGTTATTTTTACGGAAGTGTACCTGACTTCCAACATCTAAAATTATGTTAACGAAATAAGTGATTAACGTAAAACCTATTATTCATATTTTAGGAGAAAGTAGTCTAGACTAAATTTGCCTTGAGTATCTTAAAAGTGATGGTATTTACAGCGTACCTACTGGTAATGAATAGTTGGTAATTTTAATGAATGAAATAAAATAGACGAAACAATTTCATAGTTCGTGATCTCGCATTTTGATTAGTTATTGTATCGAAATTTGGAGTTTCAATAAAAACTAATCAGAGCCAAAAGAGTAAATTAAATATATACCCTCACGTTTTAGTCGGGTCAGTGATTACAACTGATATCAAATGTAAACAAACAGTCATTGTTGGTCAATGATTCACAAATAACGGGTGAATTTTTGTGGTTGAGGTAAATCATTGATGATAATGTGACATGCACTTGAAACTTATCATGTACCTGGCCTGAGTGGCCATATCAATATCAAAAGGGTATTTACAGAAACTATTGAGGGATCTGTTTAGGACCATTGGAGGATCTGTTAGGACCACTGAGGGATCTGTTCAGGACCATTGAGGGATCTGTTCAGGACCATTGAGGGATCTGTTCAGGACCATTAGGGATCTGTTCAGGACCATTAGGGATCTGTTCAGGGCCATTGAGAGGCCTGTTCAGGACCATTGAGAGGCCTGTTCAGGACCATTGAGAGGCCTGTTCAGGACCATTGAGGGATCTGTTCAGGACCATTAGGGATCTGTTCAGGGCCATTGAGAAGCCTGTTCAGGACCATTGAGAGGCCTGTTCAGGACCATTGAGAGGCCTGTTCAGGACCATTGAGAGGCCTGTTCAGGACCATTGAGGGGCCTGTTCAGGATAAACCAATTGGCTTTATCAGGCAATTGTTTATTTACTAATGTTTGTTTTACATTAAATGTCCTGCATTTGAGGGACCTGTATGTTTATATTAGAGGCAGGACATTTGAGAGGCCTGTTTTTCTTTAGAGGCAGGACATTTGAGGGGCCTGTTTGTTTTTCATTAGAGGCAGGATATTTGAGGGGCCTGTACGTTTGTCATTACATGATAGCGACAAGAAATAAGTAACATAGATTTGTAACTTGACTTCTTGACATTTCAAAAGTGCCTGTAAATTGTTTATTTGAAATAAAATGCTTTGAATCTTTGAATAAGTAGAGGCAGAACATTTTAGAGACCTGTTTTTGAATGACTGTATAAAGAATAAGATAATGATTTGTAAGAATAATAATAATAATATATATTTATTGAGCAACAAAGTAAAATCATGTATACACAATTGCTTATAAGCTACTTTTACATAACAACTAAATAATGCAATCAATTGTGTCTAAATAGTAATTGGTAAATTGATAATTATGTTTAGTCTCGTTCCTAGGTACAGCAACCAGTGTATGAATAATCTAAAGTTTTATTCGCTACTGTAATAGATATCTGTTTGCTTTATTGCTGTTATTCTTTTTTTCTTGTCTCATTATTTTGTGTATAACACCAATTTCTTTATTCTTTCACATACGAGGTCGTATTTGTAATACGGATGGCCGACTGTTAGCGATTTTTATGATTAGTTAAGATGATACATTATGATTGTTTTCTGTATTAGCAACATTAAAATGTATTTATTTTGCACTGACAACTGGAACGATAGGCGGTTTGACAGCTCAGCGCTATGACAGTTAACAGAGGTTATAAAATAACGCGCTGCGCTGTCCTGACACATTCCGTTCCAGTCTTCGGGGTAAGCAACATCTCAGAGTAAGTGCTACTATATAATTATTATTATTTTAAATGGTATTGATTTATGATATTTGTAATAATTGTGTGCTGTCAAGGCAAAAGTATAGAGGGTGTGTTACCCGTTTTGGTCGTTTTATTTAAAACCTTCCCGCTACACTATATCCAGGTACACTAGATAAGTTTCTTATCCAATCTTTCTCTTTAACACATTAGCTAATAGTAGTTTTTGCGTGAAAGATTAACAAACATTCATACATACATCCATACAGACAAACTTTCGCATTTATAATATAAGTAGGATATACTGTGGCTGTTTATTGTCACTAAATAAATTTAAAAAAAAAACAGTTTATTTTAACTTATAATTCCAAGTCAATCCAAAGACACTTCAAAGCAACCCGTTTTAAAAAAAGGCAATTTTATAGGTAAAGACCTTATTAACGTTACTACAATGAATGTAAATAAGAAAGCACTATTTATAACCAACTAGCAGTGCCCCGCGTGTTCCCCTGTGACTTCGCCCGCACCTTTGGTTACTGCTCTGCTCCCGTGAATCTTGATATAACATCACGACCTATTTGAATGGGCTATCCAACACGAAAATAATTTTTCAATTTGAACTTGTAGCTCCTGAGATAAGTGATCAAATAAACCTAAAGATTCTTCAGTTTTATAATATTAATAAGTATAGATTTATTAGTTTACTAGTCTGTTGCTAGGATATTGTGTGATGTTTATAACTAAACGTAGTGACATGTAGCCGCCGCAGAGCCTTAAATGAGTGTTGAAGTAAGTTAGTGAGCTGGGACCGCGCCAACCTGCGCACTTAAACTACTTTAAACTATGCCAGCGTTTTACGCAACGCAATCAAAGTATTAAATGAGTTCGCCGCTAACTACTTGGTACGCTCGACTCGTTTGTGTGCTACGCCGTAGCGGCTCGTAGCGCTACGAGGCTACGACACGGTCTATAACTACACGGAAATATCGCTTGCTGTCCACATTTAAGTAAAACACTAACAACAATACACAACTGATCATATATCACACCGTGTTTGAAAAGCGTCGCTGTTATGTAATACGGCTACCTCACGTTCAGCCGAATTCTGGTGGCGATACGTACTACAACGCAACGTTTAGCTGTATTGTTAGTGTAGAGTAACTATATAAAGATATATAAAGATATAACTAACTAAATTATGAAGAATCGATTCAAAAAAGCTTGGGAAGGGTCCCTCTAAGGGGGCCTCTTATTTGTGTTTTAAAGTAACTTTACACGAAGGGAATATAAAGTACGTATCGGGTGGTCTAAAATTCCGAGTTCGCTCCGCTCGCTCTTGGACTAATTATTGTAATTCATTGTAGCTGCAGTAAAAAATGATTGTTGATTAGACTTCTAATGTACTTTGCCAGCGACTTCGTTCGCGAGAATTTTTTTCATAAAAACTTTAACACCCCTTAAACTGTATTTTGAGGGTACTTTGAAAAACTAATAATGTCTGTCTTTATAATTCATTTTGATTAGAATTTGTGCCAAGTTACAAGTTTATTAACAATCGTTAAAACCCCCTAAATTGTTATACTAGAGGTAGTTCAGAAAACAAATAATGACAACCTTTGTTATTTACTTAGGTTACTAATAGTGCTGACTTTCAAGTACACTGGCACACGAAATGGGATTTTAGATTCAAAAGAACTTCCCCTTGTGAGCCCCTTAAAGGTAAAATTAAAAAAAAAAACATCTTCTTAATGCTCGCCTACGTCATAAAGAAAGCCTTGTGTAAAATTTCATGTCCCTAGTCCCAGTAGTTTCGACTATGAGTTGATATGTCAGTCAGTCAGTTTTTCCTTTTATATACATAAATAACTGGCAAAGTGCGAGAAAACAAATACGCATCGACCGACGAGTTAATACTAGTTTCGTATTAATAATAATAATATTCAATTACAATTAATATTCACAGCTTATACACCAGAAGACTATTTTATATATATCAAGTGCTAACTTTGTTGAACTTTGGTACCCAAATTAAGATTTAAATTGTGTTAAGGGTACCAGGGCCCTCGCTCTTATTGATCTATCATATCCATAATGGTTTAGCTTCTGAGTGAAACCTGTTCACGTGAGTGAAGTTTTAAAAGAGAAGAATAGGAAAAACATAATTACGTAAGTAAACGTTTTTTTTTTAGAGGGGATATTCATCTAATGACAAATCCCGCTCTTGGGCGGAGCGGGAGATAGTCTCAGACTTTTACTGACTAAAACCCACTCCTGTTCCTTCGCTGCCTTCGTCCCAGGGCCCCGGGTTTCATTTTCACACTACCCATGGCCCCAGTAGGCTTCGACCCTGCTGGGCCCCTACAGTTGCTGACATCTCCTTGAGGTGCGCGTGGAACAGTACGCGCCGTCGACGACTTGGGCTCGGTCCGGACGGTTATCGGACGATCGGACGGTGAGCCACCCATTGCTCGCCATCCGCAAGCCTACGGTGGCCGGAAATCGGGATCGGAATCTCAGCGGTGGTTGGGGCATGAGGACCGTTGCCTCACGCGATCGGCTGCCTCCTTTGCTAGCATTATTGCTTCGCAGAAGGAGGCGACCGCCTGCCACTCCTCCTCGCTCCGGACCACGGCCTGTACCCGCCCGGCCCGGCCCGGCGCGAGAGCTTGCTCTGCCCAAGCGGGGCACACCTCCACCGTGTCCTCCGGGCGGTCCACAAAGTGGCGACACCCGGGCGTTGCTTCCGCACAATCCGGTGCAGGAACTTCCCGAACTTACTGTGTTCGGTGAGAACCTGCGTCATGCGGAAGGTGAGGACGCCGTGAGGTCTTTCCAACCACGCCTCAAAGACGGGACTTACCGCCATAATTGTGGCGTGCCCAGCACTGGGTCGCGACAGTCGCTGTCACCATTTCGCCATGAGTTCCCGCTGGAGCTCTGTCCGCCATGCTGCGATTTATCGCGGCAGCAGAGTTTCGCTCCAGCGTTGCATCTCCAAGCGCAGATCGTACATGTGTGCAAGGACTGTTGCCTCAAGATCCCATGGTGGCTGGCCACCAAGAAGGCTCGCCGCTTCGCGGGAAATTGGCAAAGGGCCATGGACCGAACGATTCCCGCGTAGAGCCTCCTGCAGGAGGCGTCTAGAACCCCAGGTTGGGCAGGAGCCGCCCGAAGGCAGCCCCAGTCCGATTTAGTTTGGGAGCCAGACGTCGGAAGTGCTCCTCGAAATCCCATCGGCTGTCGAGAACTAGTCCCAGGTACTTCATGGTCGACCCGACGCCGATGTGGACTCCTCCTACCGTTAGTTGGGAACCCGGTGGTGGCACGTTTCGAGGGCCGTGAAAGCACATGGCCTCGGACTTGTGCAATGCCACCTCGAGTCCCAACTCCTGGATCCTGCCAACAACTGTCGCAACCTCGCGTGTCACTAGTTCGACCGCCACCCGGTACGACTCTTCCTGCGCCAGGACCAGCGTGCCGTCTGCGTAGCAGACGTTGAGAGTTGAGACGTTGACCCCGTCAGGGAGGTTGCCGCGCAGCACGTAGTCGTATCCGATGTTTCATAAGGGCGGCCATCTCTCTCTAACCAGGGTAGATGATGTACCTGTCCGACAGGTACGCCTCGACCACACGACAGAGATAGTCGGGCGTCCGGTGATACCGGAGTGCCCTCCTAATGCTACTCCAAGACAGGGAGTTGAAGGCGTTACAAGTAGGTATTCAAATATTCGACATCCCGGGTCAACAGAAACAGGGAAACTATTTATAAATAAAAATCCGACCAAGTGCGAGTCGGTTTTCTGCGCAAAGGGACCGAACGAATCACATTTTTAACATGTAATTTTAATATCACCTATTTAAAAAAAAACAATTTATACATTTTTAACCGAATTAAAAAAAGGAAGAAGTTATCTATTCAGTGGTATTTTTTTACGTCTGAACTCCGTCATTTATCAAACTTTGTATTTTTTATTTGAAAGAATATATTTGAACATTGGTCAATTTCTATCCAGTTATAATGATGGAATCTTTAAGGAACTGAGAAAGTTCCCTCAATTAGTGGTCAAAACGGCTAGTAATTTAGATGATTACATCAAGATGTTAAGTATTTAATCCGATGGATGCAAGACGCACAGGACCGGTCATTATGGCGATATTTGGGGAGGCCTATGTCCAACAGGGGACGTCTTTCGGCTGAAATGAGAGTATATTAAGTATTTGCATTCAGAAAATACCATTTGATGAAGTAAAACTGTTGAAGAAGACTACAGATGAACTTCACAAACACGCAGATATTATCTCGATCGAGGAAACAAAATAAATTGTGTTGCTGAATATGAATTATCTAGGTACCTTACTGTAGAACTAAATGTCTATAACGTTTATGTTATCTAGGTACCTTACTGTAGAACTAAATGGCTATAACGTTTATATTATCTAGGTACCTTACTGTAGAACTAAATGGCTATAACGTTTATATTATCTAGATACCTTACTGTAGAACCTGCGCACTACTTAAGATGAATGTGTGTGTAGTACCCTGAATAAAATGTACTTAATAAAAACTATTCACAAAAATTACAACCGTCTGAAAAAAAAGCACCAAAACGTAAAAACAAAAACTTTTTATAAAAATAAAAATAATTTTAATTTCGGAAGTCGGTGTTAAATCACAATGAAACAATGTCGGAAACACCAAGAAAACCGGAGATGAATGTTATTTGTGAATTAATATTTCCCAAACAAAAGCGATAGAAATAAAATTAGACAGCTCGTTCTTTAGCGGTTCCAAGTCCGTTGACGACATTAATATTGAGTTCCATTTGAGATGCATTGTTTCCTAGTTTTGTTTCCATTTTTCAGTTTATACTTATATTAAAAAAAAACGATTTATCATAATTATAAATACAGTGATATTATAGAAAATACAAAACTCGAAGAAACAAAAAGGAATAACATTTTGAAAAAATAATAACATGTCTTAAATGCAAAACACACGGATGTGTAATGGTGTTTACTAAGCAGCCGTGATTCGCGACAGCTGCGCGCTTGAAACAATGTCTCTCGGCATGGGTGCGTCATTAGCACACATCTAATTAAATTCCTCCGCGATGAAAGGGAAATTATTTAAAACGCACTCCTACACGCACGTCGTTCACACATGCACACACACACCATCAGACGCGTCACACGTTCAGGAGACAAGCTGAGTATGCTCGTCCTGATGCGAGGGAAGCGCCTCCGTGTTCAAAAAGGCGGGCGCACGAATGACGACACACACCACACAATTCTGACAGAGAACTGCTGGAAGACATAATATTATTTAAACAACCATCATCGAGTTTGATCTGAGCTGATATTGAGACTTGAATTTGAATACTTTTGCCTAAGTTTTTAGCATTTTTAGGCATTGGAGTAATTCCATGAACTTAATTAACCGATGAGCAGAGCACTGGGGTTGCCGGCGGCCGTGTGTCTCAGTGTGTCACCGTGTGTCTCTGTGTGTCGCCGTATGTCTCTGTGTGTCACCGTGTGACAATTGTTGCATTCTCGCGAGTTGCGGGGAGGTTCGTGCGGCACATATTTCCCTGCAGATTGCACTCCCTCCTCTTCTCACCCGGCGCCCTGACATAACGAACAGATGGTTTTACGTTTAAATAAATAACTGTGGAATCAATTTTCTTGCACGTCATACAGAACGCAGCCTCACCTCCCATAGCTCCGCGAAATGAAAAGAGCGAGGTAAATCGGATAGACATACTCCCGTGGCGTATTTACATTCTGTACATGGCCAGAACGCATCCATAGGAAACTGCTCGCGTATACATTGTAGTGCAGTTTTTAAATTTGCGATTACAATGTATACAAGAGTAGTACGCAAATACTCGCGTATACTTCGTAGTGACCTAACTACCTAACCTTATTCCATAATATACAGTGCCAGTACGAATATGGACTAATCGTGCGTAGATCGGAATAATCGCGCCTGGATTAGGCCATGTTAGAATAGTGACCATTAGAACACGATGGCGAGCTAACTAAGCGATGATGCGGGTTAGGTTAGGTTAGGACACTAACTATTAAAGATTCCCTTCTAATGTTATTGAATCATTTGGGCTCCCAGCTTGCACTTGATAATTACTTGAAACTTTTCCGAAGATTCAAATAGTTTTTCTTTGTATTCACCACATTTACTCAGTAAAAACTCTTGGCAGAGTCTCTTTGGTAATCATTTTTCACATTTGTATTATGTAAACAAACGTATTTACCACTTTTTTATAATAAATTATGCAGAGATTTGTTCTCTGCATAATTTATTATAAAAAAGTAACCAAAACAAAAAATACCGCTAACCAAAAAAAAAAACGCGGAAAGATGATGCAATGTTTAGAATAGATACGCAGATATGATTACCATATAGGTACTTAATAGAAAGAGCGGTCAACAAATCAAAATGGCGAGCATGCAACTGCTCGCGTATAGTTTGGAATCTAAGAGTTTTTCGCGCCTATTCCGATCTATACACGATTAGTTTGCATGCGGACTAGCACTGTATATTATGGAACAAAGCTAATTACTTTGGCTACTACAAAGTATACGCGAGTATTTGCGTACTACTCTTGTATACATCGTAATCGCAAATTTAAAAACTGCACTACAATGTATACGCGAGCAGTTTCCTATGGATGCGTTCTGGCCATGTACAGAATGTAAATACGCACTCCCGTGTATGCTTGTTTATGCCTGGACCTGAGCAAGGCCTTTGATCTTGTGGCATGTGACGTCCTATCGCAGAAATTAGCAGGAACCGGGGTGCCATCGGAGTTGGCATCACTCTTGAGGTATTGGTATCTCAACCAGGGAGAACTGTGTCAAGTGGGCGGGTGCATCCGCACCTTTCATCAGTCGGCTGCGTGGAAGTCGCCACAGCATCTTGAGTGCTATTCCCAACTAGCAAAATGTCTCATAAAACACTTCTAAACGTCTGTAAGTATGGAATTGGGCGCACCGTGTAAGATTATTTGCCCTTATAGTAGTTGTATGATGGTTTCATTAAGTGCTTTTTCATCTTACATTAATCTTGATAATGCTTTTGTTAGAACAAATACACTTACAAGTGTCTCTTAAAACAATACGTCTTATAAGGTGCCTTTATAAGTTACACAATCTTTGCCAAGACAGATATAAACCTTTTATAAGGTCTAAGCTCTTATTACGGATTATTCTTATGGATATTTTGCTATTTGGGATAGTTAATAGACACGATTGTCCACTTATGTGGAAATTAGTACAGCGGACAAAGTCGCTGCTTACTATTGTTTATTAGTTTTACTTGTTTATAAGATGGATCTCAGTTATCTCATATAGCTCATAGCTCATAGCTCGTAGCTCATAGCTCGTAGCTCATAGCTCATAGCTCGTAGCTCGTAGCACGTAGCTCATAGCTCATAGCTCATAGCTCGTAGCTCGTAGCACGTAATTCGTAGCTCATAGGTCGTAGCTCATAGCTCGTAGCTCGTAGCACGTAGCTCATAGCTCATAGCTCATAGCTCGTAGCTCATAGCTCATAGCTCGTAGCTCGTAGCTCGTAGCTCGTAGCTCGTAGCTCGTAGCTCGTAGCTCGTAGCTCGTAGCACGTAATTCGTAGCTCATAGGTCGTAGCTCATAGCTCGTAGCTCGTAGCTCGTAGCTCGTAGCTCGTAGCTCGTAGCTCATAGCTCATAGCTCATAGCTCGTAGCTCATAGCTCATAGCTCATAGCTCATAGCTCATAGCTCGTAGCTCATAGCTCGTAGCTCGTAGCTCGTAGCTCGTAGCTCGTAGCTCGTAGCTCGTAGCTCGTAGCTCGTAGCTCGTAGCTCGTAGCTCGTAGCTCGTAGCTCGTAGCACGTAATTCGTAGCTCATAGGTCGTAGCTCATAGCTCGTAGCTCATAGCTCATAGCTCGTAGCTCGTAGCTCGTAGCTCGTAGCTCGTAGCTCGTAGCTCGTAGCACGTAATTCGTAGCTCATAGGTCGTAGCTCATAGCTCATAGCTCGTAGCTCGTAGCTCATAGCTCATAGCTCATAGCTCGTAGCTCATAGCTCATAGCTCATAGCTCATAGCTCGTAGCTCATAGCTCGTAGCTTGTAGCTCGTAGCTCGTAGCTCGTAGCTCATAGCTCATAGCTCATAGCTCATAGCTCATAGTTCGTAGCTCGTAGCTCGTAGCTCGTAGCTCGTAGCTCGTAGCTCATAGCTCATAGCTCATAGCTCGTAGCTCATAGCTCATAGCTCATAGCTCATAGCTCATAGCTCATAGCTCATAGCTCATAGCTCATAGCTCATAGCTCATAGCTCATAGCTCATAGCTCATAGCTCATAGCTCATAGCTCATAGCTCATAGCTCATAGCTCATAGCTCGTAGCTCGTAGCTCCTAGCTCGTAGCTCATAGCTCGTAGCTCGTAGCTCATAGCTCGTAGCTCGTAGCTCGTAGCTCGTAGCTCGTAGCTCGTAGCTCGTAGCTCGTAGCTCGTAGCTCGTAGCACGTAATTCGTAAGGTAGTTTTCGGGGTAAGGTTAGCTTCCTTTAACCGTCTTCGTACTGTCCTGTCGCTGACAGTCACTTTTAAACTCTTCTCAGCTCCTGTTGCGCATTGAAACCAATTTTGCAGCGAAGTCGACACAATAAAACAGTCAACTCTTTCCGAGACGGATTGATGGCGGCTAGTTCTTGGTCTCCAATTGAAGGCACTGGTCTCTCGAAATCTCCTAAAAAACTATTGATGTAAACTATTGATATGGCAGACTGGCTCAAATTAAGTTGGGCAGCAACTGTCCGCTGACTAAGTCTCTGTTGCCGTAGAGCAACAACTTGTTCGGTTTTTTCTAGCGGGTGTTGTATCCATAATTTTACCAAAAATAATTATATTTACAAAAAAATAAAGTAAAAAACTAAAACCCGACTACGACAATTTCGAAAATATTGCTCAAATTTAAAGTGACGCCCTCTAGCGGACAAAAAGTCATGTGTTAAGTTTAACACCAAAATTGTTTAAATAAAAATAAAGTAAAAAACTAAAACCCGACTACGACAAAAAAAAACGACGCTGAAAAAGTATGAAACAAGATTTTCATACTTCAAACAGAACAAAAAGAAAAACCGTAGTCACACGTTATTAAAGTGTTTCGGTTGGTACCTATAACGTGTGACTACGGTTTTTCTTTTTGTTCTGTTTGAAGTATGAAAATCTTGTTTCATACTTTTTCAGCGTCGTTTTTTTTTGTCGTAGTCGGGTTTTAGTTTTTTACTTTATTTTTATTTAAACAATTTTGGTGTTAAACTTAACACATGACTTTTTGTCCGCTAGAGGGCGTCACTTTAAATTTGAGCAATATTTTCGAAATTTACAAATGTAGCCCTTTCAAATGATACCAAACACGGCGTATTTATCTCCATTTTTATTTTTTAACACATACTTTTTGTCCGCTAGAGGGCGCCATGTCGAGTTTTGTGACACGTCACGTAGCCTATGTTCAGCGGACAATGAAGACGGTTCTAACGATACCTCATAATTATGTCGAGTTCCGATTGGTAGATAAGGAGCTATGAGGGAACAGATGAACATACTCACATGCATACATAGCCTGTCAAAATCATAACCCTCCGTAGTCGGGTAAAAATATGTACAGGTCAATTTCTGATAAGCGATTTATAAGGTAAAACAGTTGCGTGGCGTTTTATAGGGATAGTTTGTACCCCAACTCGTAGGTACCGTAGTAAGCAGATTGGGATTCGGACTGAGTTACATACCAATTTAGTTCGTTGAGCATATCCTTGCAGCGCGCTGTGAGTGCTACGTCGCGGCGGCGGGCGACGGGCGCAGGCTCGGCCGGGCAGTGCCGCGCGGCGCGCCGAGCTCGCGTGACGTCACTTGCCCCGACCATCGCCCCGCGCCCTCCTCCCCGCCCGAGCGTCCCCCTCACCTCGCACACCCGCGCCGCTCTTCGGCGTTACAGTCGATAAGAGTACCCGCTAGTACAGGAGCTTACACCAATATTTTGGATTCTCCTAGTACCTACCATCATAACAAATCTTAGTCCGTTCAAAGTAATTTAAATGCTTTTTTTACAAATAAAACATGAGAACGTATTTTGTTATTACTCTATTATTGAACGTAGCTTGTTTTTTTACTCACTTTTTATAAGGGCGAGAAAGAAAGAGAGTGCAGTATAGTTTGAATATTTCCTATTGTATAGTAAACCTAGGGCAAAACAACCCTTACATCGTTGGGTAGGTATTTTTGAGTTGAATTATAGTTACTATGGTACCACGCTTCCAAATCTTAATAACTTCAAAGTTATTTTTTATTTAACATGTTTAGTTTTTATGTATGCTCCATGTACAAATTGTGCATGCGTGCGTGAACTATTCCCGCTGCACGGGAGACTGCGGTACCCCCGTACTATCCGAATGGCCATGACCCTCTCGGACGCGATCAGCTTGGCAGCCGGTCGCTTTCGCAGCGACGGCGCCCACACCAGCGCTCCGTTAAGGATGGCTCTTTACTGAGCGCTGGTATGGGCGAACGAAACCTGTGTAGAGCTTCCCTAGATTGGGCAGGAGCCGCTTGAGGGCAGCCCCGGCCCGTTTCAATTTAAAAACCAGACGTCGAAAGTGCTCGTCGAAATTCCACCGGTTATCGAGGACGAGTCTACTACTACTACTTCATCGACAACCCGACGCCTATGCGAACCCCTCCTACCGTTATTTGAGAACCCAGTGGTGGCGCGTTTTAAGGGCCATGAAAGGGCATGACCTAAGACGTGTGCACTTGTGCAGTGCCACTTCCAGTCCCACCTGCCGGATCCTCTCCACGACTGTCGCAACCCCGCGCGTTGCGAGTTGAGCCGCCGCCGGTGCGACTTCTCCTGCGCCAGGGCCAGAGTGTCGTTCGCGTCGTAGACCACGCTGACCCCGTCGTCGGGGATATCGTCGCGCAGCAAATAGTCGTACCCGATGTTCCACAAGGACGGCCCCAGTACCGATCCCTGTGGAACACCTTACTCTCCTTGGTTTTTTTTTAATTATTATTGATAGGCTCGCGTTTGATCATGATCTCACCTGATGGAAAGCGATGATGTGGCCTACGATGAAGCAGCTTGCCTAGAAGTAACCTATTCACTCTTGACTTAAAGATCCCTAAGTTATAGCTATCAGGAAACGCAGATTCCGGCAAGGAATTCCACTCCTTAGCTGTACGCACAATAAATGTTTCCAAAACGCTTTCTACGTATGGGTGGGATGTCTACCATGTACCGGTGGCGCAACACCGTACGTCTAGTGGTCCGATTATGGAACGGACTTGGCGGAATTAGATTGTGCAATTCCAGTGAACACTCGCTGAAATATAAACGACAGAAAACCGACAGGCTAGCAACTCGACGTCGATGCTCAAATCTTTGAAACTTCGACTCGATGAGCGCATCATTGCCGATGATCTTCTTGGTTCGCCTCTCAACCGACTCTAGCGCCTCAAGCTGGTATTTGGCTGATCCATCCCAAAGATGAGAGCAGTACTCCATACACGATCGAACATGTGCTTGATAAAGATTGAGTAACTGTTCCGGCGTGAAGTACTGTCTTACCTTAGCTAAAATCCCCAAATTTTTGGCAGCTAGTTTAGCTTTTGCCTCGATGCCGAAAGCCGAAATTAAGGGTAGATGACAATGTTACCCCAAGAAGTTCAAGATAATAATAATAATAATTATTATTATTATATTCAAGCGCTCAATCATAGCTTCTCGGACAGACTGGATCTGTGATCCGCCAGCGCGAGCAGACACCTCAGTAACAGTGCTGTCGTCTGCATACTCAAAGGTACCGGGCTTAAGAAGGTCATTTATATGCAGCAAGAATAATGTCGCAAAGAGTACCAACCCCTGAGGAACCCCGGCATTTATACCCAATTGATCAGACGAGCAGCTATTAATGACCATTCCGATGGATCGATTCCTTAGGAAGTCTGCGATCCAATCGCATAGACAAGCAGGAAGACCCGAAGGAAGGAAGCTTAGCAATAAAACTTTCATGCCAGACCCTGACGAAAGCCTTCGAGATGTCAAGGGAGACGGCAAGCGCCTCGCCATGCCTCTCGATGGCCTCATTCCAGATTAGAATGGCATACGCTATAATATCCCCAGTTGACCGATTTTGGCGAAAGCCGTACTGCCGGTCACTGAGGATGTCGTTGGCTTCTAGGTATGCCAGAAGCTTCCTATTTAGCACTCGTTTCATACTCTTACACAGGATGGACGTTACAGACATGGATCTGTAATTCGCCGGGTCAGCTCGACTGCCCTTCTTGGGCCCTGGCTGCACGTTAGCTTCCTTCCAAGCAATCGACACTTTTCCAGTCATGTACGCAATAGGCGTGTGAAGATAAGAGACAATTCAGGTGCACATGTTCTAAGAACAATTGCCGGTATCCCGTCCGGGCCATTAGCTTTGTTCACATCGAGGTTACGCAGTACCCTGCGGATGTCCTTCTGATGGATGCGAATTTCCGACATACTCGTCTCACTTTCATCAGGAGTAAAGATTCCACAAAAAGAGAAACAAACAAGTTTGCTTTCTCTTCAGCGGTGTGGGCCAGCGACCCATCCGGTTTCAGCAGTGGAGGCAGTGAGGGGCGGCAGAAGTTCGATTAAACCGACTTTGTCAGGAACCAAAATGCCTTACTACCTGCTGGGTATGAGGCAAGTTTGTTCCCTAATAATAATAATAATAACCCCATCGCCGTATCTCTACGTTGACGTCGTGGTGGAGCTTGCGTGCTCCAATATACCCTAGGTCTGTATCGGTGAAGTTTGCTTTGCCGTAATATGCCTAAGGTGAGGGGCCAGACTAAGAGAGATACAATCCGCAGTGCAGTTTTGTGGCGAACTGTTGGGCATTAGCGACCCCACGGACCCGATCTCCCGGGAGAATTCTTGTTCTTCATCTCCGGCTTGCCTTTATTGGCCGGCCGTAGTGAACACTGACGAGGAACTGAGCTCCCACCTCTCTCTTGCCTTTATTGGCTGGCTTGAGTGGAGATTCGCAAGAGCAAACGTGCTCGGGAGAAGGATGTATAATCCAGTAAGGTGCTGGTAGGGATCTTGACCGTACTTCCGGGATTGTCCTGATAGCCGTGGTATACCTCTCCACTCCTCAAGCACCTCAGAATATGTTGCCCTCTTGTTGCTACGTCACTTCGTGCTAGCGGCCGTTTTTTGGGGGCCCATTTATTGAGTGTGCAAGTCACCCCCTGCCTTTTTTCGATGGATATTAATAACGTTGTTCAGGCAGGGGCCATAGTCTTAACATAGTTCCATGTTACCAGTCCACTTAAGACTCCAAAAACCATAGCCCTATTATCTTTGTTCTCCATATGTCGCAATAGTTTTTCAACAACCGGGGGTTGTCCTTGGGTGCACTAGCATAGCGCGTACAGGTATAATCGTCGGTTGGTATCATGTTCCATTATAATTATATAAAGGGCCTCTGCGAGTTGGCTTCGGCTCCTCGTACGCCTTCCAAAGGTCCAGGACCTCAGGGTCCTGAGATAAATATTGAAAAAAAAAAATAATAACATTTATTTGCTTGAAATATGGTGGTAAGTACAGGTCTTAAAATACAATATTGTTTCTTCATATTCCGCCTCATATTCAGCATGCATTTTTTTATGAATGGGTATGACTCAATTATTTACGTCCAAAAAATTATATTTATAATATGCTATATAATTGAAAAATTAACAATAAATCAATTAAAAATGTCAACAAATTAAATTAAATGTCAATACATTAGATTAAAAATGTCAGAACAAAAACGAATAAAAATAAATAAATTATGAATATAAAAATAGAATGTCAAAATATAAAAAAAAAACAATACAAAATGTCCAAAACTAAAAAAAATCGAAATTGCAAAAACTAAAAGATACGAAATGTCAAAACTAATAAATATATAAATTGTCAAAAACAAAAAAAAAATACAAAATGTCAAGAACTAAAAAGAATACAAAATGTTAAATTTAATTTAATTACAAATTATTATTCAATGCGCCTTTTTTGTTATTTCCAGGCATTTCTCTAATTTGCTTAGGTATCTTAAACATTTTAATTGCCATACGACTCGCATTTTTGTGGCAACATGCTGACCCACGCCTAGGCATTGCTAATTTAGTTGGATCCCTAGACATTTTGCCTATTTTATAAACATTTTCGCTATCTGCCTTACTAAACAGAGCAGGATGTTTTTTTTTACAAACACCCCCATATGGGGGTATGTATGTATAAGCATGCAAGTGTTAACAATTTATGATCTTTAAAAATGGGTCTGCACGATTCTAAAGGACCAATACCGAACACAGCTCTTAGGCACTGAAGTCCCTGTCGCTGTCCGTAGAATTGCCCCATATTATTAAACCATACCTTAACACAGATGCAACATATCCATGATAAGCTAACAAAGCGGCATTTCTTCCTACGGTTTTTCTTAGATTTCTCAGTGCAAATGCAAATATATTCAGTTAATGTGACGACGGTAATTCGATTGGCAGCCCTATTGAAGGTCTTCTTTTTTTGACTAACTTCAAATAATTTGTGCATACGAGCGTCGACCCAAGCTAGGTACGCCGTGTGTTTACGTGCGTTAGCGCGACTATACTCGGCGCTAAACCAATGTTGAGCTTCGCCAGACATTGATACATCAGAGAATGGGATGTATTACTCCCTTCCCTGTCGCAATACATTTTTTACGGCATTTGCACACGACGAAGCATCATCCGAAGAAAAGCAAATGGGCTGCTAAGAATAATTAACATGCGAAGAAAGATCGCATGCCATCTCAATCTGCCGACCTATATCGCCAAATCTTATATATTAAATCCTTATTACCATAAATTCACTTTTTCTCTCGTTATACTTCAGACCATGCCCTTCAGCGTATAACTGATTATCATAATAGTTAAATAGTCTTGAAGAGGAAAGGCCATCCTGCCTGACACCACATTTAAGAGCATACTCGTCGGAAAACACTTACCTCACTTTACACTATTTTTTTATTGCTGTACCAGAGAGACAACACATAAAAACACAAGACATAAAAACTTGAAAATAAAATAAGTGAAAAAAAGAGTTAAACGGTTTTAGAAGTCGAAAATATTTCTAATTGGTTTTTTTATTGATTTTATTTTATTATAATTAAAAACTCTTGTCCACAACTTTTATCAAGTAGAAGTTCGAAATATTCATAAAGTCCTAGTACATTAAGACACTGCTATATGTACATCACGCTATTAAGTAAGAGTGTAACAATAGAATGTTGGGTGAAAGTGCTGGGTCTTATAATATTACTATTATGTAGATAACTTTAATAATTAATAGTCAACATTACAAAGTACACTATGTTTGTAGTTTTTTTTTTCTCCGTTCGAAGAACATATTGATTTTCTTCGAAACCCTATCTCGATATCATGCCAAAAACACTCCTGGCGTAAATCGATTCCTACGTACTTAAATAATAATAATAATAATAATATATTTATTCAGAGATAAAATTTGGTAAAATAGTAACAAAAAATCTTAGGAATAATTCCAAAGGTATAACTATGTTAAATGCCTGTACTAGGATAAACCTGTATCACAGGCGGTAGAAGCTCTTACACTATGGTTTTGTAGGACAATAAAATTCATAACAATATTTAACATTCAGTCTCTAAATAGGGAAAAATATAATTTAAAAATATAATGTTATATACCTAATTTACTTAAACACTAAAAGTCACAATTGTGGTATTTCGTATTTTTAAAACTGTTTCTTGCACTTTATTCTCTAGTTACACACACATGATTTTGCGTCAGCAGAATTGGTAATTGGGTTAAAGTCGAGGCTGCGTTAATACTAAAAACTTATGTTTACATTGGACAAATATGTTTAAATATAAAGAAAAACGATGGTTTGTAGGTCAGCACACTAGAATTTTGAGTCAGCAGTAAGCGTTACACGGAAGTCTGGCCTTGAGTATGACGCTCTAGGCGCCCTCATAATCGATAGAGTTAATATATCTATATTCAGCTATTTTCCTAGCAGGACACTCAGCGTCTCCTGTTTTATGGTTGGAGGGCTTTTTGAAGCGACAGCAAGTTGCACATTTCGGTGAGTCCGCTTTCTTTGAGCACTCGGACATCGAGTGTCCTGTCTCGCCGCAGTGGCCACACGTCGAATTGTCCTCTCTACAGGTTTTTGCTGCATGTCCATACTGCTGGCATTTATAGCATCTCGTAACCAGGGTGAAGTCCCTGACTGGGCAGGAAGTCCAATTTATGAAAATCCTTGACTGGGAAATTAGAGCTCTTCGTATATTGGCTGGAACTTCAACCACGTAGTTACAAGTCTGCGAATCTTTTTTTTCCCGATTTATGGCTTAATTTAACCATGGTCAAAAAGGACTCCATGGAAATCGTTGGAAATTTTTCGGCTACATTTTGTTCGTAAATGCACCTGAAGACTTCAGTTTCAGTCAAAGAGGATGGCACTCCTACAACCACGATCCGGGGTTTGCGCTTGCTGGGTTCGTCGGCGGTAAGGCCGGATGCAGACTGCTGGACTGCGTACTTGATTTTATCCGCGTCATCCTTTGTCTCTGTGCTGATAATAACGCCTCCGTTTTTAGTCTTACGGACACCACGTATATGCAGCTTGACTTGATCTGGTCGTATCATCTTTTGCACAAGGACTTTTGTTTCGTCACTGGACTTTAATTTGTTGTTAGGATATATGGCCACGGAGTTTAAATTGGATGGTCGAACGAAATCATTTGACCCCTTCTTCACCATGTCGGCAAACGAAACAGTGCCAGAGTCCTTAATCGTCTTTGTGAGGTCCAAGATGTGGTCCGTCAAGTTGCATTTTTCCATTAGGTCTTCATTGAGGATGCGCACTTGGACTGCTTTCTGCTTTAGCGATTGATATAGGACTGCCATCTGTGAGGTCCCAGATCCTATTTTACGGCACAAGGTTGAAATTTTCAATTTCTGCTCCGAGTTGAGTTTGCCATCCGAGGCAATAGAACAAACCTCGTTTAGATGCTGCTCAATGGTTGACATCCATCTTTGTATCTCGGGTGTTGAAACGGCTTCGATTGAGAGATCAGATTGGGCTGGATTTTGCGTCATCGTCTTCGCTGGAGATGCGGTGAGATTCACTCGATCTCTTGAGAAGGGGCTGTTGTCCATTTTATATAAAACTAGTTCACTTATTCTAGGTTTCCATTGTATTTACTAAACTACACACTAGGCAAAAATTACTGCAAAAAGAAGGTCACTGATATTATTTTATAAAATTAAATATTGCTACTGAGCACGTCTGTATGCTACGAGTGCAGACTAATCAATCAGTAGTAGTAATAAATGTATGTACGCTGAGCTTTATGAACTGTTACCGCAAAGGATACGTTTACCGGATTTTTTTTTAATTAAAAGGCAAATCCGTTGTTATTATAGAGATGCGTGGTAGCAGCATCGTTCGCACGACTGCTGGACCAGTCGACGTGTGTGCGAAGAAATTTACTTTGGGAGTCTGGTTCCGTTTTATAAATTTGGAGGTTTCGGTTTCTTAGTAAAATAATTGGTGTGCCAGTTTTTAATTTGAGTGAATGTTGGGGAAAGCCACTCGGATTTAGTGAATTCAAGAATTTTTGAGGGTACTGTTCCGCACTCTCTTGATCCAATACATTATCAATGGAAATGTCTTTATCAGAAAAGTTCTAAACAAAAATATACCAATATCACACTTACCCAACATAAACAAGTTAGTCAACGAAGCACACGACGAGCAAGTCTATTAGTTCTACCAAAAACCAGGACCAACTATGGCAAAAAAATGCTTACATTAGAAGGAGCACAGCTATATAATAAAATACCCTCACGCATAAGAAACCTTCTCTCATTCAACGCATTCAAAACCCAGGTTAGTCATTACTTAATCGCCAACCAGACACTAATCGAAAAATGAGTGCGTTGGGTGGGTCAAGTTTCGGGTAGTTTAGATTGTTTTGTGACGGATGTTGTCGAACTTAAATTAGTATTTAATTAAGTTTTAATTATTGTTCTCAAGTAAGCGACATGTTATGTTTTTATTGAGAATAAAGTTTCTTTTAAACCTAAATGTAGTTGATGCTATCTCCTAGAAGTCTGGTATACTAATAGTATTGATTTTGTCAACGATACTATATCTAGCCGCCATTATTGCCCTTTGACATATCCACTGGTAGTCTTTATTTTCTATTTGGACTGTATCTGGGTAGACTTTGGGGTTTAGGTCTTCAATACTGTTAACTTTTTAACCTAAATCACGATCAATTTGATTTTTTTTCACATTTCTTTTCTCTTATCCTAACAATGCTCTACGTACCACGCGGCTCCACATGGTATCAAAAAGGCTCTACGTACCACGTGGCTCCACATGGTATCAAAAAGTTTCAAATGGTAATATCACGGAGTTCAATGTAACTTGGAAGGCACGGCTGGCAAAGCACGCACAGGACAAGTGATACAAACATTTGTTTTGGCCTACAGTTTTTTCAGGTCTGGGTATTTCAGTAATTGAGTTTAATTGTTTGTAAACGATCCCATGATACAGTAGGTATCCTGTATCATGGGATTGTATATAAACAAGTGTCGGATGACGTTTTTTTTTATTTCAACTTTAGCAAAAAATATAATAATTAACAGAGAAATTAAAAAAAAAACTGCCCATTATTGAAGGCCATCGTATTAAATTACAATGCTCAGCTCCCGGTCTGGATCTATGTATTTCTCACAGTGCGGGTTCCCGCCGCGCTCGCGTCCAGTCGCCGCTCGCTCGCTGCCGGGCACACCCGTGTAGCGTGTGTCAGTCTACGCTTCGAGTACCGCGTGTGCCGTGCCAATGTGTGTGTAAGCACTGTGTGCCAGTGAGTGCGTGACGGACGGCGCCACCACCTGCCGGTGTCGCATCGGCTGCCAGCGCGCCTCCACGTATCCACCCAGGACTGTATGCTGTGACCAACCATCCGAGACGATGTATACGTACGCTACTTGTCACTATAGTACAGCAACCACGAAACCGGTACACTCATCGTAAACGGGCTCTCGAATTTATCCCTAGATATCTTTTATCCTTTAGTACATGTACACGCACAATAGTCTGCAAATTAACTTCTGAATCGTTTATTATCATTAAACGTAAAGTGTGAAGTTCAAATAAATTTTACAAAATAATCCTGTTGTCCTTAAAAAGGCGCGTCGTCTATAACTCTGGGTTTAACCAAATCCAATGATTGCACAATTGCTACGCTTGAGTGGCGAGGTATGCTGAGTGTGGTGTGATTGTGGGCGCACGTGAGGCGTGTTGACATAACATGCGAGTGAAGTACAGCGGCGCGCCGGTCGGAGCTCGGCCAGTGCCCATTTCAAACAACTCACCCCTTATACCAAGAAGTGCTGTAATAGCTGTGCCAGACAATCAGAACTACAGACAGCCGCTACGTGTTTCATTGTCGGTCTTTGTCCACGTCCTGTGTCGTGGCTCATGAGGTCTTGTCTTCTTGCTATGCTTACTTATCTTCATGTTCGACCTTTGCTCAAAACACTAACCACTAGCTTCAACTACTTAAATACATAATTTGTATAATTATGTCATCGTGATCTGCCGCATGTCCGGCAAACTGTGGGTAGCACAACATTGTTGCCCTGAGACAGTGAGACGGAGTCGCGGCCTATCACGAAGGAAATAGCGGGACGAACTAAACCGATTTCGCTAGAACTGGAAGGAAGAAGCGCGGGCCCACGGAAGGTGGTAGAGTGGAGGGAAACCTTTGATCAGGAGTGGGACAGCACCGGCTAACAAAAAAAGGTACCTGGTGGATCTCTCCCAGTCAATCAAGAGTAAAATACATATCAGGAACCGTCTGTGGTTGAGCTGCTCAGTGATACTATCTGCTGCCAGCGGCTTCGCCTGCATGATACTTGAAAACTATCCCAAGGGAATATACTCCCGGGATAACAGTATTCTATGTGCTATTCCCATGTCCTAGAATAGCACATAGAATACTGTCTTGTTCTATCTGTTCAACCGTTCGAAGGAGTAACAAGAATACACACACACTCACTAACTTTTGCCCCTATTTTATTAGTGTGATACAAAATTTTATTAAGTATTATTCATTGCAATTATTTATTTATTACAAATAATTGACTTATTAATCACTGGCATTTTCGAAGTATCCATCTTTCTTGTCTGAGCTAAATAAAAAAAAACAACTGAAAGTCGATAATCGAATGTAGCACATTTTTTAAAAGAAGAACTTCATAGATACCATGTGAAAAATGTTTCACTCAAAAATCTCAAACCATGAAGGTTCTATGTCAATTCGAAATACCTATTACAATAAAACGGCAATTTCATACTTTAACCTCTATTATATGTATATTGTTATTTTACCTCACAAGTAACATATTTATTTATTTTTCAACACACTTGCTCAGAAAGTGACTCTTATTGCACTGCACTTAGGTATTTAACGGCACTCGTTACCAAACTGTGACATTTTGATTACCATTACGCACTAGTGCTATAATGTAGTTAAAGCCTTTTTGTTCAACCTCTTTGCTCGCAAAACAAATTTTTAATTCGAATAAAATTCCCATTAAGTTATTGCCTTCAATAGTAATAAATTAGTGTCTTACTTACTTATTTTATCCAATTTACAAGTTAAAATGGACAAATTTAACTTGTGCAAACGATCTATTTAATAAAAACATTTAGTAAATAAATCGTACATTCAAATAAAATTTTGGGCACGCCACAATTATGGCGGTAAGTCCCGTCTTTGAGGCGTGGTTGGAAAGACCTCACGGCGTCCTCACCTTCCGCATGACGCAGGTTCTCACCGAACACGGTAAGTTCGGGAAGTTCCTGCACCGGATTCGTGCGGAAGCGACGCCCGGGTGTCGCCACTGTGTGGAACGCCCGGAGGACACGGTGGAGCACACGGTGGAGGTGTGCCCTGCTTGGGCAGAGCAACGCCGTGTCCTCGTGGGGGCGATCGGCGGCAGCGATCTCTCGCACCGGGCCTTGGTACAGGCCATGGTCCGGAGCGAGGAGGAGTGGCAGGCGGTCGCCTCCTTCTGCAAAGCAGAAATGCTAGCAAAGGACGCCTCCTTTGCTAGCATTTCGTCGTAGACCGTCCGGTAACCTTCCGGACCGAGCCCAAGTCATCGACGGTGCGTATTGTTCCACGCGCGCCTCAGGGAGATGTCAGCAAATCGTAGGGGCCCAGCAGGGTCGAAGCCTACTGGGGCCATGGGTAATGTGAAAACGAAACCCGGGGCCCTGGGACGAAGGCAACGAAGGAACAGGAGTGGGTTTTTAGTCAGTAAAAGTCTGAGACTATCTCCCGCTCCGCCCAAGAGCGAGATTTGTCATTAGATGATTTTCCCACCTAAAAAAAAAAACAATCAAATAAAATTTGTTTTTTTTTGTGGTTTATGGCCGCCATTTTAAGATGCGCGTGGTTTTTGGCATGATTTTTTTTATTCCAGTGAAGTTCAGTGACTGTATTAATTAAATAAAATTAAATACTACAAAATCTTTAGAAAATGTTACATCCGATATTATCACTACGAAAGACATTATCGTAAAAACTTTACACGCAAGAAAACATAAACGTAAGACTAGGCAGTATGATCAAAATACCTTAGCCTTCCTCTAGGGGTAAATAAAAAAAATGATGCGTGCGCTTATGAAAACAGATTTTTACCGCCATTTCACAGAAAATTTTACTAGTTTTACTGTTGTTTTCTTCACAAGTGTGTTGAAAAACGTCGTATGACACACGTGAGTAATTAATGATTACCGTTCTTGGCTCTCTTAAGACCCTCGACACGGCTCGGGTCTAAATACCACCTCGACGGTAATCACTAACATTACACACTTATATCATAATGTACTATTACCCTCTCCACCCTTTTTCGTTTCTAAAACTTCTCTTATTACTTTACAGCATTTGAACAATTTCTATCTATTTCGAATTGCACGTAAACGTAATGAATAGATCTAGCCGACCGTAATGACGAGCATGTGTCGTGCATACGACACGCTACATGTGTACGTGGCTGGTACAATAATCCTCCGAACGCAGCTTTTGACTATTTTTTTTTTTAATGTATGTGATTTTTTCCGATATTTTAATAGTAAATCTGCTATTTGGAACAGAGACGAATCAAAAAACGCAGAGATAATTAAATTCGGTCCAGCCGTTCTTGCGTTAAAACTGATGTAACTAACACGGCGTTGTTTTATTTGTAAAGATGTAGGAATCTACAGGACAGGAGGCCCCGGCGTGCGGCTGTGCGGCATACTGTTTCATACCGTTTAGTTGAACACAATTATGTACTGACAATGTTAACGTAAGACTGTTAGAATGATGGACAGTTGCCAAACAACACAACAACAGAATCTTACAATTATTGTTGAGGTCAGAAGTAGCTTGAAACAGTAGCATGAGTTAGCACTGCTCCTAATCTCTTGTAGTGTCTCCTGCTAGCCCGACTTTGTGCATTAAGACATAAAAAAAATACCATTTAAGGGCTGCTGTTCCCGTATTTTTAAAGAACGTTCGCATTCTAATGTAGATCTACGTCGGTCTACAACATTTTTAATATTCTCGAGTTAATTCGCTATTAAAAGAATATTATCTTTTATATTATTATCGATAAAGTTGATCTATTATAAATCAATCTACATACATACACATACATACACACTACACAAACATTACATACTATACTACTTATATCTACTTTAGATTATTTGTAATTAGTTCATAAGGGTTTTATTTTATTTAGTGTTTATATATTTCTAATGTTATAATGTAAATCTTATATAGTAATACATACTATCTATCACACTAAAAGGCGATAGTTTACGAGCGTGTATCTTAGTTACTTCTACACGCTCGAACACCTGAACCGTTTTCAATTAAACTTGGTAATGTGATATCGAAAGGAGATCGCATGAGTTAGGTTAACGAACTGGCATGTAAAATATACTTTTAAGGATTTTATTATTATTTTTATCCTTTATTTACTTTATATACATATTTTGTACATTTTTAAATATTTCTTAAAACATAAATAAAAAAAAAAACATTTAAAAATATAAAAAATAGTACCCCACCGGTATCGGGAACAGGGTCCAAGCTACCGGCGGTCAGGGCTCCAGAGAAAGGAACCTCCTAACGATACGAGCCGTGTCCAGGAGTACCGCTTTCTGAATCAAGGCCTTGATCCAGCCGCCTAACGCGAGCCTCCTAAGGTGTTGGTCGAGGCTCTTGGCTATTAAGCCATTGGCTGACACGACTATCGGTACAATGATCGCTGAGTCCACATCCCACATGTCGACAACCTCGCGAGCCAAGTCAATATACTTGATTTGTTTATCTTTCTCGGCTTTCACGAGGTTCTCGTCATGCGGAACGGATATGTCAACAATCATTGCACGCCTCTCGCTTCGGTCCACCACCACTATATCAGGCTTATTGGCTACAATAGTCCTGTCAGTGATGATGGACCGATCCCAGTACAAAGTGATATGACCATTATCAAGAACTGGGTCGGGCTCATACCTGTAGTACGGCACTTCCGATTCCACAAGAGAGTATTTCAGAGCAAGTTGCTGATGGATAATCCTGGCTACAAGGTTGTGTCTATGCAAGTACTCTCCGTTAGCTAGACGAGAACAACCAGAGATAATGTGACGAATTGATTCTCCCGGACGGTGACATGCCCGACAGATGTCAACCGTGCCGTCCTTCACAATAAATCTCCGGTAGTTATTCGTCATGATAACTTCGTCCATAATTGCACAGACAAAACCTTCGGTTTCCCCAAAGAGGTCACCGAAACGCAGCCAGGCTACGGACGCCAATTGGTCTACATCGGGCCCGTGAAAGGCCCGGAAAAAGCGTCCGTGAAGTTCCTTACTCTGCCATACTTCCCTGCGATCGTTAGTGTCAAGCACTACCGGTTTACGCCAGTTCTCGTTAGCCAGAGAGAGCGGGGTGAGTCCCTTGTCCACTGCCACTACATCTCGATGCATACCCACGTCGGTAGCTAGGAAATATTCCCTGAGACTGCATACCTCGCGGTTGTGTAGGGTCTTAGCATTTAAAAAACCTCGACCTCCACACTTCCGCCGGATATACAGTCTCATCACCGACGATCGTGGGTGATGCATTCGGTATGCAGTCAGCAGTGTGCGGACCCTCCTATCCAGGGCGTCAAGTTCCGTTTGAGTCCATTTGAGTACGCCGAAAGAGTACATCAATACCGGCATGACCCAACCGTTGAAGGCACGCACCTTGTTTCCGCCTGAAAGAAGACTATTGAATACCTTCTTCAGGCGTCCAAAGAAACGTTCCTTCAACGATTGCTTCATGTCAGTGATATTGATGCCTAGAGCTTCCGACATACCCAAATACTTATAGGTTTCGGTTGGAGAGAGGGATCTCAGGTTTATGGAATCCGTGAGTTGAGTGCCCACGGATTCCACAACCTCCCCTCGTTTTACATGCATGACCGCACATTTGTCCACACCAAACTCCATCCTGATGGCACTACTGAAGGTTTCAGTTACCTTCAGTAGCTCCATCAGTTGCAGATTGTTGGGGGCAAAAAGTTTCAGGTCATCCATGTAAAGTAGGTGGGATATTACCTGACCACCTCTCTTCAACCGATAGCCTAGACCTGAATTCTCCAGCAGTGTGCTTAGAGGATTCAAGGCTAGGCAAAACCAAAGTGGACTCAAACTATCACCCTGGAATATACCTCGCTCGATCCTTACAGGTTCGCTATTCCTCTGGATATGTCGACATCCTGGATAGCGGAGGATCGTACTCCATTGCCTCATACACGACATCAGGAAGGTGCGTAGTGTTGTATCAATTTTATACAATTCCAGCACCCTCATGAGCCATGTATGAGGAACAGAGTCATAGGCCTTCTTATAATCTATCCAACACGTCGACAGATCCTTTCGGAAACGTCGAACCTGTTGGCTAATGGTCATATCAATGAGGAGCAGCTCCTTAGTACCGCGGGACCCGTTCCTACATCCATTCTGAGAAGGTGACATGATCAGATTTTTGTCGATATGACTATTAATTTTGCTTCTCAGTATGGATGTAAGAACTTTATAGACCGTTGGCAAACAGGTGATCGGTCTATAATTTTTAGGCTCCGCAGTACTACCTGACTTATGGAGCAGGTGGGTTATTCCTGTTGTTAGGAACTGGGGTAGCGACCCTGACTCTAAGGCAGACTGAAACTGATATGCCAAGCGAGCGTGCGATCTTGTAAACCACTTAATCCAGAAATTGTGCAGCCCATCCGGCCCTGGAGATTTCCAGTTTGGCAACGGACGGACTGCACGAGCTACATCTTGGGGGCTGATGTCAATTGCCCCCATTTGTGGTATTGGATCGCACGCACGCTCGACCTCTCGAGTCCAGTCACCCTCGGTGTGACTGACAGGCACCGACCAGATGCTGCGCCAGAATGAACTCATGGCGTCATCATCCGGGAGGCGCGTATCAGTCACACCTTGGTCCGGTCTCTCCCAAGCCCTATAAACCCACCTTTCATTACTCCGGAATGTGCGATTCTGGGTGTATCGCTCCACCCGCCGCTTATACCTGCGGATACGGTTTGCCCATGCATACACCTTCTGCTTCAGGAAGTCGATGCGCTCTGTGACACGGGACATATAGTCTCGGGGGCTGATGTCAGTCCCCGAAAACGCCCGCCTCACAAAGCGCATCACTCTTGGGCGAGTGTTGCCCTCCCTGAAGCAGATTAGTTTGCCGATGAGTGCTCTGGCCCCACCAATACGACGCTCGATCCTGCACTGCCAAGCCGGCACGGCTGGTTTCGGTCGTGTAGATACGTCACAGCTTGGAAACTTGACGTGAGCTACACGACATGCCGCAACAGCTGCGCAGTACATTATCGAGTGTGTATCAGTGAGATCTTCGCAGTCGTCAAAATAGTTTGACAACTGCAAATCCAGAGCAGCCACCAGCGCCTTATTCTTATTATGCATGGGCAAACGAGGTAAGCGCGGCCTAAGTTCGAGCGGCATGTTGCGATACTCCCGAATAGCACACTCCAAAGCACTCCTCAATTCATTGTTGCACTGGGTACTTACATGTGTAACCATGTCAGTAATCTCTTCGTCAGCATGGTCGGAAAGATGGTAGGACGGTGGTACCATCACTGGTACCACAGGCTGCGACGAAGGAGCAATGGCATGGTTACTCATTTCCGTACGGAGGCGATCAAGTACAGTATCGTCCAACATATGATTACGCTGGATAACCCGCACCTGATCCGACAGTCGTTGGGCCGAAACGTTGACGGCTGGCTCAAGCACCTGAAACAAAGAGAGCATCCGAACACGGTACGCGGTCAGGTTGTTTCCTCCCTCTGTAGCCCCATAGTATGCGCGCATGACATTCTCATTGATGGATTGCGTCCATCGCATGCGCTGCACACTTCCGCCGGGAGCTGGGACCCTATCAGAGGCCGGTGGGCCTCGAGGTCCTAAGCCACTCGGCGGCCGGCGTCCTCTCCGTCGACGCGCAGGTGGTGGTAACGTGGGCGGAGAAAAGTACTCGTCGCTGGAGCTCGACGCAACTGCCACGGCCGGTGTCACAGCACTCACGGTGGGGCTGGATTCCGGCGGCGGCGAGGCGGAGCTGAGCGACGAGGCCGGAGGTGGTAGGCGTGCACGGCGAGCTGCGGCTCTGGTCAACATTTTTGCGGTCTTTTCACTTTTCAGCTTCAATTTTCCATAGTTTCTATTATTGATGATTTCATCTTTGTATGTGTTTGTTTTGGTGTAATTTTTTCTTCTCTCATATTTATTATTTCTGAAGTTATCTATTTCTTTTTAATTTCATGATTTTAGGGTGTTTTGGGATTTATTAGGTAAATTTGTTATAAAAAAATTGTGCAGAGAAAATTTTAGCTTGTCACTTGGTTGACAGCCGAGCCACAAATTATTATTATATTTTTATTATTATTATATAACTTTATTGCACACCTTAACATGAAACAGGACAAACATTTATATAAATAAGTGTACAACAGGCGGTCTTATTGCACAGGGCCATTTCTACCAGACAACCTTTGGATGGACTGAACTAAAGGAAAAGATTTCGGGCTGTCAGTGTACAACAACATAGAGAATAATGCAAAAAAATTTAAAAATAATAATAATAATAATTATACTTAAAAATATAATACATAAATAAAAAAATAAAAAAAACACAAATAATATAATATTAAATAAAAAAAAATAATTCCATCATTATATATAATAATATATAATGATGTATGTGTGATGTGTGTGTGTGTGTGTGTGTGTGTCTGATGTGTGTATGTATTTTATATTTTTTTATTTTATTGTTATTGTTTGTTATTTTCATTCATTTTTTTTGTTTGGATTTTGTTGGTCTAGAATAGGTTTGAAAATTGAGTAGAACAAATAAATATCTAGTTTTTTTAGTTCGGACATAACCATTGTAGCGCGATGTGCTAATATTGAATTCTTGAGGAAAAGTATAGATAAAACTTCCAAAGTATTTCATTGAAGTAACAGTTCCGAACCTCTCAGCTACCGTCGCAGAGTGCGACATAGTGGTGGAGGCGCAGAGGTAATAAAAAATTACAATCATTAAAAACATTAAAAACTCCGACGAATGTGAAACAAGTAAAATCTATAATGGGTTTGTTTTCTTATTATTGCAAGTTCATTAGTAATATTGCAGAAATAGTATTGCCCTTAACAAAATTACGGAAAGGTGCCGCGTTCAAATGAGGCATAGCCTTTGCAAAGAGAGTCTAGTTGACTCTAATGATTTAGCTATGATGACAGTTATAATCTTTATTGTTTATCAACTCTGGAGTGAATTCTAATAATGAGATCCTTTTTTTTTTTTTTTTTTTTTTTTTTTTTTTTTTTTTTTTTTTTTTTTTTTTGATGAGATCCTATAGGTGATCCAATGCAATTATGGCTCTTTATCCTCTGACCCGATAAGCGTCTGTTGGAACTAAAGTCATGACGGTATTGAGTCTTAGAGTGTAATCCCGGTCAGGGTGGTTGTCATTTTGGCGTCCTAGGTTAGCAGGGCGGTGCGCCATGGCTTTTAGTAAGGTTTGCTGTAGTGGGTTTTCAGTCAAACCAACGTTGATAAATGAGTGTGGATTGACACACAGTAATCATGTAAGAATTTTATGATAATTATTTATCGTTGGCTCTGACTTAAGCTCGCTTTTTATAGACGTACGCCATTACATAAGTTTTCATCCACACACAGGTAGGGACCTCTGTATTAGGTTTAGGTAGGTCATGCTTAATCCTTCGAAAGTTTTTTTTTAGAATATAAATGTTTGTCGCCTCCACATTTCTATTCATTGGGGCGTAGCTCATGTGATATCGAAAGGAGATCGCATGAGTTAGGTTAACGAACTGGCATGTAAAATATACTTTTAAGGATTTTGTTGTTCTAGAATAATGTCTAGTTTTTTCAGTTCGGACATAACCATTGTAGTGCGATGTGCTAATATTGAATTCTTGAAGAAAAGTATAGTAAATTTATAAAACTTCCCAAGTATTTTATTGAAGTAACAGTCTCGAACCTCTTAGCTACCGTCGCAGAGTGCTACAGTATACTGGTAGACTTTGCCATGGAATAGTACGCAGGACACTCTATATCTCGGAAGTATGTTCCCTTGGGATAATTTCCTACTATCATTAACGCACCGCCGAAACTATTGGAACTATGAAAATGAAATTTTGGTACAAGGCTTCCTTTTATGACACAAGCGAGCTCTAAGAAGAGATTTTTGAAAATCCAATCTTTAAGGGGGTGAAAAGAGGGAATTTTGATTGTATACAAAATGTGATTGCGTGTGCTAATAATTCTGTGGCTACATGATCGCGCGAATATGCGTGTCACGTTGTTGCAACGAATATAATAATGTAGCCACGTCATAAGTATACCAACTTGAATGTCAGCACAAACTATTATTTCGTTTATTCATTATTCTAACATATAAGTTATTATTATTATTATATATTATCATTATACTATACTATACTGTACTATACTATACTATACTATACTATAGGTAAACACATGATGGCATGGCAGTTGACATGCCATGCTGTACGAGCGTGGCGTGTGGTGCGAGGCGTACAAGGCGTGAGGGGCGTGTGCGCGACAGGTACGCGGCGGTGGATCGTAAAAAACTCATCAATCTCGGCGCGTGAGAGGTAATCAATCACCCGCATTAGCTCATGCACACAAGCCCCGCCGCGCCGCCCGCCATACACAGCCCATCCGCGCTAGCTCCGCTGGTAATCACTAAACATTAATACTGTCCTGGGTTATCAACAGTTCAGCCATGTGAGCGATACAATGTTATAAATGAAATGCTGCAGAGAACATAATATCATAAGGCCACGGCACGCGTTTGTTTGGAATCTGTTGACAATTTCATCGTCAACAGCTAGGTATTGGGTGAAAAAACTTTTTTTTCATCATAAGTAATCAGATCGTGAACGATTTTTACCAAATTTGGTAGAATGCGAGGGCATCTAAAATTTCAAATTCTCTGATGATGATCTGATCTGACAAAAATTCTAGACACTTGAGTCTAGAATTTTTGTCATGAAGGAACTTAAAACGTTCTTTGAGATAAGGGGAGGGGTTGTAGGAATAAACAGAACACTGTAAAGTAACGATAAGATATGGATATTCCGGCAAAGGCTGATCGGTAGCCACTTGAGCTTAATACGGATTTCAGAAACATATTTGCTTAAACTAAATACGAACCTAATACAAAAGTATAAAGTGAAGTCGCTTAAGCTTATCTAGTTAGATGCACTTGAACTTCAGTTAGATCTTTTTTTCTTTTCTTTCTTTTTATAACTGAAATCGGTATAATTAAGGAATAGGACTCTTTCTCCCCCTTCGGGTTGGGTGAGTACATAATAATTTGAAAAATAAATCACAGCTTTTGATAAACATAATTAGAAGAAATTGATGGTTGCGAGACCAGTATGTCGGATATTTGCATCCATCAGAAGGACGTCCGTAGGGTGCTGTGTAACCTTGACATGAACAAGGCTAGCGGTCCTGACGGGATACCGGCAATTGTTCTAAGAACGTGTGTGCCTGAACTGTCTCCGATCCTGACACGCCTATTTAGGCTTTCATTTGAGGCAGGAAAAGTTCCGATTGCATGGAAGCAAGCTAACGTACAGCCCGAGCCCAAAAAGGGTAGTCGGGCTGACCCAGCTAACTACAGGCCAATCTCAGTAACGTCCATTCTCTGTAAGACTACGGAACGTGTACTCAACACTAAGCTCCTGGCATACCTAGAAGCTAATGACATCTTAAGTGACTGGCAATACGGCTTTCGCCGAAATCGGTCAACTGGTGATCTTCTAGCGTATGCCATCCACATCTGGAGTGAGGTCATCGAGAAACACGGGGAAGCGCTTGCCATCTCCGTCGATATCTCGAAGGCTTTCGATAGGGTCTGGCACGAAATCCTTATTAGTAAGGTTCCTTCTTTCGGGATATCTGCTGGTTTGTGTGCTTGGATCGCAGACTTCCTGAGTGGCCGGTCCATCCGAGTGATCATCGATGGTTACTCGTCCGGTCAAATGGCTATTAATGCCGGGGTCCCTCAGGGGTCAGTGCTCTCGGCAACATTGTTCTTGCTGCATATAAATGATCTGCTTAAGCCCGGTACCTTTGGGTATTGCAGACGACAGCACTGTTGCTGTGAGTTACATATCCAGCGCGCGAGCTAACGGGTCACAGATCCAGTCTCTCCGAGAGGCTATGGTCGAGCGCTTGAACTTGTCCTTGGAGGCAGTCTCTGAATGGGGCGATGCTAAATTGGTCAAGTTCAATGCTGCTAAAACCCAGGCGTGTCTATTTTCCGCTAAAAGGAGCCAATTCAGCCCTGCTCCCACTTTCCGGGGCGTAACCGTGCTGATAACCGACCATCTTGATCTTCTTGGTGTTACGCTGACGTCAACACTCAACTTTAGGCCATACATCGAAGCAAAGGCTCAAGTGGCAGCAAAAAAAGCTGGAAATCCTCGCAAAGGTCAGACAGTACTTGACGCCGGAACAGCTGCTCAAACTTTATCAAGCGCAAGTTCACGCTCCGACCTCGACACACCCCGATGACGAAGTAGAGACCATGTATGAGGATGTATCCAGAGCCATACATGGTTATAAGACTCATTTCATGTCATGGTCATGGGGGACTTTAATGCGAAACTGGGCAAACGAGACGGTGACGAGCTGCGAGTGGGGCAATTTGGATTTGGACGTAGGAACCACCGGGGACACCTACTGGCCAGCTTTATGGAGAGGGAGGGCCTCTACATGATGAACTCCTTCTTCAGAAAGCGTGAGCATAGGAAGTGGACCTGGCAAAGCCCTGATGGTGTAACAAAAAATGAGATTGACTTCATCATGTCGACGAAGAAGCAAATATTCAATGATGTCTCTGTGATCAATGCGGTGAAAACCGGAAGTGATCACCGCATGGTAAGAGGCACATTGAATATCAATGTCAAGCTTGAAAGATCTCGACTGATGAAGTCTACGCTCCGTCCTGCACAGATCCAGATCCAAAACTCCGAGAGCTTTCAGGTCGAACTTCAAAATCGTTTTCCGATCCCGATTTCCGGCCACCGTAGGCGCGGGCTTGTGGACGGTGAGCAATGGGTGGCTCGCCGTCCGATCGTCCGGTAACCGTCCGGACTGAGCCCAAGTCGTCGACGGCGCGTAGTGTTCCACGCGCGCCTCAAGGAGATGTCAGCAACCGTAGGGGCCCAGCAGGGTCGAAGCCTACTGGGGCCATGGGTGATGCGAAAGTGACCCCCGGGGCCCTGGAAAAAAAATGGCAAAGAAGGAACAGGAGTGGGTTTTTAGTCAGTAAAAGTCTGACACTATCTCACGCTCCGCCCAAGAGCGGGGGATGTCATTAGATGATTTTCCCACCCCAAAAAAAAAAAAAAAAAAAGACAGCAACTAGTTCAGATAAACGGTGTCAATTCGTCCAGATTAAATGTGAAAATGGGGGTACCCCAAGGTTCAATTTTAGGTCCTTTTTTATTTTTAGTTTATATTAATGATTTACCCTTTTTGCTGCAAAACAAATTTAATATGGTGTTGTTTGCGGACGACACTTCCTTGATTTTCTAGATAAATAGAAAGACTAATAATCTTGACGACGAAAATAACGCCTTACTGCAGGTCCAAAACTGGTTCACTGCTAATAATCTAGTTCTAAATGGGAAAATAACGAAATGCATAAGATTTTCCTTACCGAATGTCAAGAGTAGTAATTGTGACATAATATTGAACAATGAGAAACTAGAATTTGTCGATAAAACGGTTTTCCTAGGGATTACGCTTGACTCAGGGCTACAATGGGGTCCTCATTTAACATCTCTTGCGGGACGGCTTAGCTCAGCTGCATATGCTGTTAGAAAAATCCGCCAATTTACGGATGTTGATACCGCTAGACTAGTCTATTTTAGTTATTTTCATAGTATCATGTCATACGGTATCTTACTATGGGGACGGGCTGCAGACATCGACTCAATTTTTATTATACAGAAAAGAGCTATCAGAGCTATTTAAAATCTCCGCCGGTGCGATTCTCTAAGGGAACTGTAATGTAACTGGATATTAACATCATGACGGTGCCTTGTCAATATATCTATGAAAACATCATGTACGTTAGAAAAAATCTTCATCTTTTTAGCAAAAGAGGCGATAGACATAATTATGTTACAAGAAATAGGGACCAATTATTTCAACCAGGTACCAGACTGGCCAAAGTAGCCTATTCTTTCATGGGGTACTGTTTGAAATATTATAATAAAATACCTTCCCAAATATTAGAACTCAATGAAACGAAATTTAAATCTTGTATTAAACACACACTATGCAGGCAAGCATATTATGTTGGAGGATTATAGTATTACATTATAGTATTGTATAATGTAGAAGCATTTTTTTTTTCAGTTTGTGAATGTGAGTACCATGGAGCTATTTATTGTTTACTAGCTGTGGCCCGCGACTTCGTCTGCGTTAAGTTTGTAAAAACGTACAATCATTCTGAGCTTGCAATTCATTCTGAAAACAACGCAATTATTTATTGTACTTTAACATAAAACGGTTAAAAGTAAAAACGCAAATTACCTTCAGGAAACATGTTATGTACTCGTCCAGATCCAAATGTATGAATGTCAATGAATAGAAAGAGTATGTAAGGGTCGTAGCAGTTGGCATTTCTGCCTACCCCAAAAGAAAAGAAATTAGTTTATGTATGTTTCTGGTTTATGTTCTGGTGAAACAACATTGAATGATTTTAACCCGTATCTATATTTAGTTTTTTTTTTTTTTAATCTGTATCGAACTCAACGGGAAGAAACTCGGGTATCACCATTGTGCGGATCGCCTGGAGAATACGATGGAGCATACGGTGGAAGTCGGTCCCGCTTGGTCGGAGCGCCAGCACCGCTGTGTCCTCATGGAGGCGATTGGTGGAGAAAATGTCAACCAGTAGCCTCCTTCAGTGAAGCAATACGATCGAAGAAGGTGGCTGAAACTATGAGGGACATTCTGACTCCTTAACTGTCGCTGCAAGTGATGCTCCGGGTGTTGAAAGCCGCATGGCGATTACCAGCCATCGCAAACCGGGATTGCGGTGGTGCCGTCCGGCCGTCTCGTCAAAGCAATCCTGAATCGACGGCGCGTTGTATTCTACACCGGACTCAAAGAGATGTCAGCAAATGGATAGGGCCCTCTAGGGCCGATGTCTGCGAGATTGTTCGAAAGAGTTACCTCCCGTAAAATTTTCACCTCAATAATTTTTCACTGAAGAGTTTAAGCCGTTAGACAGCTTTGGTAGAGGTAAATGAAGGAGCATAATAGGGACACCGACCTTCAGCTGAATAACGTGCACTGATAGTGCAAAGCCAAAAAGCCAGTGAATCCAAAAACTACCATCATCATCATCAACTATCTTCCTCCACAACAGTACTTATGAAGAATTTGCGAGAGCATGCTTGCATTGATTGTTGCAGCTTGCTCATTTTGGGCGTAAAAATTACTTGTTCATTTACCTAGGATTTTTTGGTGTGTATTTAACTGACGTCCCCGTTGAATGAATTTCGGCGAAATCTTGAGCGCGTGTATCCCCGCCCAATCAAACTTGCATATTGATGGCCAAACCGAGAGGTCACTGTCACCGATTGCCTCTATGAGGACACGGCGGTTCACCCAAATGTGATAGACCTCCACCGCATGTTACACCGGGTCCTCCGGGCGATTCGCAAAATGGTAATATCAGGATACTTCCAACCGAATCCGGAACAGAAACCGCTCGAAACACCCTCAACAGTCCTGAGCTTGTGTATCCATAAAACAATGAAATTACGGTAAAAAAATGTAGCAGCCGATTAGTGTTATCCCTGAGACTGGCCTCCCTCAGAGGGTTGTTCCAGTGTTGGTCACCACTCACTGCAAGGAGCAGAAGCCAGATGATTTCGTCCAGATGTCGACGCAAGGCTGCCAGGAATCTGAGATACATCAGTGATCAGGAACGTAAACCACTTTCGACCCCGTTTTATATGGAGCAGAAACTGCAAACAATAAATCACGCCATTATTAGGCCGCAAGGTGCCATCCCGGAGGACATAGTGGAGCATGCAGAAGTGTGTCCCGCAAGGGCGGATCACCGCCGTGTCCTCGTGGATGCAATCGGCGTCAGTTACCTCTCGCGCCGGGGCCTGGTTTGGGCTATAGTCCAGAGCGAGGAGGAATGGTAGGCGGTCGCCTCCTTCTGCAAAGCCGCAATGCTAGCGAAGGAGAAGGCCGCACGCGTGAGGGAACGAACACCTCACGCCGAGCCGAGATTCCGACCCCGACGACCAGCCACGGTAGACGCAGGCTTGCAGACATCGAACAATGGGTAGCTAGCCGTCCGGCCGTCCGGTAATTAACCGAATCGAGCCCAGTCGTCAACAGCACATAGTGATCCACGCGCTCCTCAAAGAGATGTTTCAAAGCGTAACTGAAGGACACAAGTGTGGTTTTAGTCAGTAAAAGTTTGACACGCCCTCTCGCTCCAACCAGAGAAGTCATTGGATGATTTCCACTCTTAAAAAAAGAAAAAAAAAGTACCATCATTATCATTATCATTATCATGGACATAGGCCTCCCCAAGTGTCGCCATAATGACTGGTCCTGTGTGTCTCGCATCCATCGGATTCTCGCGACCCTCACCAGGTCATCGGTCTACCTGGGGGCCTTCCAACACAAGGTGCCATGCAACCCCTTCCGAAAATTTGGCCGTGTTATTTTAAAATCAATAATTAAATACATATACTTGTTTACTTTTATCGCCTTTTTTGGTTCGTATCCCTTGAATAATCATGGTCAATTATCTTATTACAATCATGGGAAAAAAAAGCAGTAGGATTGTTAAAAATGCCTCCGTCTAACACCAGTTTAACCATAACTATTTTCCTCCAATTTTGAACAATAGAACTGTCTGCAAACGTGGGCGATGGTCATTCTTCCGCCATTCAGAAAATTACGTAAAATACACAATGCCATCTATCAAATATAAAGTTCAACTGTCATTGTCATCATTATTTCTACTTTGAGTCTTTAGATGGCGTTGCGAGTATCTGAATTGCGTGTGGTGCCATATTTGACTAATTTGATTTTATTATGTGTTTTGATTAGTTTTTACAATATATTTAGAAGATATCGAATAGAAATGTCAATTTTATTTTGAAAAAATGGTAAAAGTTATTTTATTACAAAAAAGAAGATAAAATAATGACTAAAATTTTAACTGTAGCTGGGAATCGAACTCGCGGCAAATGTCGTTCAACACGGACGTTTTGGATTATTGCTCACCCCCCATAGCAAATAGCGTGATAATTTATAGCCTAACAGATGCACTGACCTATAAGGATTATGTATGCAAAATTTGAACAGGATCGGTTCAGTAGTTTTTGCGCCAATTAATACCATCGCAAAATAATTTTACTGTTTTATTATATGTATAGATAGGTTAATATTGGACTTGTTTGACATAAATGAGCATGGCAGTTGAGAGTTTGTCATGCTCACTCAAATGTCTCACTGATGATGGCGCGTGTGTTGGATCATTCGGTTCCCTTCAAAATGGTTGAGCTGAGTGGTGCTAATATTCGCGTCATGTCCGTAGCTGTCAGTTGCTATTTTAATAACTACATATATTTAGTTTTTATTTTTACTTTTTTTACATTGTTCTCACATGATAGTAGCGTCAAGAAACATATAACCGAGATATTTGTAATATACAGGGTGTTTGGTGCATCGTGTGCCAAATTGATCGCAATTTAGTCTTATGTGACTCTTTCACAATTCTAGCGAATTTACAAAGTAGCAGTTGTTGTGCAGTGATGATAATTGGAAACTAGGGAGGTAATATTTCAACACATTGAAACGGCTTTCAATACAATTAAGGAGGTAATACGACTTCGTACAACTGTCAAAATACGAAACAGATGTCGGGCCTGCATTCGCAACAGAGCCCACCAATTTGAGCAGGATTTGTAAAAATTATGAAATGTTAAAAATGCAGTTTCATTTTTTTTTCTTGTAAAACCCACGAAAAGACAGAAACAGACTGATTTTACCTTTTATGAGTGAGATAACATGTTTAATAGGTTTTTCAGGTATCATTTAAGCTAAAATATTTTTAAATCATAATTTTGAATATTAGTCTTATGTGACTCGATTCACAATTCTAGCGAATTCACAAGGTTATAAAAAGATTTTTATGGCATGTGGCACATCACTAGCAAGAGGAAAAACTAGGGAATTTTTGAGGGAATTGGAAGATTCCGGGCGCTTTTGGTTTTTTTTTTTTTTTATAGCCATGTAAATAGCTGAAACATGAACAGCTTTAATTTAAGTTCAAAACTTTGCGAGTAAATTAAAAAAAAACTAGATAGCTAATGTCACTAATTTTTTATTTAGAAGTACTCTAATACAATACACATCTAAATAAAATTAAAATTCAGAGTCTACGCCTTATATATTTTTTTAAATTTGTATTTGAATGAAAAATGTAGGTCTTATTTTCATAAAACAATCAAAAGTCGATGAAAAAAAATCCACAGGGCATGAGAAGTGTTTAGGGGTCTGAAAGGATAGCAGATGACCCCTCCCATCGACCATTTCAATTTGGCACACGATGCACCAAACATCCTGTATAACATGATTGAAAAGAGTGTCCATGGAGTTTCTTGCACATTCTTCTCCATAGAGATCTATGCTTTGGAATGTGCAATTAGCATCTTTTTTTTTCTGACTGACTGACTTGACATTCCAAAAGTGCCTGTAAATGGTTTATTTGAAATAAAATGCTTTGAATCTTTGAATCTTTGTCAGGGATGACGCTAGTTGTTTAGAGTGTTGATGACGTGTGTCACGTGACCGGCGCACGATTCTTTGAAGCAACACCGATCGCTAGTGCAATATAATAAGTCGACGACAAATGGACAGTATTATTGGAAACTATCTAGTGGAGTATCTTTATCGTGTTTCATATTTTTTTGTAACGATAATTGGAATTGTGTGAATTGTGTGGTGATTTATCTATGGTGATTATTATAAAATAATAATAATAACTATTTATTATCAGGCAATTAAGGCCCACAGACAACATACACAAATAATAATCTTACAAAATAATATACCAAAACATTTAAAAAGACATAATAACTAATATATATGCACTATTATTAAACTATTGCACACGAAGTGACGGCGTCGTGTTCCGCTGCGAGGTCGGTATCCTTCCACGAAATCGTCGATTCACGACACCCTTCGGCTAAAACTCTAATCATCATCATCATCATCATTTCAGCCGAAAGACGTCCACTGCTGGACATAGGCCTCCCCCAAGCGTCGCCACAACGAACGGTCCTGTGCGTCTCGCATCCATCGGACTCCCGCAATCGTTACCAAGTCATCGGTCCACCTTGTAGGAGGCCTTCCAACGCTACGTCTTCCGGTACGTGGTCGCCATTCCAGAACCTTTCGGCCCCAACGGCCATCTGTTCTGCGGGCAATGTGCCCTGCCCATTGCCACTTTAGTTTGGCGATTCTTCGTGCTATGTCGGCAACCTTGGTTCTCCTGCGGATATCCTCATTCCTGATTCGATCACGCAAGGAAACTCCGAGCATAGCCCTCTCCATTGCCCTTTGGGTGACTTTAAGCCTTCTAATGAGGCCCATTGTAAGCGACCACGTTTCGGAGCCATATGTCATCACTGGCAACACGCACTGGTCATAGACTTTCGTCTTGAGACACTGTGGTATATTGGACGAGAAGACACCGCGCAGCTTCCCGAACGCTGCCCAGCCGAGTCGGATTCGACGATTGATCTCTTTCTCGAAGTTAGACCTTCCCAACTGGACCGTCTGTCCCAGGTAAACGTATTCGTCTACAACTTCGAGTGTAAAGTCCCCGACCTTGATAGGAGTGGGTGCTACATGGCTGTTTACCATGACTTTGGTTTTGTCCATGTTCATTTTAAGTCCCACTCTTTCGGAAGCTCTACTGAGGTCACCAAGCATTATACTGAGCTCCTCCGTAGTCTCAGCCATGACTACTATGTCGTCGGCAAACCGAAGGTGAGTGATGTACTCGCCATTGACATTAATGCCTAGCCCTCTCCATTCCAAAACCTTGAAGACATCCTCCATTGCTGCCGTGAACAGTTTCGGAGAAATAACGTCTCCCTGCCTCACACCCCGCTGCAAGAGGATAGGTTTCGAGGTCTGGTCTTGTAGTCGGACTGACATAGTGGCGTTTTTGTACAAACACTTCAGCACTTCGATATACCGATAGTCAATTTGGCACCGTTGGAGAGACTGCAGTACAGCCCAAGTTTCAATCGAATCAAAGGCTTTCTCGTAGTCCACAAACGCTAAGCAGAGAGGCTGATTATACTCCTCAGTCTTCTGTATAACCTGCCGCAGCGTATGTATGTGGTCCACGGTGCTGAAGCCTTTACGAAATCCGGCTTGTTCGGGAGGCTGGAAGTCGTCGAACCTGCGCGCGAGACGATTCGTGATGACTCTGGAAAACAGCTTGTAGACATGGCTCAGAAGCGAGATGGGCCTATAATTCTTAAGCAGGGCATTATCGCCCTTCTTAAAGAAGAGTACCACCACGCCTCTGCTCCACGCCTGTGGCGTTTTTCCCTCGAGTATGACGGAATCAAATAGCTTCTGAAGGGCCTTAAGGACCGGTTTTCCACCCGCCTTCAGGAGTTCGGCCGTAATTCCGTCCTCACCCGACGCCTTGTTGTTTTTCAGCTGCTTCAGAGCCATCCTAATCTCGTACAGGCTGACGTCCGGGATATCTTCTAACTATCACATAACTATCACACAACACTCACTCACTCACTCTTCTTTGAGGAAGGTGTCCAAGTGATGAGTCGGCACCCGTACCACAAACGACTTGAAATATGTGTTATGGCGCGGCTTCAACTGCTCGACTCTCAAAATCCAGTTCGTCTTGACTCGTACATACTCCACGATCTCCTCAACCTTCGTGGTGTGACGTCGCCTCGAAACGTACAGCTGTGTCGTGGGTATTGCTGGATGCAGCAGCATAATAATAACGTGGGTCCTGCCAGCGTTGTACCGTACTGGTTCAGACAAGTAGGCTTCTTCCTCTTCTTCTTCTCACCTTTGTGAAGCCATCCTCATCGCTCTGCTTGCCCCTTTTCGTTTTACCTGCTTATCGCGTTGTTTGCGACACAGCAGGTTTGTTTGCGGCAACAATAGCAGAATAGGCACGTTTAGGGGTCGACGTACCTAAATGCGTCACAACTTTGACCGGTGACGATACAGCGACGGCAGCAACGGTGCAAGATGCAGCGCAAGCATTATCAGCAGCGGGTGACGCACTGCAACTCGCCGACTCAAAACTGCCGATGGATGCATTTCGTGCTCCGCGACGTATGTCCACGCTGGAGTTATTAGTAGTAGTTTAGGAGCCCTACTTTCTGAAACAGCGTTGCGCAACAACTCTAATTCGGCACGCAGTGTAACTACGCTGGTATTCAACACCTTCAGCTTGGATTGTACCTCGGCCAGGCTTGCTTTCAGGGATGTTATGTGGTTATGTCCTTCAGCAACCGACTGACATCTACGTGGTCGAACGTGACGGGAGGCAGTTTATGCAGTTCCTTCGCCACGAAAGCGGGCACCTCGTCCGGGTCGATGCTCTTCATCATTGTGATGATATCCTGCACACTTCTCTGGCCGCCATCCCTCCGTCGGGATTTCATCTGGTCAACTTTTCCCATGTATATATGAGAACTAAAAGCAAGATTGCAGAAAATAGGTAAAATTAAATTATTTGTAACGAGTGTTTATTCTCGCGCGACAAACCACGCCTTACTACAAATCAATCATTTTTAGGCTATAAATTCGATTAACATTGCTGATGTGGCCCAAAAGCTTTCATATTTTATCTCCTAATTTATTTTGTTTACTAACATAAGTGAGCATAGAAGGTGGACCTGGCAAAGTCCTGACGGTGCAACTAGAAATGAGCGACTTCATCCTGTCGACGAAAAAGCAAATATTCAATGATGTCTCTGTGATCAACGCGGTGAAAACTGGAAGTGATCACCGCGTGGTAAGAGGCACATTGAATATTAACATTAAGCTTGAAAGGTCTCGACTGATGAAGTCTACGCTCCGTCCAGCACAGATCCGAATCCAAAACCCCGAGACCTTTCAGCTCGAACTCCACAATCGTTTCGAGTGCCTAGGAAGCTCCGTGGATGAATATAACGATGGGTTCGTGGAAACTGTCCATACGGTCGGGTCTAAGTTTTTCAAGACTCACCGTACAAATAATAACAAGAAGCTCTCTGATCCGACCCTCGAGCTAATGAAGAAGAGGCGTGAGATGATTCTACAGTCTTCAGACGATGCGTGCATATACCGGCAGCTCAATAGACAAATCTCGAAGTCCCTGAAACGCGACCTTCGTCGCTTTAATACCGCAAGGATTAAGGATGCGATTGAGCGGAATAAGGGCTCTAAAGTATTTGCACGAGATCTGTCTATAGGGCAAAGCCAGCTCACGAAACTGAAGACCGACGATGGCAGAGTCATATTTATTTATTTATTTATTAAAACTTAATGCACTAGTAATAAATACTGTACAAAGGCGGACTTAATGCCTTAGGCATTTTCTACCAGTCGACCAAATCCATATCCGCCAAATCGGAGCTTCTGGGAGAGATCGAGGCTTTTTATGGACAGTTATACACGTCTATCGCTAAACCCGCTGCAAATATAGTAAACGACCCAAGAGCTAGATTGACTCGACACTATACCTAAGATATCCCGGACGTCAGCCTGTACGAGATTAGGATGGCTCTGAAGCAGCTGAAAAATAACAAGGCGTCGGGTGAGGACGGAATTACGGCCGAACTCCTGAAGGCGGGTGGAAAACCGGTCCTTAAGGCCCTTCAGAAGCTATTTGATTCCGTCATACTCGAGGGAAAAACGCCACAGGCGTGGAGCAGAGGCGTAGTGGTACTCTTCTTTAAGAAGGGCGATAATGCCCTGCTTAAGAACTACAGGCCCATCTCGCTTCTGAGCCATGTCTACAAGCTGTTTTCCAGAGTTATCACGAATCGTCTCGCGCGCAGGTTCGACGACTTCTAGCCTCCCGAATTTCGAAAAGGCTTCAGCACCGTGGACCACATACATACGCTGCGGCAGGTTATACAGAAGACTGAGGAGTATAATCAGCCTCTCTGCTTAGCGTTTGTGGACTACGAGAAAGCCTTTGATTCGATTGAAACTTGGGCTGTACTGCAGTCTCTCCAACGGTGCCAAATTGACTATCGGTATATCGAAGTGCTGAAGTGTTTGTACAAAAACCCCACTATGTCAGTCCGACTACAAGACCAGACCTCGAAACCTATCCTCTTGCAGCGGGGCGTGAGGCAGGGAGCATTTCTCCGAAACTGTTCACGGCAGCAATGGAGGATGTCTTCAAGGTTTTGGAATGGAGAGGGCTAGGCATTAATGTCAATGGCGAGTACATCACTCACCTTCTGTTTGCCGACGACATAGTAGTCATGGCTGAGACTACGGAGGAGCTCAATACAATGCTTGGTGATCTCAGTAGAGCTTCCGAAAGAGTGGGACTTAAAATGAACATGGACAAAACCAAAGTCATGGTAAACAGCCATGTAGCACCCACTCCTATCAAGATTGGGGACTCTACACTCGAAGTTGTAGACGACTACGTTTACCTGGGACAGACGGTCCAGTTGGGAAGGTCTAATTTCGAGAAAGAGATCAATCGTCGAATCCGACTCGGCTGGGCAGCGTCCGGGAAGCTGCGCGGTATCTTCTCGTCCAATATACCACAGTGTCTCAAGACGAAAATCTATGACCAGTGCATGTTGACAGTGATGACATATGGCTCCGAAACGTGGTCGCTTATAATGGGCCTCATCAGAAGACTTAAAGTCACCCAAAGGGCAATGGAGAGTGCTATGCTCGGAGTTTCCTTGCGTGATCGAATCAGGAATGAGGATATCCGCAGGAGAACCAAGGTTGCCGACATAGCACGAAGAATCGCCAAACTAAAGTGGCAATAGGCAGGGCACATTGCTCGCAGAACAGATGGCCGTTGGGGCCGAAAGGTTCTGGAATGGTGACCACTTACCGGAAGACGTAGCGTTGGAAGGCCTCCTACAAGGTGGACCGATGACTTGGTAACGGTTGCGGGAGTCCGATGGATGCGAGACGCACAGGACCGCTCGTTGTGGCGACGCTTGGGGAGGCCTAGGCCAGTGGACGTCTTTCGGCTGAAATGATGATGATGATAACATAAGCTCGTATTTTCGTGTTACTAACAACATTTATGGAGAAGAATAAATAACCGCCGGTAGCTTGGACCCTGGTCCCAACACCGGTGGGATACTGTTGACTGGAGAGGCGTCATGGCGTCCTCACCTTACGCATGATGTAGATCCTCACCGGACTTGGTAAGTTCAGGAATTACGTGGAAGAAACACCCGCGTGTCACCACTGTGTGAACCACCCGGAGGTCATTATAGACCATACGGTGGAGGTGTGCCCCACTTGGACGAAGTACTGCTGTGACCTCGTGGAGGCGATTGGCGGCGACGACCTCTCAGGACGAGCCCTGGTGGCTTTGGTCACGAGCTAGAGGGAACGGAAAGTAGTGGCTACTTTCTGCCAAGCAGTACAGCTAGCGAAGAGAATGGCCGCAACCGTGAGAGAACGAAAACCTTCATGCCCTAGCCACCGCGACCCCATCCCAGACTACCAGCCATGGTAGATGCGGACTTGCGGACGACGCAATGTGCTTGCTGTCTGGGCGTCCTGTTATCGTCCGGACCGAGCCCACACAGAGTTGCAACAGTCACTATTGCTATATCGCCATAAGAGCTCGCCGGAGCTCTGTCCGCCACAATTTTTTTTTCCTCTTATAGGATATGCTTCCAGATTTGTTCCATTTTTTTCAAAATCCAGTTCTGATGATGGGATCCATGAGGAATCGAGGGAACTTCTCAAATATTATAGGCAACCATATAGTGATTTTGGTATTTTCATCAAGAACTTATCTCTAATTGATCTGATGATGGAGCCGAAAGGTAGGCACAGAAACTCCGTAATTAATCAATGTATCCTAGCCGTGTTTGGGCTTATTAGAATTGCCATGAGATGAATTTTGGCTATAAGGTACTATCGAACTGAACTGATTATGGAACCGGAAGGTGGAAGGTAGACACAGCAACTCCATAATTAATCAATGTAACCTAGCAGTGTTTGGGTTAGTTGGAATTGTCATGAGAAATAGGCACTCTGTTTATAAGTGTGTCGCAACTAAAAAGTGTGAAATAAGAACTTTTTACAAAAAAAAAAAACGACTTATTTATTTATTTATAGCACACCAGCGACTTATTTACTAGTACATTTTTATAAACAACAATCAAACTTAAAATCTAGAGTGAATTTGTCACTTACAAGTGTGCACAGCATTAACATAAATTTCAAGTCTTACTAGCCTATATATATATATTTTTTTTATTCTTGATAGGTTCGCGCTTGACCGCTAACTCACCTCAATATTATTTTATATGCTCAATAAAGAAAAAAAAACGAAACTACATACAAAAAACAAAAAAAAAATTAAATCTAGTGTGGTACTCAACATATTAATGGTGACCACTGTGGGTCAATAGCAATTGCTTACGAAATTCCAAAAGCTTGCCGGCAAAGATGTCAACGCCATTGGAAGGTGAATGGAGATCATTATACGTCCTCATCAATCTATTCATTGGTGCCAAATGTCCGAGGTTAGTTCTTGCCGGGAATGGAGTGAACACATCTAGGATGCGTATAGTTCTGGGTGAAGCGTGGCGAGGAACGGATATATTTATTTCGTCGAGAAGATTCGGAACTTGTATAGATCCATTGATGATTTTGTGAAGCAAAATCAGATCGTTAGTTTGCCTTCGCTGTTTTAAAGTTATCATTTTAAAGTGACTTAGCCTTTGCGAGTAATCAGCGTCCTGAGGACAGCTATTAGATTTGTACCTCAGATAGCGTGTGAAACTTTTTTGGACCCTTTCTATGCGATTCACATGTGTACCATAACTAGGATTCCAAACGGGTGACGCGTATTCCAAGATAGATCGTACAAGTGAATTATAAAGTACGATTAAGCTTTGGATGGTTTTGAAATCATAACATGTTCTTTTTATAAATCCCAGTGTTTTAGCAGCTCTGGAAACAATAGAGTCAATGTGAGTTATCCGCTGTGCTGTGACGGCGTAATTGTGCATGTGCATCATTAGTGCAGTTCGCGAATTTTTTCGCGCGCAAATTTCGCTTCAATTGGCGCGTCTGATTAAAACGATGATATCTTTGAAACTCCGTTAGTTAGCTGGCTACGAGTTATATCATTAGAATCGTTATTAAATTACCTAACAGGATATTTATGGATTAGTATAGTTTTGCCTTGTAATGTATTCGTAATTGTCATGTATGTTCACTGTGAGGGAATTTTTTACCAGTTTCTTGTGTTAAAGTAATTTTAATTAAAAAAATAGACCATATATTCATAAAGTTACTGTTTTCTTTTCACAAACACACTTTAGTTAACATATAAAAAAACAAAAGAACAGACCTTGCCATACATTTTTTTCATATCACAAGCTTAACAATAACATCACGTAAGTTATATGATGTAAGAATGCCGACGGGTTTTAATCAAAGAACGAGTTTGTTTACGGTTCTATTTTCTGATAACGATAAACGTAGTGGCTTGAGTTTCATTTTAATAATAATGATTGGTACACATTTATAACACAGATAAAGGCTCAGCAGTAAGAAGTGTTTAATTTATTAGTATCGGATATCCAAATGAAGTTCGCATAAGAAATAAAGAAGTTTTGAGAGCACTGTGTCGTTTAGACGTGAATAAAGCTAGTGGACCAGATGGTATACCAGCAATAGTTCTCAAGGCATGTGCGCCCGAGTTGTCTCCTGTATTGACGCGCTTGTACCGCCTCTCATTTAGGACTGGTATAGTGCCCAAGTCCTGGAAGCTTGCCAACGTGCAACCCGTGCCCAAAAAGGGCAGTCGTACCGATCCTGCCAACTATCGGCCGATTTCAATAACCTCCATACTCTGCAAGATTATGGAGCGTGTATTGAACTCGCGCCTCATGGCATACCTGGAAGGTAACGATCTCCTCAGTGACCGACAGTACGGGTTTCGCCACAATCGGTCTACTGGGGACCTACTAGTGTATACCACCAAAGGCCCTGTACATTAGCAATAAGATCAAATCGGCAGACAATAAAATAAAGACTGTGTGGAAAGTTATTAATAATGAAACTGGTAGGAATAAAGTGCGCAATACGGATTTTTCGTTGGAGACTTCACATGGTCCCAAAAGCTCTAACATAGAAGTAGCCCAAGAGTTTGTGAATTATTTCACCGATATACCTCTTAGGACAACGGAAGCTCTAAATTCCTCCCCTGAAGATTCAGTTGCTTTATTGAAAGCAAACTTGCCAGGCTGTCCGGTTGAATTTCAATTCAAACATATAAACCCTTTGACAGTCATAAAGGCTTTCCGGCAAATAAAAGTCAAATTAACCGAAGACCTATGGGGAATGTCTGTTAAAGTATGCACATCTATAATTGAGACCATAGCACCGTACTTAGCTTTAATATTTAATTTGTGTGTGGACCAAGGAGTCTTTCCAGATATAATGAAGTACAGTAAGGTTATACCACTTTTTAAATCCGGTGACCATAATGACACTAATAATTACAGACCTGTATCAGTATTGCCGGTTTTCAGTAAGGTGTTTGAAAAAGTTATGCTTAATCAAATGCTTTACCATTTTAACAGCAATAAAATCTTTCATGATCAGCAGTATGGTTTCACCAAAGGACGTTGTACGACTGACGCTGGTGTCACTTTATTAAAACATATATTTGCAGCGTGGGAAGAAGCCCAAGATGCGATAGGAATTTTTTGTGACCTCTCAAAGGCTTTTGATTGTGTTAATCACGAAACCTTGCTTTTAAAGCTAGAACATTATGGACTAGGTAAACTTGCACTCAGCTTGGTGAAATCTTATTTAATTGACAGGCAACAGCAAGTTCAGATAAATGGTGTCAATTCTCCGGGTTTGAAAGTCAAAATGGGTGTACCTCAAGGCTCAATATTAGGTCCTTTCCTCTTTTTAGTATATATAAATGATCTACCGCATCTATTAAAAAAACAACCACATATTGTATTGTTTGCTGACGATACGTCGTTAATTTTTAAGATCGATAGACGTTCCACTAATCTTGATGACGTAAACGATGCTTTACAGCAAGTCCAAAACTGGTTTACTGTTAATAATTTAGTGTTAAATGGAAAAAAAACTAAGTGCATAAGATTTGCGTTACCGAATGTTAAAAGTAATTACTCCGACATAGTATTGAACAAGGAGAAACTTGAATTCGTCGAGAATACGGTTTTCCTAGGGATCACGCTTGACTCGAGGCTACAATGGGGTCCTCATTTAACATCTCTGGCAGGTCGGCTTAGTTCAGCAGCATATGCTGTTAGAAAAATCCGTCAATTTACTGATGTGGATACTGCGCGACTAGTTTATTTTAGTTACTTTCATAGTATCATGTCTTACGGTATTTTGCTATGGGGACGGGCTGCAGATATAGAGTCTATTTTTATTCTGCAGAAAAGAGCTATCAGAGCCATATATAATCTTCGCAGACGCGATTCTCTTAGGGAACTATTTAAGGAAATAAACATCCTGACGGTCCCTTGTCAATACATTTATGAAAACATTATGTACGTTCGGAAAAATATTCATCTTTTTACTAAGATAAGTGACAGGCACAATTTTAATACTAGGAACAGGAACAAATTAGATCAACCTCGGTTCAGATTGGCTAAAGTACGTAGTTCTTTCATGGGGTACTGTGTAAAATTTTATAATAAAATACCAGTTGAGATTCTACAACTAAATGAGTCCAAATTTAAAGCATGCATTAAACGCACACTATGTAGACAGGCGTATTATAAACTGGAAGATTATATCCTTGATAAAAGCGCTTGGCTAAATGCCGGTCCTGCTCCGCAGCCACAGCCACTTTTACCTTCAAATTAGTTTTTTTTTTTTAATAATTTTGGAAGAGATACTGTTCCCCTTTTTGTATTGTTGTTTTAGAAATGTTTTTATTTTTTTATTTTATTTTATTTCAATAGAGCTTATGATAATTTATTATCTTTTGTATTTGGAAACAGTAGCATTGTATAATGTAGAAGCACTTTGTTTTTCAAGTTTTGTGAATGTGAAGTACCATGGAGCATTTTTATTAGGTTACAACTTGTTTGACATTACGAGCATGGCAGTTGAGAGTTTGTCATGCTCACTCAAATGTCTCGCTGATGGTGGCACGTGTTATTGGGTCATTCGGTTCCCTTAAAAATGGTTGAGTTGAGTGGGGCTGATGCACGCGTCATGCTCGTGAACGGGTGCCGTCAGTTGAGACTGGTCATCTCTTAGCTGCCAGTGACTTAATTCAATTTCTATTTTTTTTTTTAATTAGTCTTTTTTAAGTATATTTTTTTATTTTAATTATTATTACTTATCTACATTGTGCTCACATATTAGAAGCGACAAGAAATATGTAACCAAGATTTATGTAACTCATAACATGATTTAAAAGAGTGTCCATGGAGTTTCTTGCACGTTCTTCTCCATAGAGATCTACGCTTTGGAACGTGCAATTTAGCTTCACTTGTTTTTTTTTGACTGACTGACATTTTGACAATTCAAAAGTGCCTGTAATTGGTCTATTTGAAATAAACGTTTCTGATTTCTGATTTCTGATTTCTGATTTCCACTCACATGTGGGGCGAGGCCCTCGAGAAGAATGGAGAAGCGATTGCTGTCTCCTTAGACGTCTCGAAGGCCTTCGAGAGGGTATGGCACGCCAGCCTTCTGAGTAAGCTTCCAGCGTACGGCATTTCCCCTGGTCTGATTAACTGGGTAAAAGACTTTCTGAGTGAACGGTCTCTCCGAGTTGTTGTCGATGGATGCTCATCAGAGCCCATGACCACTAATGCCGGAGTTCCTCAGGGGTCAGTTCTCTCTGCAACTCTTTTTCTGCTGCATATTAACGATCTGCTGATGCCCGGTATATATGGGTATGCAGATGATAGCACAGTTGTAGAGAGATACCTTCCAGGTGCTCGGGCTAGTAAGGAACTAATCCGGTCCGAACGAGAGGCTATGGTAGAGCGTACGAATGTCTCACTTCAGGCAGTCTCCAAGTGGGGCGAAACCAATCTGGTAGAATTCAACGCCACCAAAACACAAGCGTGTCTGTTCACCGCCAAAAGGAGCCCGTTCACCTTGGCTCCTGCTTTTCGGAATGTATCCTTGGAGTGCACCGACCGCCTTCAGCTCTTGGGAGTTGAAATTACCTCTGACCTAAATTTTGGGCAGTTTATTGAGTCCAAAGCCAAGGTAGCTGCTAGAAAACTAGGCGTTCTTGCAAAGGTCCGACGGTACTTCACACCGGGACAGCTTCTAATGTTATACAAAGCACAGGTCCGATCGTGTGTGGAGTACTGCAGTCACATATGGGCTGGTGCTGCAAAATGCCATCTAGCAGCTTTGGACTCAGTGGAAAGGCGGCGAAGGTAAGCTTACTGTCAAGGAGAACACCTAAGTCTCGGATTTTGTCAACTTTTTGAAGCACTCTACCATTGAGCGAATAAGAAGACGTCCGCGCAAGATGTTTTTTCGTGAATGTTATATGGAAACATTTATCGGCATTAAGAAACATGCGATTTTTAGTACACCAATCCTGTACAGAGTTGAGATCCTCCTGAAGTAGGGCTATGTCTGTACTTGCGTTAATGACCCGATATAGTTTCAAGTTATCTGCGAAGATAGAACAGGCACTGTGTTTAATACTGTTTGATATATCATTGACGAATACAATAAATAGTATTGGGCCTAAATGGGAACCTTGTGAGACTCGGGTTGTTGTGGAGCCACCTCTATTTTCAAATGAGCTGTTAGAATGGGACACAAGAGAGACTCGAATACTTTTGAAAATACAGACAAAATGGAGATGGGTCGGTAATTACTTACGTTGTCAGCCTCCCCTTTTTTAAAAAGACGGGGACTACATGCGCTAGTTTCCACTTATCAGGAAATTGAGAAGTTTTAATAGAGTGATTGAATATTAGAGTGGGAAAGATAGACTGACCGCACATTTTTTGACAAAAATAGGTGGTAGACCGTCAGGACCTGCACCTTTGCATACATTGAGCTTTCTCAGTGCTCCGGTTACGTCTTTTTCCGTGAAAGTAACGCTGCCTAATGTATTGCTAGAGTCGATCGGCGTATCTCCAGAGCGATGTTCTGACTGTATGGCGCCTGATTGAGTAAAAGTCGACGCGAAATGACGCGCAAATAGATTGCAAATGCCATCTCCCGAAATGGCAACCTCAGTGCCCAACTTCAATTCCGACGTTATTTCACTTGTACCTGCTTTTTTTGCTTTTACGAATGACCAGAAGAGCTTGGGATTATTGGTTTTGCCCTCTTCCATCTTCCTAGTGAAGTCCTCATAGCTGCTTTTGATAACTTGGTTGGCTCTACGACTCAACAATTTATATTCGTAGTCGTCACAGGGATTTTTATATTTTTTGTAACGTCTTCTAAGTTTTTCCTTTTCGTTCAGAATGTTTATAAGACTTTTTGAAAACCATATGGGGTATTTATTGCGTTTTATATTGGATTTTGGCACAAATGAACTTATGATACTGTCCAATATCTTATAGAGCTCTTCCACCATAGCGTTGGCATCCCGACACTGGCCAAAGTTTTCAATCCAATTAACCTGATTTATTCTCTCGTTAATTATATTGTAGTTTGCTTTGCGAAAGTTAAACTTTGCAGAGAGCTTGCATTTTAGGAAAGTTGGTGATACACTAGTAACCTCAATACACACGGGGGGATGATAAGCGTCTACTGGTTATAAAGGTTCAATGCATTCATGGACAAATACGCCATAGAGATTTACTTTGGTGATTTTTTTTACATGATTTAGCTGTTGCAAGTTGTTTAGAGACAAACAATCTACAAGGGAGAGTAGTAGTAGTAGTAGTGTTTTTTTTTTAGTGAAGTCGGTTATTTTTATTTTTTTTAAATGATTTTTTTATGTGGCTTCTCGCAAGACAACCTACGAGGTTGTCGTCTGCTTAACCGGACTAACCTGTGCAGGCCTTATTGAATTAAAGTCAAAGTCTGGGCATACAAAAACGTATAAATAAGCGACTAAACGATGGGTACCCTCTGTGGGATTTGCACTTGAGTGCGGGCGGTCAGAATGTAGTGGAGCCTACTTTGAGCGGCAGCAGAGCTTGCTTTATGTGCTTAGCGATGGTCAGTTGCTGGTTTAGACCAAGAAGAAGAGAGAAACAAGTAAAATACCTACTTATGATCTTAGAATCATAAGGAGGCCGTCAGCGAATAGAGCCAACTGGGCCATTTTACTTTTAGTGATATCACTGGTGAAGAGCGTGAAGGCTAGAGTGGATATCACTTAGCTATCCGAGACTTCTGCTCGAATGGGGTGGGAGGATGAAAGCAAATCCTCTTTTCGATAGCAGAAGATACGATTCGAAGCTCATCAGTGGTGACGCACTTCGAACTGCCACCCATATGTATAGATTCGGAGCCAACTGTTACTTACAACTGAAACTTTAAAATAGCGCGATATTTAAATATTATATTAGTTTAAAACTTCACCCTGATTGGGTAAAAGTAAATAATACGATACTCAACGGTATCTCTTTCAAAAACCGTTCCTTTCAAGATAGAGGTATTTTTATATCTACCTACATATCATGTTCCGTATGGTGTCCGGACGTAAAGAATAACACCACCTCATCTCTTCCCATGGGTGTCGTAAGAGGCGACTAAGGGACATACCAGAGAATGGGCAGCAGCATTCTCTGTTGCAACAACCACACTGCGATCGCCAACCCGCATGCCAAGCGTGGCGATTATGGCAAACCCAAATGACAAGCACAACCGAAAAATTGCCCCTAGTGCCCGGCAGCCCGTCTACCCTTGACTCCGGTAGCGGTCAAGGTTACGGCGAGGCAAGGGGTGCGAAGAATCTCCGGATGGGCGGATCCCACCCCTTTAGAAAACGACGACTGGACCTTGCAACATATAACACGCGTACACTCCGGTCCGACGAGAAGATCACTGAACTTGAGGAAGAATTGAGCAGGTTACGATGGAGTATTGTGGGATTATCTGAAGTCCGAAGACAGGGGGAGGACACGATAATTCTCAAATCCGGTAACCTGCTCTATTTCCGGGAGGGTGACCAGCATTCCCAGGGTGGTGTCGGGTTTATCGTCCACAAGTCCCTTGTGAACAATGTGCTGAAGATCGAGAGTGTGTCGACCAGGGTGGCGTACCTTATACTCAGATATTCGCTGAAGGTCATACAGGTTTACGCCCCGACCTCGACACATCCCGACGACGAAGTAGAATCCATGTATGAGTGATCAAGAGCCATGCATGGTTCTAAGACTCACTTCACCGTGGTCATGGGGGACTTTAACGCGAAACTGGGCAAACGAGACGGTGGAGCAATTTGGATTTGGACATCGGAACCGCCAGGGACACCTACTGGCTAGTTTTATGGAGGAGGGCCTTTCTATGATGAACTCCTACTTCAAAAAACGTGAGCGTAGGAAGTGGACTTGGCAAAGCCCTGATGGTGCGACCAGAAATGAGATTGACTTCATCATGTCGACGAAGAAGCAAATATTCAATGATGTCTCTGTGATCAACGCAGTGAAAACTGGAAGTGATCACCGAATGGTAAGAGGCACATTGAATATCAATATCAGCTTGAAAGATCTCGACTGATGAAGTCTACACTCCGTCCAGCACAGATCCAGATTTTGACTGGCCTGTTGGTCTAGTGGTTAGTGGCCCTGACGGCTATGCCGGAGGTCGTGGGTTCGATTCCCACCCAGGACAAATGTTTGTGTGATGAGCACGATCATTTGTTCTGTGTCTGGGTGTAATTTATCTATATATGTATGTATTTAGAAATATGTAAGTATGATTATCAGTTGTCTAGTACCCATAACACAAGCTCTGCTTAGCTTGGGACTAGAAGGCGTTTTGTGTTAGTTGTGGAATATTATTATTATTACATTTATTTTCTATAATTATATACATATTATTTACATTTTTAAATATTTCTTAAAAACAAACATAATAAAAAAACATTTAAAAATATAAAAAATAGTAGCCCACCGGCATCGGGGACAGGGTCCAAGCTACCGGTGGTCAGGGCTCCTGAGAGAGGAATCTCCTAACAATGCGCGCCGTGTCCAGGAGTACCGCTTTCTGGATCAAGCCCTTAATCCAGCTGCCCAACGAGAGCCTCCTCAGATGTTGTTCGAGGCTCTTAGCTATTAAGCCATTCGCCGTTATGACTATCGGCACAATGACTGCTCTATCCACTTCCCACATGTCGACAACCTCGCGAGCTAAGTCAAGATATTTAGTTTGTTTATCTTTCACAGCTTTCACGAGGTTCTCGTCATGAGGGACCGCTATATCAACAATCATTGTGCGACGCTCTAGTCGATCTATCACCACTATGTCAGGCTTATTGGCAACAATAGTCCTGTCAGTGATGATAGATCGATCCCAATACAATGTGACGCTGCCATTCTCGAGAACTGGGTCGGGCACATACCTATAGTACGGTACTTCTGATTCCACAAGATTGTATTTAAGAGCAAGTTGCTGGTGAATAATCCTGGCTACAAGGTTGTGTCTATGCAAATAGTCTCCGTTAGCTAAATGAGAACATCCAGAAATAATGTGTCGGATTGATTCTCCGGGTCGGTGGCATGCCCGACAGATGTCAACCGTATCGTCTTTCACAATGTATTTCCGGTAGTTGTTCGTCATCATAACTTCGTCCATAATTGCAAAGACAAAACCTTCGGTTTTTCCAAAGAGATCACCAAAGCGCAGCCAGGATACGGACGCTAAAAGATCTACATCGGGCCTATGTAAGGCCCGGTAAAAACGCCCGTGAAGCTCCTTGCCCTGCCATACTGCCCTGCGTTCATTAGTATCCATTACTGTAGGTTTGCGCCAGTTCTCGTTAACCAAGGAGAGCGGGGTGAGGCCTTTGTCTACCGCAACCACATCTCGGTGCATCCCCACGTCGGTTTTCAGGAAGTATTCCCTGAGACTGCATATCTCGCGGTTGTGCAGGGTCTTAGCATTCAAGAAACCACGACCTCCGCACTTCCGCGGGATATACAGCCTCATCACCGATGACCGTGGGTGATGCATCCGATTTGCGGTAAGTAGTGAGCGGACCCTCCTATCCAGGGCGTCGAGTTCCGTCTGAGTCCATTTGAGTATGCCGAAAGAGTACATCAAAACCGGCATGACCCAACCATTGAAGGTGCGCACCTTGTTCCCGCCCGATAAAAGGCTATTCAGCACTTTATTCAGGCGGCCAAAGAAGCGCTCCCTCAACGATTGTTTCATGTCAGCAGCATTGATGCCTAACGCTTCCGACATACCCAAATACTTGTAAGTTTCGGTTGAGCAGAGGGATCTAATTTATATGGAATCCGAGAGTTGGGTACCCACGGATTCCATAATCTCCCCTCGCTTCACATGCATGACTGCACATTTGTCCAAACCAAATTCCATCCTGATGGCACTACTGAAGGTTTCAGTTACCTTCAGTAGCTCCATCAGTTGCAAGTTGTTGGAGGCAAAAAGTTTCAGATCATCCATGTAAAGAAGGTGAGATATAACCTGACCACCTCTTCTCAACCGGTAACCTAAGCCGGAACCCTCCAGCAGTGTGCTGAGAGGGTTCAAAGCTAGGCAAAACCACAGTGGACTCAGACTGTCGCCCTGGAATATGCCACGCTCGATCCTTATCGGTTCGTCGACATCCTGGATAGTGAAGGGCCGTCCTCCACTCAGGAAGGTGCGAAGAGTTGCATCTACTTTATACAGCTCCAGCACCCTCATGAGCCATGTATGCGGAACTGAGTCATAGGTCTTCTTATAAATTATCCAACATGTCGACAGATCTCTTCGAGAACGACGAACCTGTTGGCTAATGGCAACATCAATGAGGAGCAGCTCCTTAGTACCACGGGACCCGTTCCTACATCCATTCTGAGAAGCAGACATGATGGAGTTTGTCTCAATATGACTATTAATTTTGGCTCTCAGAATAGATGTAAGAACTTTATAGACCGTCGGCAAGCACGTGATCGGTCTATAATTTTTAGGCTCCGCAGTACTACCCGATTTATGGAGCAGGTGGGTTATTCCTGTCGTAAGGAACTGGGGCAGCGATCCTGACTCTAAGGCAGATTGGAATTGGGATGCCAAGCGAGCATGCGATCTTTGAAACCATTTAAGCCAGAAGTTGTGCAGCCCGTTCGGTCCTGGAGACTTCCAGTTAGGCAACGGACGGACTGCACGAGCTACGTCCTGGGGGCTGATGGTAATTGGCTCCATTTCTGGTATAAGATCGCACGTTCGCTCGATCTCCCGAGTCCAATCACCCTCGGTGTGACTGACAGGCACCGACCAGACGCTGCGCCAAAATGAACACATGGCATCATCATCCGGTAGGCGCGTATCAATCACACCTTGGTCCGGTCGCTCCCAAGCCCTATAAACCCACATTTCGTTTCTTTGGAACGTGCGATTCTGGGTGTACCGCTCCACTCGCCGCTTGTACCGTCGAATACAATAATATTCCACAATAATATTCCACAACTATCACACAGCGCTGCCTAGTCCCAAGCTAAGCAGAGCTTGTATTATGGGTACTAGACAACTGATAAACATATTTATATATTTCTAAATACATACATATAAATAGACAAATTACACCCAGACACAGAACAAATGCTCGTGCTCATCACACAACCATTTGTCCTGGGTGGGAATCGAACCCACGACCTCCGGCATAGCAGTCGGGGCCATTAACCACTAGACCAACAGGGCTGTCAAAATACGGTTTGCCCATGCATAGACCTTCTGCTTCAGGAAGTCGATACGCTCTGTGATATGGGGTAGATAATCTCGAGGACTAATATTTGTCCCCGAGAACGCCCGCCTCACAAAGCGCATCACCCTAGGGCGAGTGTTGCCCTCCCTGAAGCAGATAAGCTTGCCGATGAGTGCTCTGGCCTCACCAATACGGCGCTCGATCCTGCACTGCCAAGCTGGTACAGCTGGTCTTGTAACTCGGTCACTGTTAGGAAACTTGACTCGAGCTACACGACATGCCGCTACAGCAGCACAATACAAGATCGAGTGGGTATCAGTAAGGTCTTCGCTGCTATCAAAACAATTTGATAGCTGCGAATCCAGAGCACACACCAGCGCCCTATTTTTCTTATGCATGGGCAAACGAGGTAATCGAGGTCTAAGCTCAGCCGGTGTGAAGCGGTACTCTCGGAATGCATCCTCCAAAGCGCTCCACCAAATTCCATCCTGATGGCACTACTGAAGGTTTCAGTTACCTTCAGTAGCTCCATCAGTTGCAAGTTGTTGGAGGCAAAAAGTTTCAGATCATCCATGTAAAGAAGGTGAGATATAACCTGACCACCTCTTCTCAACCGGTAACCTAAGCCGGAACCCTCCAGCAGTGTGCTTAGAGAATTCAAGGCCAGGCAGAACCAAAGCGGACTCAAACTGTCACCCTGGAATATACCTCGCTCGATCCTTACCGGTTCGCTGTTCCTGTGGATATGTCGACATCCTGGATAACGAAGGACCGTCCTCCATTGCCTCATACATGACATCAAGAAGGTGCGTAATGTTGCATCAATTTTGTATAATTCTAGCACCCTCATGAGCCATGTATGAGGAACTGAGTCGTAGGCCTTCTTATAGTCTATCCAACATGTCGACAGATCCTTTCGGGCACGCCGAACCTGTTGGCTAATGGCCATATCGATGAGGAGTAGCTCCTTAGTACCGCGGGACCCATTCCTACATCCATTTTGAGAGGCAGACATGATAGCGTTATTATCTACATGGTGGTTAATCTTTGCTCTCAAAATGGATGTAAGAACCTTATAGACTGTCGGCAGACACGTAATCGGTCGATAGTTTTTGGGTTCCGCGGTGCTACCAGATTTGTGGAGCAGGTGGGTAACTCCTGTTGTAAGAAACTCGGGTAGCGAGTCAGACTCCAAGGCGGTCTGATACTGAGATGCCAAACGAGCGTGCGATCTTTGAAGCCACTTTATCCAAAAGTTGTGCAGTCCGTCCGGCCCTGGAGATTTCCAATTAGGCAACGGACGGACTGCACGGGCCACATCTTGGGGGCTGATTGTAATTGCCCCCATTTCTGGAATCGGTTCGCACGCTCGTTCAACCTCTCGAGTCCAACCACCTTCAGTATGACTGACAGGCACCGACCAGATGTTACGCCAGAACGAACTCATGACGTCATCATCCGGAAGGCGCGTGTCAGCCACACCTTGGTCCGGCTGCTCCCAAGCCCTATATACCCACCTTTCATTACTTCGGAATGTGCGATTCTGGGTGAACCGCTCAACCCGCCGCTTATACCTCCGGATACGGTTTGCCCATGCGTACACCTTCTGCTTCAGGAAGTCGATGCGCTCTGTGACACAGGACATATAGTCTCGGGGGCTGATGTCAGTCCCCGAAAACGCCCGCCTCACAAAGCGCATAACTCGTGGGCGAGTGTTGCCCTCCCTGAAGCAGATTAGTTTTCCGATGAGTGCTCTGGCCCCACCAATACGACGCTCGATCCTGCATTGCCAGGCCGGCACAGCTGGTTTTGGTCGTGTAGCTACGTCACTGTTTGGAAATTTGACGTGAGCTACACGACATGCCGCTACAGCCGCGCAGTACATTATCGAGTGTGTATCAGTGAGATCTTCGCAGTCATCAAAATAGTTTGACAGCTGCGAATCCAGAGCAGCCACCAGCGCCTTATTCTTATTGCACATGGGCAAACGAGGTAACCGCGGTCTGAGTTCAAGCGGCATGTTGCGATACTCCCGAATAGCACACTCCAAAGCACTCCTCAATTCGTTGCTACACTGGGTACATGTGTAACCATGTCAGTGCTCTCCTCGTCAGCGTGGTTGGGAAGATGGTTGGACGGTGATACCTGTGAAGGTACCACCGTCTGCGACGAAGAGGCAATGGCATGGCTACCCATTTCCGTTCGGAGGCGATCAAGTACAGTATCGTCCAACATATGATTACGCTGGATGACCCGCACCTGATCCGACAGTCGTTGGGCCGAAACGTTGACGGCTGGCTCAAGCACCTGAAACAAAGAGAGCATCCGAACACGGTACGCGGTCAAGTTGTTTCCTCCCTCTGTAGCCCCATAGTATGAGCGCATGACGTTTTCATTGATAGATCTCGTCCATCGCATGCGCTGCACACTTCCGCCGGGAGCTGGGACCCTATCAGAAGCCGGTGGGCCTCGAGGTCCTAAGCCGCTCGGCGGCCGGCGTCCTCCCCGTCGACGCGCAGGTGGTGGAGTCGTCGGCGGAGAGAAGTACTCGTCGCTGGAGTTCGACGCAACTGCCGCGGCCGACGTCACAGCACTCACGATGGGGCTGGGTTCCGGCGGCGGCGAGGCGGAGCTGAGCGACGAGTCCGGAGGTGGTGGGCGTGCTCTTCGAGCTGCGGCTCTCGTCAACATGTTGTTTTATTTATTTCCATTTCGTTTCGGCTAGGTATTAATCATTCATCCTGGTGACATAATATGTCATCTGTCTTGTGTATGCATTTTTCTCTTTTATCTGGTGTTGTACTGATTTATGATGGTTTACAAAAGTTTTTATATGTAGGAGAATGTTTCTTGTTATTTTTATTGTTGAATTTGTGTTATAATGGGTCCAGAAATCAATATTTTTAGAAATTTAAACTTTGTGATGGAAAAAATATAACTCCTGTTGACATCGGTGTTGCCAGTTATTATTATTATTTCTATATATTTTATTTATCTCAGGACCCTGAGGTCCTGGACCTTTGGGAGGCGTACAAGGAGCCGAAGCCAACTCGAAGAGGCCCTTTAGATAATTATAATGGAACATGATACCAACCGACGATTATCCCTGTACGCGCTATGCTAGTGCACCCAAGGACAACCCCCGGCTATTGAAAAACTGTTGCGACATATGGAGAACAAAGATACTAGGGCTATGGTTTTTGGAATTTTAAGTGGACTGGTAACATGGAACTATGTCAAGACTATGGCCCCTGCCTGAACAACGTTATTAATATGCATCGAAAAAAGGCAGGGGGTGACTTGCACACTCAATAAATGGGCCCCCAAAAACGGCCGCTAGCACGAAGTGACGTAGCAACAAGAGGGCAACATATCCTGAGGTGCTTGAGGAGTGGAGAGGTATACCACGGCTATCAGGACAATCCCGGAAGTACGGTCAAGATCCCTACCAGCACCTCACTGGATTATACATCCTTCTCCCGAGCACGTTTGCTCTTGCGAATCTCCACTCAAGCCAGCCAATAAAGGCAAGAGAGAGGTGGGAGCTCAGTTCCTCGTCAGTGTTCACTACGGCCGGCCAATAAAGGCAAGCCGGAGATGAAGAACAAGAATTTTCCCGGAAGATCGGGTCCGTGGGGTCGCTAATGCCCAACAGTTCGCCACAAAACTGCGCTGCGGATTGTATCTCTCTTAGTCTGGCCCCTCACCCTAGGCATATTACGGCAAAACAAACTTTACCGATACAGACCTAGGGTATATTGGAGCACGCAAACCCCACCACGACGTCAACGTAGAGATACGGCGATGGGGTTATTATTATTATTATTATTATTTTTATATATTTTATTTATCTCAGGACCCTGAGGTCCTGGACCTTTGGGAGGCGTACGAGGAGCCGAAGCCAACTCGCAGAGGCCCTTTAGATAATTATAAAGGAACATGATACCAACCGACGATTATCCCTGTACGCGCTATGCTAGTGCACCCAAGGACAACCCCCGGTTATTGAAAAACTGTTGCGACATATGGAGAACAAGGATAATAGGGCTATGGTTTTTGGAGTCTTAAGTGGACTGGTAACATGGAACTATGTCAAGACTATGGCCCCTGCCTGAACAACGTTATTATTATTATTATTAGATTCAAAACTCCGAGAGCTTTCAGCTCAAACTTCACAATCGTTTCGAGTGCCTAGGTGGCTCAGTGGACGAATACAACGATGGGTTCGTGGAAACTGTCGTACAAAGAAGAAAAGGCTCTCTAATGAAACTCACGAACTCTTCGTGAGATGATTCTGCAGTCTTCAGACGATGCGTGCATCTACCGGCAGCTCAATAGACGGATCTCCAAGTCCTTAAAACGCGATCTCCGCCTCTTTAATACCGAACGGATTAAAGACGCGATCGAGCGGAATAAGGGCTCCAAGGTTTTTGCAAGAGATCTGTCTATAGGGCAGAGCCAGCTCACGAAACTGAAGACCGACGGTGGCAGAGTTATATCCGCCAAATCGGAGCTTCTGGGAGAGATCGAGGCATTCTATGGACAGCTGTACACGTCTATCACAAAACCCACGACGAATCTAGCAAACGACCCAAGAGCTAGATTAACCCGGCACTATACCGAAGATATCCCGGACGTCAGCCTGTACGAGATTAGGATGGCTCTGAAGCAGCTTAAAAACAACAAGGCGTCGGGTGACGACGGAATTACAGCCGAACTCCTGAAGGCGGGTGGAAAACCGATCCTAAAGGCCCTTCAGAGGTAGTTCGATTCCGTCATACTTGAGGGAAAGATGCCACACGCATGAAGCAGAGGTGTGGTGGTACTTTTCTTTAAGAAGGGCGATAATGCCCTGCTTAAGAACTACAGGCCCATCTCACTTCTGAGCCATGTCTACAAGCTGTTTTCCAGAGTCATCACAAACCGTCTCGCGCGCAGATTTAACGACTTCCAGCCTCCCGAACAAGCCGGATTCCGAAAAGGTTTCAGCACCGTAGACCACATACATACGCTCCGGCAGGTTATACAGAAGACCGAGGAGTATAACCTGCCTCTATGCTTAGCGTTCGTGGACTACGAGAAAGCTTCTGATTCGATCGAGACTTGGGCTGTACTGCAATCTCTCCAACGGTGCCAGATTGACTATCGGTACACCGAGGTGCTGAAGTGTTTGTACGAGTACGCCACTATGTCAGTCCGACTTCAGGACCGGATCTCGAAACCCATCCTTCTGCAGCGGGGTGTGAGGCAGGGAGACGTCATTTCTCCGAAACTGTTTATGGCTGCAATGAAGGATGTCTTCAAGGTTCTGGACTGGAGTGGACTAGACATTAATGTTAATGGCGAGTACATCACTCACGTTCGGTTTGCCGACGATATAGTAATCATGGCTGAGACTACGGAGGAGCTCAGTACAACGCTCGATGACCTTAGTAGAGCTTCCGAAAGAATGGGTCTTAAAATGAACATGGACAAAACCAAAGTCATGGTAAATAACCATGTAGCACCCATTCCGATCAAGATCGTAGACTCTGCACTCGAAGTTGTAGACGATTACGTTTACCTCGGACAGACAATCCAGTTGGGTAGGTATAACTTTGAGAAAGAGGTCAATCGTCGAATCCGACTCGGCTGGGCAGCGTTCGGGAAGCTGCGCGATTGCTTCGTAAATAAGCCATTATTTCTCGTAAAAAGTATAGGATAAAAAATGTACAATACTTTAGTACATTATTTTGATCTATATCGTAGGGTTCAGCCAGCGATTGCAATGTAAGCTCAAAAAATGTGTTTATTTACGACATCACATTAGAACCCTCTAAAATTACCAGTGTTTATCTACTATATTATGCATGTATTATACATATAAACCGTTCTCTTGAATCACTCTATCTATTAAAAAAAACTGCATTAAAATCCGTTGCGTAGTTTTAAAGATCTAAGCATACATAGGGACAGACAGTCAGCGGGAAGCGACTTTGTTTTATACTATGTTGTGAAGTCGCCGCATCATAATCAAATCATCTCTATCGGCTTTCGATGGATTTTAAACCCAGGAGGGTTGAAAGTTTTTAGTAAAAGTCAGACACGCCCTCTCGCTCCACACATCTAGAGCGGGAGAAGTCATTGGATGATTTCACCTTAAAAAAGTGGTGTATCCTCATAATTTGATCTAAGTGTTTCCACATAAGGATTATGATTCTGAATCTTCTACTGCTTTGTCCTTCTCATACTTCTGATTTCGTTCATTTTTCCTTCCATATACAGTCCATACTTCTGTGGGATGCAGTTCCTCTCGATATAGTATGCATTTAAGTAGAAATTGCGGAATTATTTTCTACACATATAGCGGGGTCATCTCAAAAACCCTTTTAATTTTTTATGTATCTGCCATGTTCTCTCCACCACCCTCGGTTCACTGGTAAAGAATGCCTGAGGCATTAAGTCCGCCTCTTGTTCTGTAGCGACATCTATTGCGCTACATATGAACTAAACTACGAAATCCTGCATCGTGCAATTAGAGTTCTCCGCGCGATTTGAATATACAAAGGTACACCTACAACCGCCCGAAGTCATCTCTCGGGCACTTGCTCAGACGAGACATAACACACGTCTGCTCGGAGGATCCTCCAATTTCAACGGAGGTAAGTATGTGGGACTTTGCACTATATTCCGCATTCCTCCAAAGTTCCTTTGTGTCGTATGAAGTTTTAACTGCATTTGTTTTCAGATATGGATATTGTAAATTGGATCTTCTTGTCGAAGAGGATAAGATTAAAGAGTTTTGTTAGCCGCTCTACAGTGGCCGGCCCTAGTACCTTCGTATAAAGCAGGTACGCTGCGCTGTCTTACTCCACTGAAAGAAAAGAAAAGAAAGGAAAAGAGTTTATTTACGACAAATATGGCACATAACTTAAAAAATATAATATTATAACAAATCTACTCGTATATAATAGCACAGTTATGCGACACATCCACGCAAAACTGCTTTATGATTCTATGTTATCAAGGTTTCCTGTGGTTTGTGGATTACCAGATAGAGGTTTACAAATATGTACTATACGTCTTAGTACTACGTACGTATAAATAATAAAATATGCAGCTCTACAATTCAAAGCGTCGTTTAATATTGTGTATTATGTATTCCGTTAACGAGAACAGGGTCATGCTGTGGATATAACACAAACTGATGGTGAATAGGCTAATTGTTACATGTAATTCGTTGTACCAGGCGTTGATTGGTACTAGGCGAAATCAGCTGGAAGCAGTTGTACCTGAAGAACCAGTTAAATGAGGGATTACATTTCAATAGGCCAGGTTTGTGATAAGTGGCGGTTATTAGCGATGTACCGAGTCTGGCTTGACTCAAGTCAGACTCGATTCCTGCTTTGGACTCGCCTATTCGAGTACCAATGTATTTTGAATCGAGTACGCTAGACTTGATTCCGGTACTCGAGTCAGGTAATATCAATTTTGTACTCGTTGACTTGATTCTATTATGGGAGTCCAACTGACTCGAGTCTAATATTTGAGTTAGATTCACTCGCTCGTGCTGTAGTTCTACATTATTAGTTTTAGTTTTGAAACATCTTTAAAATGCCAAAATCTTGAAGGAAATGAGTTTCGATTAAAAAGCTGTCTTTAACCTTATTCGTCTAGATGTCATCATCATCACTATCATTTCAGCCGAAAAACGTCCACTGTTGGACCTAGGCCTCCCCCAAGTGTCGCCACAATGAACGGTCCTGTGCGTCTCGGATCTATCGGATGCCCGCAACCTAACGCTCCGTCTTCCGGTTCACGGCCCCCACTCCTGAACTTTTCGGCCACAACGGCCATCCGTTCTGCGAGCATGTGCCCTGCCCATTACCACTTAAGTAGACAAAATGTGATGTTTGTACTAAATTAATAACTAGATTTATCTTTTTTATATGTAAAATTTGCAAGTCTTTTTACCCAAGAAGCTAATGGAACCAAATTAAATATCTAAAGTGGTTAGATAACTTCTAAAAATAAGTACTTACCTTTTTTTGTGAAACAAAACAAATAGAACTATCTCATTTCTGGCTCCTAGGTACCTCCTATGGTTTTTTTTTGTAATGTTAAAAATGTTTGATTTACTATCGCTGTGTCATTATGCTCAACCTACATGCTGTTTGAAGTTTACTCCTATTCGGTTTTTCCTTTTTGCTCTAAAATAGGTAAACTCGAGTTATGGATTCGAATTTGCAGAATTTGACTCAAATTTCTAGATTACGGTTCTAGAGTCCCGGATTCGAGTCCCGGGTTCGAGTTCTAGACTCGAGTCAATATTCGAATCCTAGACTCGAGTACTAAACATAGAATTCGAGTATTGGACTCTGGAACTGAACTGCGGAATCGAGTCATGATTCGAATACTATACAAACCGACTCGAGTCGACTCAATCCACTAAAACAGTGACTCGGCACATCACTAGCGGTAATGTAGTCATGTTTTATGTACAGGTGAGGCGCAGCGCGGGATGTAGCGTGCGTGGGTGCAGCGCCTGAGCGGGCAGAGAGCGTGCGGCGCGTGCAGCACGCAGCCGCATGGCGCGGGCGGCGCGTGCGCTCTCCGTGGTGCTGCTGGCCGCGCTGGCCGCCGCCGCCGGTCCCGAGCCCGCCAGCCGTTAGTACTCACTCACTTCACACTGCATTTACCGAATTTAAGGTCTACAAATGCGACACAGTTTTAGTCGTGCAAAGTACATAATTATTTTTAATTATATAGAGCGAGTGCGGCGCGTGCACCGCGACGCCACATCTGTGGAGGCTCCAAGCGCGGGTGGTGAGGGTGCGGGTATGGGGGGCTCGGACGCCGTGCTGGACGCGGCTGAGCTGGAGATGGCGGAGGTGGCGGAGGTGCCGGCGTGGCGCGAGCTGTGGTACGGCTCGCTGGAGGCACTGCACCGCGAGCCCAGCATCAACAACACGCAGGAGGACGTGCTGGTGCAGCTCGGCGCCGTCGCCTTCCTGCACTGTCCCGTGCGCAACCTCGGCGAGCGCGGCGTAAGTACCGCCCGTACTGCGCCATGGTGTGTGTGCGACTTACTGGTGACGTGGCGTACGTTGTGTTGCAGGTGTCGTGGGTCCGGCGCCGCGACTGGCACATTATCAGCTCCGGCATGCTCATGTACACCAATGATGAACGCTTCCAGGTACTGATTCCATCCCAATCCGAAAACGAGTTTGCATGTGTATCATCTCGTGCAAGGTTTACCTACATACACACATACCATACGTAATCAATCAGTTTCCAAAACTAGGTACCGAACATTCTTTGTATCTATGTAAATCCATTTACGAAGCGCCGCCGGCGGTGCGGGTGCTGTCGCCACAAAAGCGACCGGCGGCCAAGCTGAACGCGTCCCAGAGGATCATGACGCAGGTCCTCACCGGAAATGTTAAGTTCGGGAAGTTCCTGCACCTGAGTAGTACGGAAGAAATGCCCGGATGGTCACCATTGTGTGGACCACCTGGAGGATACAGCGGAGGTGTGCCCAGCTCAGGCAGAGCACTGCCGTGTCCTCGTAGGGATGATCGGCGGCAGCGACCTCTCGCACTGGGCCCTGGTACAGACCTTGGTCCTGAGCGAGGAGAAATGGCAGGCGGTCGCCACCTTCTGCGAAGCGTAATGCTAGCGGCCACACGCGTGAGGAAACGGACTTTCTCACACCTCAGCCACTGGGAACCCGACCCCGATTTCCAGCGACTGTACGCGTAGGCTTGCGGACGACGAGCAATGCATAGCTTGCCGTCCGGTCGTCCGGTAACCATCCGGTCCAAGCCCGAGTCATCGACGGCGCGTAGTGTTCCACGCACGCCTCAAAGAGATTTCAGCAAAACCGTAGGGGCCCATCAGGGCTGAAACCTATTGGGGCCATGGGTAGTCTGAAAAGGAACCGCGGGGTCCTGAAACGCAAAGCGAAGAAGAAACATAAGAGTGGGTTTTAGTCAGTAAAAGTCTGATACACTCTACCGTTCCTGCCTAGAGCGCGAGAAGTCATCGGATGATTTCCCACATTAAAAAAATTATTAAAAAAATACCTATATAAATATAGCCAACAATATTGTTTTTTAAAATGCGCCTCATGCAGGTCGACTGAATCGCATTCCTACTTGCGATTTACTAAGCCAGTTAAGATCTTATTATTTTGTACGGTTCAAATAATTTGCTAACGCTAGTGCAATCTATTTTTCAGCATTTTGCTGAGCGCTGGCTGTTTTGCGCGAATGTGTCGCATAACTTCACTCTTTTGTAGTACAACAAGGGAACAGAATGCTCACCACACTCTCCACAAGCTGGAGCCGGAGACTTTGCGTCAACGGGGGAGCCCAGGGGCGGAGTTTGTCAAGCACCACCTGTTAGGGGCGTCCCCATGGGTCCCCGTTCAGAGTCCCCAGCCACACGTTGCGGGCCTCGAGTTTGGCCCTCCTTATCTCCGCTCGAAGGGTGCGCTTCGCCACTCTGTATCCCTCGTACAGCTCCACCTCTCTGGCCTCCGCATCCAACAGGCGGATGCGGCGCCTGCAGTGTCTGACAGGCGCTGCGCGGCACTGCACGCGTTGCGCAGTGCCGCAATCTCCGGCGACCACCAGTACACGTGGCGCTGAGCACGTCCTGGACGGACCCGGGGCATTGCCGCGTTGCAAATTTGCGACATGGCCTCCCGGAGCTACTCTGCCTCGACGTCAATGTCGACAGGCCTGTCCAGTGCTTGCACCCAGCCCTGTACCGTCGCAGCCGTCAAACCGGATGTACCGGTGGTCAGTACGTATCCACCCCCTCCATTTTTTTTTACAATATGAAAAAGAAAAAAAGAAAAAGAACGAGATGTCCACCACTGAGTCACCCACATCCGCACACACGTGGGGACAGAACCCCGGTTTAGGACGACCAGGCCTGTCTCCAGAGCCCAGTCCTCCACCATCCGACTCCACTGGTTCGTGTACCGGGAACCCCAAGCCAAGTTCTTGGCATTGAAGTCCCCGCAAACGACCACGGGGAGGGAACCAAACGCAGCGACGACGGCATTCAGTTCCATAAGGGAGATGTGGAAATCGCCGAGAGATCTGGTCAGGGACAGGTAGACGCCTACCACTGCAATGTCCTCGAACCGTGTTGCCACGCAACCCCATCCCCTCATGACAGCCTCGAGTAACGGGATATCGGCGGCGGCCAACGAAATTAAAGTCACCGAGCCGTTCAGGTCCTGAACCCAGTCTCCCCTGGGCAGGACATAATACGGCTCGGAGACTACGGCGATGTTGATCGACCACAGCGCCATATTCTTGAGCAACAGGTCCTGAGCGGGGGTGCACTGGTTGTTGTTCACCTGGAGGAGACGTAATGGAGTCGTTATTGACAGTCCATTACAGTCTCCTCCCGAGCCCCCCGTGAGGGCCCTGCCGCGGTGGGTGTGGCGGCGACAGTGGTGGCAGCCAAGGAGGCAACTACGGCGGTGAGTACGTCCGGGTGGAGGGGCCTCTGTACCTTGCCCTTGGCCTTGGTAGGGGGTCGCAGGACCTGCCCCCAGCCCGGTGGGCGGCCGGCTTGCCTGCCGCCGCACATGCGTAGCAGTGTGGCGTTGCACGGCATTCGACGGCTTTGTGACCAGCCTGACCGCACTGGTAGCAGCGGTCACTGCGGTCCACCTCCTCGGTGCAATAGGCCCCCACGTGATGTCCCACGTGGCAGCGGTAGCACTGCAGAGGTATGGGTTCCAGCATCTTCACCTGGGCGGAAACCCAGCCCACTAACAGCTTTCGGCCTTCATCCATGATGGCCTTGGCCGCCGACACGGGGCAGCTCACTGTAACGGCTCGCATGCCCGTGATATCAGATGGTGCCCGCCCGCAATTGAGCGGCTGTCCGCACCAGGGACCTCCAATATTCGGGCCCCGGTTGCGGTGCACCTCATTCGGAAGCCTTCAGAGGCTCCGAACTCTTCGAGGTGATCCACCACCACCCGCTTCGCCTTCACCATGACCATGTCATAGTTCACGCCCTTCTTTTCCGCAGTTGGCTATAGTGTGATCACTACAGCTGCGGAATTCGGGACGCGAAGTCTGGGTGCCATGGCCCGCTTCTTGCGCTGCTGTCGCCGCGCGCGCTCTTTGGCCGCCCTAGCCGCTTTGCCCGCTTTCCTGTTGGTGCCGACAACCGTCCATTCGGTGCCAGCCGAGGGTTCTTCAGGAGGTCCTGCTGGTTTGGTGGCGGGCGCCGCCCTACCCTTCAGGGAAGGAGCAAGCTTCTCCTGCCGCTACCACTGCTTGGCCGTCGGGGCCTTGCATCCTCTTACGTCACGGCCCTGCGCCCGGCTTGCCCCGACGGGCCCACCCTGGGCGCAGCAGTCATGGCCGTGGCGGCAGCGGCGTACGACATCACCCTCTTCTGGCTGGAGACCGCAAATGGGGAGCGCAGCACAATTACCTCCAGGACAGAGAACTACCACTGGACTCGCTCTTGGAACTGCTGCTGCTGCTCCTGCTGCTGCTGCCGGAACGCAGCCAGTTCTTACCGCAGTTGGGTCAGCACCTCGCTCTCCGCCTGGGGCAGAGGCTGGAACCGATTTTGCCTCTGCTTGTGTCCTGACCTACTGGCGTCGCGGACGTGCTAGGAACGGATCCCAGGGACTCCACGTCGCCGGCAGGTGAGCCACCCTGGCTCTCTGCGTCGTCCACGAAGGACGGTAACAGATCCCTTAGGGATTCGACGCGCTCTTTGCCCCCCCAGAATATGAGGGGCAGACCAAGCTCTGCTTGGTGAGGGATTCTCCTCCTGAGGTGCAGTCGGTACCCTCCTGGGGTAGTAAACTTTTTAGAGACGCGTCCATGATTTGTTGATCACAGCTTTGCCTTTTTGTGGGGTGGGGTCCCTAATAAGCAAGTTCGCCATCTTGGTCATGTCTGATAAGCAGACACGTACCAGAGGAGAACCCACTCTCCCAAATATCAGAAGCTAGTGCATGGGATTGCAGTGTTCTTACATTCACAATATAAAAAAGAGTCTTATTTAAATTATAACTATCAATAAAATGAGATGTTCACAATAATAAATAATTGTGAGATCTAAATAATATAAAAATATTGCAAAATCAATGCTCAATACTCGGCTCTAATTACAAACTTTGCTCACTTTCATATAAAATTTATTATTTTAGCACTGCATTCAAAATAGCGTTTCATAATATTATCTAACCAACGACACTGATAAATCTGCCTTGTTTCAGGTGTTACACAGCGAGGGTTCCGACGACTGGATCCTTCAGATTAAATACGTGCAGAAACGAGACAACGGCACCTACGAGTGCCAGGTACGTGTGCGTGCGAATGAGACTGCGATAGTGTAGCGTTTGTGTGATGTGCTTGCATGTGCGTGCAGGTGTCGACGGCCGGTGGCACGCTGTCACGGCTGGTGCACTTGCACATCGCCGTGCCCGAGGCCTTCATCCTGGGCGCCGACGAGCACCACGTGGACGCTGGCTCCACCATTAACCTGGTCTGCATTATAGAGAAGGTACGCGCTGCGCCCGCCGCAATAGAATGGCGAGCTGTTAACATCACAGTTAGTTCACGTGCTTGTGTTGCAGAGCCCAGTGCCGCCGCAATACGTATTTTGGTACCACAACGCACGCATGATCAACTACGACGCAACGCGAGGCGTCACTGTGCTCACGGAACCGGGCCCCAAGACGCAGTCTGCACTGGCGATCCGCGCGGCCGGCCCGCAACACTCTGGCAACTACACGTGCGCCGCCGCCAACACCGAACCCGCGCACATCTACGTCTACGTCTCCGAAGGCAGTCAGTACAGATTTTTTTGTTTGTTTTTTGTAATTGATAGGCTTGCTTTACGCTTGCTTAGGAAAGTAACCTATTCACTCTTGACTTAAATACCTCTTGGTTATAGCTTTCAGGAAATACAAACTCTGGCAGTGAATTTCACTCCTTACGAATACTAATTTCCCATGACATTTGCGCGCATGGATGGGGTGGCGCAATGCCGAACGCCTAGTAGTCCGAAATTGAAACGGACATACACTCCCTGAAAAGTAGATAACTCCCCGCAGTGTAGTAGAATAGAATAATATTTTATTAGCGATACAAAACCGCTCATGTTGTGTTGCAGGCGACAAAATGGCGGCCACGCTGAGCCGCAACACGTCGGGTGCGGCGCGCGATGCGGCGCGAGCGCTCGCCTGCCTGTTGCTCGCGCTCGCCGTCACATGACTCTCGTCCACTACTGCACATATATAATAATAAGTGCTCTGTACATAATTATTGAATGTATTTCTACACAGGCCTAGTATTTGGACATACAACCTGAAGTAATAATGATTACCACATCAACTGTGTTAAATAAATCGATATGAACTCTATTTCAATATTATAATTATTAAATCGAAGCAAAGTGGCGCGTGGCGATAGCGGGCAATCGGCTCGTGCGACGCGAGTTGACACGGCTGTGTGTGGTGTGGGTGATAATGATAACGTTATGGCGGTGTAGTGGGTTTAAAAGTCACCGGCACGGCGCTATCGCTGTGAAAACTAATCGTCGCTCACGTCACGACGCAGTCGCGGTCGGTACCTACTCATCCATTTATAGTGTAAATAATTTTATTAGATAATAAGTATTATGCTGTTCGTCACTAAAACTCGTTTGCAAGGTGATAGCTACTACTAAAGCGCCTTGTATTATAAATTGCCAAACTTTATTTTATTTTCGGTGGTGAAGTTGATTAGTTTTCATCTACACCACGAGTAGTACGACCTTAAGAACGAAGTTTAGTGACTAGCCGTGGTAGGCGTCGTGAACTGTGCCTGCGCAACGTCGCGTCGGCTCGACTCTTGCACGACGCGCGACTCTTCCCTTCATATTTTATTGTTCGTTACGATAGTGAGCGCGATGCGTCATGCGATGACCACCGCCTCCTGTACATATGGCTGTTAGAACTGACTTCTTGTAAATATACGACTCGATGAATACCTACTACGATTTAAACGTACTTTATTAAATAAAATGGTTTACAAAATGCGTCGCAACGTCTCTACAAATTCTCGTTTTAACTTCACGTTCAAAGGCAATATGAAAATACAGTCTACTCATCATCGAAACTCGTTAAGCAAACGGGCGCGCGGGCGCAACCGTCGTGTGGATATCAAAATAAATACAGACACCTATAATATACACACTCACACGTACTCATACGCAGGGTTGGGCAGTATTTGAATTACTTGTAATTAAAATACGTAATTGAAATACAAATACGTATTTGGTATTTGTATTTCAATTACTTCCTTAAAATGTAATTTGTAATTCGTATTTCAAATACCTGACGGCGAAGTATTTTGTAATTAGTATTTCAAATACTTGAGGCTTCAAAATACATTTTAACATTAAAATACATATGTAACCTTCAAGAAAGATTGTTTTCTTTAGCAGGTTTTATTCACTCTCCAACAAGAGGCTGTTTGTCTGACAGTACATTTAAAAATCTAGTGTTCATGAAAGGAAACTCTGGTTTTACTGATTAATTAATCTTGTTTTCCTCTACTTTTCAGCCCATGCTGGTCTAGATTATTTATTTTGTAATATGTAATTTGTATTATGTATTTCAATTAAAAAAAGCTGAAATACTGTATTTTGTATTTTATATTTTAATTACTTGCGATACTGTATTTTGTAATTTGTATTTCAATTAAAGCAAAGCATGTTTTTTGCCCAGCCCTGCTCATACGTAACTGTCGCGTAATCACATTGTATTCGTAATACATATTTATAATGTTACTAACCTGTCACTGATTGTTTGATAAAATTTCATTGTGACATTGTACTGAAAAAAACCGGCCAAGAGCGTGTCGGGCTACGCTCAGTGTAGGATTCCGTAGTTTCCCGTCCGTCACAATAAGTGTCCCCACTATGAACGACAGACAACGAGCAAGAACAAATACCACCAATGCCAACGAGAGACCAACCGAACAATTCGACAATATAATAGCTCATACCCGTCCCGACCCCATCAACTCAGGAAAAATCGTAACAGCGCGAAGTAGCCCAAAGTACAGCGCCATCTCTCGGGAAATTGGGTAACTAATTTATACAAACTAGACGGGTTATGTATATTGGGTTTTCGTTGGTAATTTTGGATTGCGTGAACCGATTTTAATAATTCTTTTTTATTTGAAAGAAGTTACGTTCAGGATAATAAAATACGTAAACTAATTTTAAAAATGCGCTTATACGGTAAAATTACAAACTTCGTTCAGAAATTATTTTGTACAACTTTTCAAAAACTGTTCAACCCATTAAGTTCATAATAATTTTCCTAAAAAGTCTATAAAGTTCTATTTTTAAGATTTTTTTCTTATTTTCTAAACTTGTAGTTTAAAAGTTAGAGGGGTGGACCCATTTTTTTTTACTCTTGGAGCAATTATTTCCGAAAATATTAACATTATCAAAAAAATATTGTAGTAAACCTCTATTCATTTTTAAATATCTATCCAACAATAAGTATATCACACAAGAATTTAGGGTTAAAATGAAAAAAAAACATCACTCCCCACTTTACGAGTAGGGGGGACCCTAATAAAAAAAATCCACTTTTTATTTTACCACTTTTTCGGCATGTTTGATATACATATTGGTACCAAATTTCAGCTTTCTAGTGCTTACAGTCACTGAGATTATCCGCGAATGGACGGACAGACAGACAGACATGGCAAAACTATAAGGGTTCCTAGTTGACTACGAAACCCTAAAAACGACACCGCTCGATAACGGTATCGTTTTTGGGCAGACAGAAATTATTTTCTGTCTGCTAAATGATATTTCTTCAAAACTGGTCGAGAAAAACAAAAATAAAAGATTTTGCTATTGGGCCCGACACATCCATCAAGCATCTCGTATGATCTTTATGCGCCCACGGCAATGGTAAGAAGCGCCCACGGCAATGGCAATGATGCACTCGTTGAGTCGAGGCTTCAAAGTCTTGAGCATCGACGCAGAGTTGCTAGCCTGTCGGTTTTCTACCGGTTGCATTTCGGGGAGTGTGCGTCGGAATTGCATAACCTAATTCCGCCTAGCCCGTTCCATCATCGGACCACCAGGCGTACGGCAATGCGCCACCGGTACATGGTGGACATCCCACCTATACGCACAAAACGTTTTGCGAACACATTCATAGTGCGTACAGCTAAGGAGTGGAATTCCTTGCCGGAATCTGTTTTTCCTGATGGCTACAACCCGGGAATCTTTAAGTCAAGAGTGAATAGGTTACTTCTAGGTAAGCGCGTTCCATCGTCGACCGCATCGTCGCTTTCCATCAGGTGAGTTAGCGGTCAAGCGCAAACCTATCAAGAATAAAAAAAAAAAAAAAAAAAAAAAAAAAAAAAAAAAAGAAATGGTATGAAAAAATTTAAGGTTTTTTTTAGGTACCGGAGTATTTCATTTTATTCATTTGAGATTACACGGATCTAAGTATTTATTTCAATAAATAAACAGTTTTAATGAACAGCTTACTGTCACAATTATTTCACATGAAATCTCAGACCAATAAAAAAGTATAGACAGAAAATTGCATAGCTCCCACATTGAACTGCTTTAAAAATCGGTTGGACAGACTAAACATCTCCAAACAATATGAAACACACGCATCAGCTAAATAGCTGCTAGTGTGTCTTACCAAATAATAATAATAATAATAATTGCGCTCCTAAAAGTGAGGCACGTAATATGAAGCCGATCGGCAATATGAAGCCGGCCGATCGGTAGTCTGCTGCTACCAAGCGAGTGCGCGTAACGTTGTTTTGTTGAGATAATAATTACGAAATAAGCCGTCCTGTGTCATAAACTGTTACAGGAATTGTTACAAAAACAATTCCTTTTTCCAAAAAAGGCTTCTGGGATTACTTTTCATAAGTAAATAACGTTTTTGCTGTATAAATTAAATAAAATCGTAAAAATATCTGAAATAATTTCTCGGTACACGCCATTGTGTCGGTGTTGCAAGTTAAGAACATTATTTTTTCTCAAAAATAAGGGAAGTCGTAATTTTTTACGGACACTACAATAAAGTATTTTTTTTATTTACAAGTACGGCGTCATCCAACATACGATTACGCTGGATGACTCGCTCCTAATCCGATAGTCGTTGGATATATATTATTATTATTATATGTAAGTTTTGTATGTTTTTAAAATTAATAATTTCACTTAATATGAAAATAAATGATTTTCATTAAATGAAATTATCTTTAATTTCATACGACCAAGATAAACACTATACTTCCTACACAATTATAAAACTTAACCAAAGTATATCTCTCGCACTAACTTGGGAGTTGCAGCGCAACGCTTGCAACATTTTTTTTCTAGCACACATGTGCAAATCTACGATGTCATACACCAAGTTACGCACATAAAGCCAAAACTAGTCCTCACTTATTTCGTCGCTTTTGTTTACGACGGCTCCGTCTATACTTTTTTATTGGTCTGAGCATGAAATCATAACCTAATTATGTCAAAGCGATACTTGTGAGGCGACGAAACTTTGTACAAATAACATTTTACATCTCTGTTCTCATGACTTCCATTGTAATGATAAAGAATAAAGTAACATTTTGAACAAAAATTGAGTTTTATTAAGTTGATCCATTTCATAATCCCAGCCATGGATTTTCCCCCACCAACTGTGTTTCGACGTTATCGTCATGGTGGGGCTTGCATATCTCCATGATTTTGATGACTATATCGCATCGGTAGAACTACACATGCCGGAAAGCCTCAAGTGAGAGGCCAGACCAAGAGGGAACTCACACAGAGCGGACTGCCGTGAAAGGTGCACCGTCCAGGAGCATCAGCATCAACAGCAGTCGGTGCTCCAGGACGATGTTGTTGGCATACGTGAGCGAGATGGCGCTAGCTCCCACGGTAACATCGAGTCCGTAATAATTACTGATAAATAATATGGTTTTCTACATATATTATAACGAATAAACGAAATAATAAATATGGAACAACAGCGCACACCCCCGAACTATGTCGAGTTTAAAATGACGCAGTCATATTCGGACTCGGCATTAAGTACTCCTGATAACTTTGAAGGTCAGAGAGGATATAAACGAAGTTTTGATAACGAACATTCGGAGCGTCTCGAGAACTTCATGTCGCAAATCGAAGCAACAAAATCAAAAGTTTGATGCTCTTAACCAGTCAATAAACATAATCAAAGATTTGCACTTAGATTTAAAGAAATCTGTTGATTTCGTAACTGAAAAATATGATGAATCTTTATCAAAAATTGCACTACTACAACAAGAGAACAAAAGCTCCAAAAAGCAAATTTCTTTTCTTGAACAGAAGTTGGAATATATTGAAAAAGCCTCTAAAGCTTCGACCCTAGAAATATGTAATGTTCCTAAAACTGAGCCTGAGTCAAAAGAACAACTCATAAGCATGGTTATGGAATTAGGTTCAGTAGTTCAGCTTAACCAAAACGTTAGCAAAAATGAAATACGTGATATTTATAGAACAAAATCTAAAACTGAGGCCGTTGTAGTTGACATTACGACGGTTACTAGAAAAACTGATGTTATTAGTTCGGTGATCAAATACAATAAGTCACAGAAAATGAAAAAAGAGCTGCCATTGAACACAAATGACATCAAAATTAAGGGTGCTCCCAGGAATATTTACGTATCTGACTCTCTGACAGTAAAGACGCAACAACTATTTTATTTGTCCAGACAATTTACTAAAACACATGGTCTTCATGGATGCTGGATCTCTTTTAGAAAAATATATCTGCGAAAGAATGAGGGTGACTCTCCCATTCACATTAAAAATTCTGAAGATTTAGATAAAGTTATATGACTAATCATGTATTTTGTGGAAACTTATGCTTTTGCTTTCAAAATATGTTTAAAAATTTATGTTAATACACTGTATATTACACTTACTATCATTCTTTTCCAACATTCAACAATAAAAATCAAGCATATACACAAACAACACATACACACACGCAATCTCTAAACCACATTCTTGAACAGTTGCATTCTTTTCAAAATATAATAATAGTAGGTGACATTAATATTAATATATTAAATGCTGATTCTAATGTCTTGTCGTATCTAGATATACGAGTAACTTCCTTTCATGGACTATTTCCTGCACACAACACACCTACTAGAGGACATAGTTGTCTGGACCATGTTTTTATTAGGAGCAAATTACAGTCTTATACATTTAATCTTCAAACCTCAATAACTGATCATGATGCTATTTTATGTTGCCTTAAGCGTGTGGACTCAAAGAAACCTGTAACTACTAGAGTTGTCAAAAAACTGAATTGGGCTGAGATTATATCGGACTGTTCAAAATTGGATTTTAGTAAAATGTATTCTGAAGATGACCTAAATGTAGCGACTGATCAATTTATTGAGTTATTATCTAACTTAACAATTAAGCACATGTCGATCACTAGGATGCCACGGAATAAAACTACCCTAAAACCCTGGATAACACCAGGACTTTTAAGGTGCATTAAAAGACGTCATGCTCCCTGGCGGAACCACCTTTGCTGTAACAAGTATAAGTTACATGAAAAATTCTATGGAATGTCTATAAAATTCTAGTCCTATTAAAAAAAAGTCTATATCTCTAGTTTCGACGTAAACTTTTATTTAAAGTGGTTGCGCTGCAGAGTATCTTTCCCAGCGAAACCACCATGATATTTCTATTACTATACATAGTATTTGCAAATATATAGTATCAAATAATTCTATAACAATTCTATATTGAACTGGCACCCCTAAATCTTCAATCTAATTTAAATATACGAACCAAACGGTGCCTCAAACTTTGTCTTCGAAATAGTCGCTAAGTGCCTAGATTAAAGTTTTTAGCAAATAACGTTTACGTCAAATATCATACAATGTCTTTCAGGCGTTTAGTTTAAAACATACAAGTAATATTTTATTATATTATATTTTCTTGTGTTTTAATTATTAGTTTTAATAGATTATTGTAATATTAAATAATATTAAGTGAAACATCTGTGCATCCATTACTAATACTGGCCACATAACAATGATTTCATTAAAATGTGGGTAGTTGATTTTATTAAAGTTCCTTGAGTAGGGTAAGTGGGAAGGAGGGATTCTTCTAGTAGTTTTAACGATACACACAATAAGCCGTCACAGGAAAATATAAAAGGAAATAACCATTCTACTAGTAGGTATTCTATAATAAAAATAAAATGACTTTACTGACAGCAGTAAAGGATAATGAAAATTCGTTTATCACTTTATTACTTTATGTGGCCAGTATTAGTAATGGATGCACAGATGTTTCACTTAATATTATTTAATATTACAATATTCTATTAAAACTAATAATTAAAACACAAGAAAATATAATATAATAAAATATTACTTGTATGTTTTAAACTAAACGCCTGAAAGACATTGTATGATATTTGACGTAAACGTTATTTGCTAAAAACTTTAATCTAGGCACTTAGCGACTATTTCGAAGACAAAGTTTGAGGCACCGTTTGGTTCGTATATTTAAATTAGATTGAAGATTTAGGGGTGCCAGTTCAATATAGAATTGTTATAGAATTATTTGATACTATATATTTGCAAATACTATGTATAGTAATAGAAATATCATGGTGGTTTCGCTGGGAAGGATACTCTGCAGCGCAACCACTTTAAATAAAAGTTTACGTCGAAACTAGAGATATAGACTTTTTTTTAATAGGACTAGAATTTTATAGACATTCCATAGAATTTTTCATGTAACTTATACTTGTTACAGCAAAGGTGGTTCCGCCAGGGAGCATGACGTATTAAAAGTAGGGATAGGATGCACATTAAAACTAAAATGGAACCAGGGAATGAAATTTTAATACTAACATATAAACGATATAGGAACTTTTGCAACAATATTCTTAAAAAACTAAAACGTCAGTATGAACAAGGTCAATTAAATATGGGTAAAGGCAACTCCAAATTATTATGGGAATCAATTAAAACTATAACAAATTATAATAAAAACCGTTCATCTGCTGATGGACTTCTACATACAGATCAAAGCCCTCAATCGTCTGTTAATAAAGTCAATACCTTCTTTTCTACAATTGGAAAGGTGCTAGCTCAGCGCATACCCTCGAATGTTCCACCTTTCAAAAATACAATTATTAATAAAGACACTCCCAGTAACTCATTTGTACTACTTAAGGTTGATACTACTGAAGTCAAAACTGCTATATTAAATCTAAAGAGTGACTGCTCACCTGGGTGGGATGCCATCTCTTCTAAGTTGTTACAAAGTGTTGTTGACCACGTGGCTCCTGTTATCACTGATCTCATAAATCGCTCATTTGACGCAGGTGTATTTCCTAAAGCATTAAAAAAATCAATTGTTTTCCCCATATATAAGGCTGGAGATACTGACTGTGTCAACAACTACAGGCCCATCTCGATCCTTTCTTCACTATCCAAAGTGTTCGAGCGCACCATTAATTGTAGACTCGTAAAATTTTTAGAGACACAGAAATTGCTTGCTGACACACAATATGGATTTCGATCACACAAATCCACTGATGAGGCTGTTCACGCTTTTGCTGATTTCCTGGTGAGAAATATAGATAAAAACAAAAAATGCTTGACTATCTTTCTCGACCTTGCCAAGGCGTTTGACACAGTCTGTATTTCCATCCTGGTTTGTAAGTTAAACAGTATGGGAATACGGGGAAATGAACTCAAATTGTTTAATGATTATTTATCAGATCGTACTCAACGTGTGAAGATTGGTGACCACTTAAGTTTCGAACTACCTATATCGCATGGAGTTCCGCAGGGAAGTATTCTTGGCCCCACGTTGTTTCTATGTTACATAAATGAGTTGTGTCAGCTAAAACTTCAAAACTGCAAAATAATATCATATGCTGATGACACAACTCTTACTTTTACTGGTGATTCGTGGGAGGAAACCTATTCTCTAGCTCAATCGGGTCTGAAAACGGTGTGCCACTGGTTAGCTGCAAACACGCTCACGATTAATGCAGACAAAACTAAATACATTCCTTTTGCAATTAGGGGTGCAGAAACCTTTTTACATGATAAGCCTCCTTTATATTGCTCCGATATTCAACCTGCGCAAAGTATTAGATATCTTAGTGTAACCATTGATAAAAGATTGTCATTTGAAAAGCACATTCATAATTTATCTAAAAGAGTACGAAAACTAATTTATATTTTCATACAACTTAATCAATCAATCAATCAATCAATAATGTTTATTTGTCAGAATATGGTACAATAGATATTACAATTTTGCTTCCAGCATATCCTGCCATACTATGGCGTACAAATATTTATTTATGAATGAAGGCTCAACTATTGACCTATTAATTATTAAATACTAGCTGTGGCCCGCGACTTCGTCTGCGTTAAGTTTGTAAAAACGTACAATCATTCTGAGCTTGCAATTCATTCTGAAAACAACGCAATTATTTATTGTACTTTAACATAAAACGGTTAAAAGTAAAAACGCAAATTACCTTCAGGAAACATGTTATGTACTCGTCCAGATCCAAATGTATGAATGTCAATGAATAGAAAGAGTATGTAGGTGTCGTAGCAGTTGGCATTTCTGCCTACCCCAAAAGAAAAGAAATTAGTTTATGTATGTTTCTGGTTTATGTTCTGGTGAAACAACATTGAATGATTTTAACCCGTATCTATATTTAGTTTTTTTTTTTTTTAATCTGTATCGAACTCAACGGGAAGAAACTCGGGTATCACCATTGTGCGGATCGCCTGGAGAATACGATGGAGCATACGGTGGAAGTCGGTCCCGCTTGGTCGGAGCGCCAGCACCGCTGTGTCCTCATGGAGGCGATTGGTGGAGAAAATGTCAACCAGTAGCCTCCTTCAGTGAAGCAATACGATCGAAGAAGGTGGCTGAAACTATGAGGGACATTCTGACTCCTTAACTGTCGCTGCAAGTGATGCTCCGGGTGTTGAAAGCCGCATGGCGATTACCAGCCATCGCAAACCGGGATTGCGGTGGTGCCGTCCGGCCGTCTCGTCAAAGCAATCCTGAATCGACGGCGCGTTGTATTCTACACCGGACTCAAAGAGATGTCAGCAAATGGATAGGGCCCTCTAGGGCCGATGTCTGCGAGATTGTTCGAAAGAGTTACCTCCCGTAAAATTTTCACCTCAATAATTTTTCACTGAAGAGCTTAAGCCGTTAGACAGCTTTGGTAGAGGTAAATGAAGGAGCATAATAGGGACACCGACCTTCAGCTGAATAACGTGCACTGATAGTGCAAAGCCAAAAAGCCAGTGAATCCAAAAACTACCATCATCATCATCAACTATCTTCCTCCACAACAGTACTTATGAAGAATTTGCGAGAGCATGCTTGCATTGATTGTTGCAGCTTGCTCATTTTGGGCGTAAAAATTACTTGTTCATTTACCTAGGATTTTTTGGTGTGTATTTAACTGACGTCCCCGTTGAATGAATTTCGGCGAAATCTTGAGCGCGTGTATCCCCGCCCAATCAAACTTGCATATTGATGGCCAAACCGAGAGGTCACTGTCACCGATTGCCTCTATGAGGACACGGCGGTTCACCCAAATGTGATAGACCTCCACCGCATGTTACACCGGGTCCTCCGGGCGATTCGCAAAATGGTAATATCAGGATACTTCCAACCGAATCCGGAACAGAAACCGCTCGAAACACCCTCAACAGTCCTGAGCTTGTGTATCCATAAAACAATGAAATTACGGTAAAAAAATGTAGCAGCCGATTAGTGTTATCCCTGAGACTGGCCTCCCTCAGAGGGTTGTTCCAGTGTTGGTCACCACTCACTGCAAGGAGCAGAAGCCAGATGATTTCGTCCAGATGTCGACGCAAGGCTGCCAGGAATCTGAGATACATCAGTGATCAGGAACGTAAACCACTTTCGACCCCGTTTTATATGGAGCAGAAACTGCAAACAATAAATCACGCCATTATTAGGCCGCAAGGTGCCATCCCGGAGGACATAGTGGAGCATGCAGAGGTGTGTCCCGCAAGGGCGGATCACCGCCGTGTCCTCGTGGATGCAATCGGCGTCAGTTACCTCTCGCGCCGGGGCCTGGTTTGGGCTATAGTCCAGAGCGAGGAGGAATGGTAGACGGTCGCCTCCTTCTGCAAAGCCGCAATGCTAGCGAAGGAGAAGGCCGCACGCGTGAGGGAACGAACGTCCTCACGCCGAGCCGAGATTCCGACCCCGACGACCAGCCACGGTAGACGCAGGCTTGCAGACATCGAACAATGGGTAGCTAGCCGTCCGGCCGTCCGGTAATTAACCGAATCGAGCCCAGTCGTCAACAGCACATAGTGATCCACGCGCTCCTCAAAGAGATGTTTCAAAGCGTAACTGAAGGACACAAGTGTGGTTTTAGTCAGTAAAAGTTTGACACGCCCTCTCGCTCCAACCAGAGAAGTCATTGGATGATTTCCACTCTTAAAAAAAGAAAAAAAAAGTACCATCATTATCATTATCATTATCATGGACATAGGCCTCCCCAAGTGTCGCCATAATGACTGGTCCTGTGTGTCTCGCATTCATCGGATTCTCGCGACCCTCACCAGGTCATCGGTCTACCTGGGGGCCTTCCAACACAAGGTGCCATGCAACCCCTTCCGAAAATTTGGCCGTGTTATTTTAAAATCAATAATTAAATACATATACTTGTTTACTTTTATCGCCTTTTTTGGTTCGTATCCCTTGAATAATCATGGTCAATTATCTTATTACAATCATGGGAAAAAAAAGCAGTAGGATTGTTAAAAATGCCTCCGTCTAACACCAGTTTAACCATAACTATTTTCCTCCAATTTTGAACAATAGAACTGTCTGCAAACGTGGGCGATGGTCATTCTTCCGCCATTCAGAAAATTACGTAAAATACACAATGCCATCTATCAAATATAAAGTTCAACTGTCATTGTCATCATTATTTCTACTTTGAGTCTTTAGATGGCGTTGCGAGTATCTGAATTGCGTGTGGTGCCATATTTGACTAATTTGATTTTATTATGTATTTTGATTAGTTTTTACAATATATTTAGAAGATATCGAATAGAAATGTCAATTTTATTTTGAAAAAATGGTAAAAGTTATTTTATTACAAAAAAGAAGATAAAATAATGACTAAAATTTTAACTGTAGCTGGGAATCGAACTCGCGGCAAATGTCGTTCAACACGGACGTTTTGGATTATTGCTCACCCCCCATAGCAAATAGCGTGATAATTTATAGCCTAACAGATGCACTGACCTATAAGGATTATGTATGCAAAATTTGAACAGGATCGGTTCAGTAGTTTTTGCGCCAATTAATACCATCGCAAAATAATTTTACTGTTTTATTATATGTATAGATAAGTATATGTATTTTTATATGTTTTTTTTTTTTTTTTTAGGTGGGAAAATCATCTAAATGACAAATCCCGCTCTTGGGTGAAGCAGGAGATAGTGTCAGACTTTTACTGACTAAAAACCCACTCCTGTTCCTTCGTTGCCTTCGTCCCAGGGCCCCGGGTTTCGTTTTCACACTACCCATGATGTGTATTTTTATATGTATGTGAATATTCCTTTCTATATTCCTTCTCTCCTTCCTCAGAGGTTGCGCAAACGCTTGGCGTTTGCCAATTCTTTGCGCTTTCCTGAGGCCTATCTACTTTAACTTTCTTCTTTGCCTATTAATATATATAGCTCCATATAGTATATATTCATATGTATTATAATTTTGTGTATATATTATATATATATTGTAATTGATAGTATATGTTATAGTATATTTGTGTGTCCTATATTTTATATATTTATTATAAAAATATTATATGTATAGATTGCTTTATTTATTCTTGTTTATCACGACCTGTGCTATTTGCTTTGCGTATTTTAAAAATATACTTCTTGTTTTGTTTCCGGCCATTATATCTTTTACCGTACTCCTATTTATTTGCTGCTCAAGTTCCTGCTCACAATCATATCTTGCCCGACCAAAGATCGGGCAGTCGAGCAAGACATGTAGAACGGATTCTTCGACTCCGGGGGCGCAGGCACACGATGGGTCCTCTTTACACTTGAATCTGGTCAGATATTCGGAGAACCCACCGTGCCCTGTTAGTATTTGAGTGACGATGCTATCTATCGTCATCTTTCGGATAGTTTTGTACCCTTCGGTGGCATCCGGAAAGAAGACTTTGGTAGTTCCGGCAGTTTCCCCTGAACGATACCTCCGGTTCCATTCGTCAAGAGACTCTCGTCTGATTTGTCCTTTGACAAATGAAACCGGGCATTTATCGTAATCAGGGGCGCGTTTCAGAGTGAGGGCGGCTGTTTTGGCCAGACAGTCGGCGCGTTCGTTGCCCGCAAGCCCCGCGTGGGCCTTTAACCAGAACAAGGACACAGTTTTGCTCTGGTCAAAGGCCGTCCGGAGGTTTTTGCGGGCCTCGACCGCCAGGGGATGTAGGGAGCCATTATTTACAATGGTCTCCAGCGCAGATCGGGAATCGCTGTAAATTGCGAAGCTCCGCTGAGCACCTCGAACGATGTCACCCGTGGCTCTGCATACGGCCAGGAGCTCCGCCTGGTAGACGGTGCCGTAAGATGGCAGTTAAAGCTTGACGGCTCTGGTTTCGGCCGTGCCTTCCCAGTAGGATACTGCGGCCCCCACTTTGCCGTCAATTTTACTGCCATCTGTAAAGATCTTTACGGCAAAGTCGCTGTTAGCGTTAAGATCTTCCTCGTCTATCAAGCTCTTGAACTCCAGGTGCATATGCGTCGCCGGGTGTCCATTTTCGGTATGCCCCGCTCTCCGCTCGACCTCCCTGCCCGCCAGATCTGGCCGGGGTACTCCCCTCTTTGCCTCGTACAGGGCGGCTGCCTCCTGTATACGTATGTCGAGTGGAAGTATCCCGGCAAGTAGTAGCGCTGCGTTCAAGGAGACCGTGCGGTATGCTTTGCAGAGCTTCTGCGCAAATCCACGCTGGATGGCATTTAACTGCTTCTTGGCTCCCAGCTTCCCCACTGCTGGAGCCCAGGCGCTCGCCGCGTACATAATCACTGGTTCTATTACGGCGTTATAAATGATCCTTATGACATCTGCGTGGAGGCCCCAACTGATCTTCGCCGCCCTCGACAGCTGCCCGTATATTTTAACAACTTTTGAGCATATGTTCGATATATGTTTGTTAAAAGTCAGACAGCTGTCGATGGTTAAGCCAAGGATTTTTATTTCCTTTGACATGCCAATACTGACTCCACCCATGGTCAGGAGTGGTTCGTCATATTTGAGCTTTCGCGTAACGACCATCGCTTGTGTTTTGTGGGGTGCGAACTTTAGCTTATTTTTGACTCCCCACTCCCCAACATAGGCGAGGGCAGCATTGGCCTGTCTTTGAACCTCCAACGCAGTGTCTCCGTCAATAACCAGGACTATGTCATCGGCGAATGCCTGGCAACAGACGCCCCTGGCAGCCAGCTCCTTCAGGAGTGGGTCGAGGACGAGGTTCCATAGAATTGGACCTCCTATGGAGCCTTGGACACACCCCTTGGTCGTACTTACGGAGTGTGTCTCCCCGCCGTATCTCACCTCGACCCTTCTATCCTGAAGGTAGTTGCTTATTATCCTTCGGATATTGCCGGGACATCCTTCCTCCTTTAGCCTCACCTTTATGGCTGGCCACCATGCGCTATCGAATGCTCCCTCTATGTCCAATGAGATCATGGTTATTAGCTTTTTCTGGTTTAGCTTACCTCTTATGTGTCCCATTAGGTCATAGAGGGAGTCTTCGGTGCTCTTCTGGGGTACAAAACCGTACTGGCGGGCGCTCATTTTGGGGAGAAGGTGCCACTTCAGTCTCCCCACAATCATCTTCTCGAGTATCTTTCCTAAGACCGGGAGTAGGCCTATTGGCCTGTAAGAGTTTGGCTGGAAGTAGTCTTCTTTGGCAGGCTTCCGCAGGACAACGACTGCCGCTTCTTTCCAGAGCTTTGGGAAATGGCCCAGCTGCAGGCACTTACTCATAATGGCCAGGAAAGTCCCTGGGTCCTGCGAGACCACTCGCGCGCAGATGTCTGCCTTGAAACCATCGGCACCCGGGGCCTTCTTTGGATTAAAGCTTTCCACGGCCACCCTCAGCTCCTTTTCCGTGAACGGGGGGTCATGGTTGTCATCATGTTCCCCGCTCACGGACTCTGCTTGCCGTCGAGTGGCCTGGTGGTCAGCGTTGTCTTCACTTTCACGGTCCTCCGGGTAGAAAGTTTCAGCAAGCAGTCTCGTCGACTCCTTCAGGCTCAGGAACTCTCCATTGCATTTCAAGGGGACGTCTTCTAACCTTTTGGACGTGCGACCGATCACCCTATAAATGCCTTCCCAAAGCCCCTCTTTGTCCTGTTTCCCGCAAAACTCCTTCCAGCTTTTAGTCTGGGCTTCCCTGGTCCTGACAAGATACTCGGTTTTCTTTTGCAGGTACTCGTCTATCACCCCGGCCTTTCGGGAGGGGGCCGCGCAGCGTATACGCCTCTTCCTGGTTTTTTTTTTTTTTTTTTTTTCGTTCGGAAAATCATCTTATGACATCCCCCGCCCTTGGGCGGGGCAGGAGATAGTGTCAGACTTTTACTGACTAAAAACCCACTCCTGTTCCTTCGTTGCCTTTCGTACCAGGGCCGAGTCTTCCTTTCAGAATCAGACCCTTGGCCCCGGTAGGCTTCGACCCTGCTAGGCCCCTACAGTTGCTGACATCTCCTTGAGGCGCGCGTGGAACAGCACGCGCCGTCGACGACTTGGGCTCGGTCCGGACGGTTACCGGACGGTCGGACGGCGAGCCACCCATTGCTCGTCGTCCGCAAGCCTGCGCCTACGATGGCCGGAAATCGGGATCGGAATCCCGGCGGCGATTGGGGCGTGAGGACCGTTGCCTCACTCGATCGGCCGCCTCCTTTGCTAGCATTACTGCTTCGCAGAAGGAGGCAACCGCCTGCCACTCCTCCTCGCTCCGGACCATGGCCTGTACCAAAGCCCGGCGCGAGAGATCGCCGCCGCCGATCGCCCCCACGAGGACACGGCGTTGCTCTACCCAAGCGGGGCACACCTCCAACGTGTGCTCCACCGTGTCCTCCACCCGGGCGTTTCCTCCGCACGAATCCGGTGCAGGAACCTCCCGAACTTACCATGTCCGGTGAGGACCTGCGTCATGCGGAAGGTAAGGACGCCGTGTTGCCTTTCCAGCCACTCCTCAAAGAGGGGACTTATCGCCATTATTATGGCGTGCCCAGCACTGGGTTGCGATAGTCGCTGTCGCCATTCCGCCATGAGACCCCGTCGGAGGCCTCTTCCTGGTAGCAACTTCCCTCTTCAGGGTGGCTAACTCTTCGGACCACCACGGCAAGGTGAGTTTTGTGTGTGTTTTTATGCGTGGAATGTGTTCAGTGCATGCTTTGTGTATATTGTTTGTGAATGTGTTTATTGTGTGTTCGAGTTGTAGAGTGTTACTGATTGCTAAAACTTCCGACAGGCTGATTTTATGATCTGCGTTTAACTGAGCCAGTTTCTTACTAAACTGACCCCAGTTTGCCTTTTTTGTATTATACAGCCTCGTCGTCCGCTGTGTGTGTGCGATCTCACCTCTCTTCAATCTAATGTTGAAGGTTATGCCGTTATGGTCCGAGTTCGTCAGGCTCTGATCCACCTTCCAGTCGTCCACCAGGTCGAGTATGTCCGTCGTGCAGGCGGTAATATCGACATGGCTAGTATACATCCTCCCCCCCCGCACGGTCTTGAAGGTCGGAGTGTCACCGACATTGAGTACCTGCATACTGATTTGATCAAGAGCGCCCGCCAGTGCATCTCCCCTGGAATCCGTTTTGGAACTGCCCCACCAGAGACTCTTGGCGTTTGAGTCCCCCCCGATAAGAAGTCTCGTCGAGCTCGCCATCGCTATTCTATTATTATTAGAGGATTACTTATTAGACGATCGTAGTGAACAGACGTATCGAACAATATTAGTATAAACAAATAATCACTTGCGAAATCGTGACCTAGTTTTTATTAAACTGCTGAAGTAAATTGAGTCATACTCGTATATTAGGTTTGAGGTGTTTTCCTATAAAAATGATCAGTGAATAATTCATAAATAGTCTACTTTACGATGGAGGATAGTCCCTTCAGCCCAAGAAGTAGGTGTGCTCGCTCCCCGCCGCCTACACCCGTAGCAGTCTCCGCTCCTCCCCCTCAAGCGCCGCAACAAAGGAATGAAACTCTTGAAGCAATTACGACGTCGGAAATTCAGAGCTGGATGACGACCATCGACCTGAGCCTGCAGGAGGTGTGCGCTATCGCAGCGGAAGGCAAGCTGAATATGGACCAAAAATTGCGCATCAATGCCCTATGCCGGTAAGTCGGTAATGGCACATCGCAATTGGCGGTACAGTACCAGTACATGAAAGCGAAAGCTTTCCAATCCCACAATGCTGCCAAAGCTCTTGAAACCCAACTCGACCTTTCTCGAAAAATCAAAACCTGCCCTGGGAGCTTCTTTTGCTGACATGGTCAAAAAAGGAGCCAACAATTACATCCAGCCGACAAACGTGAGTTCTGTGGCCATTTATCTGAAGGACAAATTAAAGTCTAGTGATGAGACGAAATCTCTCGTCCAAAAAATTATTTGCCCCGAACAGATGAAGCTGCATGTTAGAGGCCTGCGCAAGACCAAAAACGGCGGTGTTATCATAAGCACTGAGACGAAAGACGACATCGAGAAGCTAAGACAATCGGAGCAGCTAACAAAATCAGGTCTAACAGTCGACGAACCTTATAAAAGGAAGCCTAGGGTTGTAATTATAGGAGTTCCAACGTCCATGTCAGAAAACGAGGTTTTTACGTGTTTGTACCACCAAAATCTCGCCGAGAAGCTTCAGGACTGCAGCCTTCAGACGTTTTTGACCTCAATCAAGTTAAGCCATAAGTCGGGTAAGAGAGACGCTGACAATTGCAACTATGTCGTAGAAGTATCGGCAGTCATACGCAAAGCCCTAATATCAAAAGAACGAGTGTTTGTAAATTGGTCATCATGCCCTGTAAGAGATTTTACCTTGGTCACACGATGCTATAAGTGTCAGCAATATGGCCATGCTGCCAAATCATGTCGACAGACGTCCTACACCTGTGGTCACTGTGGCGAGCAAGGACACTCGATCAAAGAATGTCCAAAGAGGTCAGATGAGCCAAAATGCGCTACTTGCTTGCATTTAATAATAATAATAATAATAATAAAATCGTTTATTTATAACATAGGACACATTTACAATATAGTATATTAAATTTTTTAAAAAGAACACAGTTGCTTGTTTACCTGAACTAGGGGAACCCTGTGCTTCAGGCTAAAGAGTGCTTAAATAGAAAATAATAAATTAACACTAAATATGACTATAATAAAAACTTAACTAAATTTAGAGATACGGCGTGTTTTATTTACAAACAGTAAGTAGGTCTTCTGTCTCTACATAAGATATGCTTAGGAAATAATGGTGAATCATCTTTTTACAGTTATACTTATTTAATTTGTAAATACATAATATTCTATTTAATTTATTGTACAGAAATGGGCCTAAAAAAGTAAAAAATCTTTTTACAAATACATGTTTTGAGGATGCATTAGAATGGCAAACAATATCATTCCGTCTCTTATTAGTAATTTCGGCGTTGTAGGAAAGCATGGAGTGCTGTTTTAATACTAAGTGCATTATGAAAAGCTGGCGAACAGTAAGCACGTTACAGGATTTGTATAACTGATCTGTAGGATAGAGAAAGGGAAGGAAATTGGCTACTTTTAAGATTGCTCTCTGAGCTCTTTCAAGAGGTAGTAGGTGAGTTTTAAGTGCTCCACCCCAGGAAGTGATACAGTATTGGATTACAGATTGACCTAGGGCTAAATAAATTTGTGTCACCAATTTTGAGTCAGCAATCGCTCGCAATTTCTTAAAAACATAGATTAATTTGCGCACTCTTTTAACTAGACCATCAATGTGTGGTCTAAAAGAGAGAGTTTCATCTATTATAACCCCGAGATATTTGATGTCGCGTGTTTTAAAGATACAGGGACAATCACACGTGCTGGACGATCGGAATCCACATTTATGGGCATACAGATGAGAGTTAGCAGTGTTAAATTGAGGCTTGCGCATGCAAAAGTGAATATATTTTGTCTTGTCAGCATTCAATGTTAGTAAATTGCTTTGAAGCCAATTAGTCACAGTGTTGAAACCCAATTGAGCATATTCGTACAATTCGCTGCTGGTTTTAGCTGTAAATATTAAGGCCGTGTCGTCGGCATATGAAACAATTTTGCCTTGATTAATATTTAGGTTACACAAATCGTTAATATAGATCAAAAATAGGGTAGGGGCCAGGATACTTCCCTGGGGAACACCATATCCAGAACTGATTTGCTCATCACTCGTAATATTGTCTATTTTGACACATTGATGTCGATCATCTAAGTAATCAGCAAAAAGTTTAAGCGGCGTTCCTCTTATTCCTATGGCCTCTAATTTGCTTATTAGCGAAGGAACCGACACCGTGTCAAAGGCCTTCGCTAGATCAAGGAACACCCCCAGGATCTGTTGTCCTTTGCCGAGTTCTTCAGAGACGTAATCTGTCAGGCTGTGCACTGCATCAGCTGTAGATAATTTGGCTCTAAAACCAAATTGCGCCGATGATAAAAGTTTATTTTTTTCTAAATATTTAACTAGTCTACTGTTTAATATTTTTTCTAGTATTTTTGAAATAGAGGAAAGTATCGATATTGGCCTATAATTATTTACTAAGTCTTTGTTTCCGGATTTAAAAACAGGGATTACAACTGCTTTTTTCAGAGATCTAGGGAAAATTCCTTCGGAAAGACAGATACGAAATATGTGCGTCAAAGGCGGAACAAGGATATGCTTACAGAGTTTAAGGATCTTATTACTAATATTATCCCATCCTACTGCAGAGTCATCTTTTAGTCCACAAATGATACGAGTAACTTCGTCTTCGTCAGTGTCCAGTAAGCCAAAAGAATTTAGGGCACACCTGTTTCTTAAATCAAGTGGAGGTCTTTGAACACAGTCTTGTGTTGGAATCTGTTCGGCAAGAGTTTTTCCAACATTTACAAAAAAGTTATTAACATGGTTAGCTGATGAAAGAGGTGAGGGATTAATAAGCAGTAAACTCGAATTAGATTCACGTTTTTTTGCCATATAAGTGACATTTTTAATATGTTTCCAAAGTTGCTTACTGTTGTTTCCTGCTTTATTTAATTCATTTTTATCGTAGTTATTTTTTAAGTTCTTTAGGAGGTTATTGCAAAAATTTCTGTATCTTTTATAGGTGATTTGAATGATAGGATTGTCAGGGTTTTTCTTAGCTTTCTGATGAAGTTTATCTCTCTGTCTTATACACCGAATCAAGCCCGGAGTAATCCAAGGTTTAATGTTATACAGTTTCTTGTTTACGGAAGAAATAGTCGTGTTACGTAATATTGCAAATTGAACATGTTTTATTAAGTACGATAAAGCAAAATTAGCGTCAGCAGTATTGTAAAGTGGGTTAAAGTCAAGATTGCGTAAATCATATTCGAGTTTATTTGTGTTTAATTTCGTTTTGGTTCGAGGACGATTTTGCTTAGGCAGCGTTAGGTTTAGGTGTAGTAGGACAGCGTGATGGTCTGTAATTGTCGAGTTAGTAACAAGTGTAATATACGATAAGCTGGATTTAATCATCATATGATCGAGGCAGGAACTGCTTTGATGAGTAGGCAAAGAGTGAGCGGGGAGAAAACCATGGAATGAGCAGATATTAAGATAGTCTTGGGTCCCTGCATCACAGTTTTCAGAGTTAATATTTATATTAATATCACCCGTTAGTATAACATTCTTATACGTGCACAGTGTTTGAAAAATTTGGTTTAAGGAAGCGTGAAAAGTTTCCAAGTTTCTAACAGAAGGTGATCTGTACATCGCGATTATTGCTGTGGTTGTACCAAGTTTGATGATCAAGCAATTACTCATACAGTCCCTTAGATTAAATTCTTCAACTGAGACCTTTAAAGTTTCCTTGGAATATACAACCACACCATCATTTTGGTTGTTGTTTATTGTTGTATAAAATAAGTTATACCCCGGAATTTCTGGGAGGTAGGCCTGACGATCACCCAGCCAGCACTCAGTTAGTACCAATATATCACATTCAAAGTTTAGTCTATGAAGAAAAATGTTAAAGCTATCCATGTTCTTATAAATACTGCGAATATTTTGGGTTAGTATGGTTAGTGACTTTTGAGTGTCGGAAAAATATTGACTGCACTCCTCAACCTTACACTGCTTTGAAACTGTTACAAATGTATTATCTATATCGGTTATTAAATTACTATCCATAAAATATGAAAAATATAATCAATTAATTAAGTCTAAAATATAACCAAATAAGTGACGCTCTTAGGCGCCTTCATAGTCGATCGAATTGATGTACCTGTTTTCGGCAGACTTTTTGGCAGGACACTCTGGATCTCCCGTCTTGTGGTTGGCAGGTTTTTTGAAACGCAAACATGTTGCGCACTTTGGCGTTTCGGCTTTTTTTGTGCAGTCTTGGGTTGTGTGCCCTTCTTCACCGCAATGACCACATGTTGGGGCAGCGACTTTGCACGTCTTGGCCGCATGACCGTACTGCTGACACTTGTAACATCTCGTTACCAGAGTGAAGTCTCGTACTGGACATGACGTCCAATTGATAAATAATCTATCCTGCTTTATGAGTGCCTTACGAATAGAAGCTGGAACTTCTATTATATAGTTACAGTTCTCTGCATCTTTCCTGCCAGATTTATGGCTAAGTTTGATTGAGGTCAAAAATGCATCTCTGGTCATAGTCGGCAATTTGTCGGCCAAGTTTTGGTCATAAATACATTTGAAAACCTCATTTTCAGCCATTAAAGCAGGGACTCCTATAACTATAATGCGTGGTTTGCGCTTTTGAGGGTCATCGACGGTGAGCCCTGAAGAAGATAGTTGGACTGTTTTCTTGAGCTTGTCTAGATCTTCTTTAGTCTCCGTGCTGATAATAAGTCCTCCTTTTCCTATTTTACGTACGCCTCTGACTTTCAATTTCATGTCACCAGGGCAAACGATTTTTTGGACCATGTTCTTGGTTTCGTCACTAGTCTTCGTATTATCTCGGGGATAAATCGCCACGGAGCTAAAAGTATTCGGTCGAACAAAGCTGTTGGATCCTTTCTTCACCATATCTGCAAAAGATGAAGCTGCGGCTCCTTGCTTACCACACGATTCTTTAATCGTCCGGTTCATTTCTATTACACAATCTCTTAGGTCTCGGTCTTCATTTAAGATTTTTAGGGAATTGTGGGTCTTCACGGCATTATATTTTAGCGACTGGTATTGAACAGCCAGTTGCGAAACTCCATAACCAACTTTTCGGCACAGATTGCTTATTTTTAGCTTCTGATCCGAGTTTAGTTTACCATCGGAAGAAATAGCGCATACCTCGTTCAAGTGCTGCTCAATAGAACTCAACCAGTTCTGAATCTCAGGAGTGGCAACTACCTCCATTTTCTCGTCTTCCTGGGCTCGTTCACGACTAGGTTGCTGGGGCTGCGTCGGTGTAGGAGTTGGAGGAGGGCTGCGTCGAGTCATCCCGCTCCGATTAAAGGGACTGCTATCCATATTTTAGATTATAATAATCCACTTAGTTCATTTTAAATTTGTCAGCACTTACAAAGTGTAACTGTATAACACACTACTACACTAAAAACTAGGTCACTATTTACGCAAATGTTAATTTATTAAATATTTAATGCATTGATGAGCACGTCTGAAAGCGTTGAGTGCGTCCGAATCAATCCCCTAATTTCAAAAAGCCAGACAAGCACAACACAGGCGCAGCTGACTGCCCGGCGAAAATAATGGCCGAAAAAAGGTATATCAACACAATAGATTATGAAGGTGCCTAAGAGCGCCGTTAATAAGTTATTTATTTAAGACCTTTTTCAGTTTTATAGTAAAGTTTTATTTATTTTTTGTTATTATGATAAACCATTTAATTAATGATTTAGATAATTTTTCTGTATCTGAGTCTAAACTTTGTGAAGCTGAAAGCTGCAAACAATATATTTCCGGCTACAAAACACCATTAACCATACTAACACAAAATATTCGCAGTATTTTTAAGAATTTTGACAGCTTTAGCGTATTTCAACAACGGCTCAACATTAACTGTGACATTATTGTTTTAACAGAATGCTGGCTTGCCAAACAATATAATATACCACTAATCACAGGGTATAAGATGTACAAAAGTGATAGGAATTATAATCAAAATGATGGGGTGATAGTTTACGTAAGAGATCATCTGAAGGTCTCTGTTGAGGAACCAAATATGCAAGACTGTAACAGTTTAGTAGTGAAGATTGGATCAGAATTTGCGATAGTGGCATTATATCGCCCCCCCTCTTTCAAAAATAGTAACAATTTTACTGACTCTCTGAATGATGTCTTGCAAAACCTATCACCTTTTAAAAACACGATAGTAATTGGAGATATTAATATTAATATTCTTCCAGGAAGTGCTGACGCATCTGCTCAGGACTACCTCAACCTATGCGCATATCACGGCTTGCTTCCCGCACATAGTTTTCCTACACATCATAGTGGCTCTTGCTTGGACCATATCATACTTAAAACAAATTTCCCTTCACTTGCACTTGTTATTAACTCTACAATAACAGATCATAATGCTGTCCTACTAACCCTAAATTGTAATTTACCTAAACAAAACACTCGCGTAGTCTCGAAATTGAATATAAATAAACTTGAAGAAGACTTACGCGTCATCAACTTCGATCCATTCTATAATTCCGCTGACCCACAGTATTGTATGTTGTATGTAATAGAAAATGTACGTCATGCAATTCAGAAAAATACGGTCATGTCGCAGTTTAGCAACAAAAATTGCAACATAAAACCCTGGATCACAACAGGTCTGATCCGCTGTATGAAACACAGAGATAAACTGCACATGAAATCTAAATCTCATCCAGAGAATACAGTCCTACAGCTGTCGTACAAAAGATATCGTAATTTTTGTAATGATCTACTTAAAAAAGTTAAAAACAACTACGATAAAACTGAATTGGGTAAGGCTGGAACAAATAGTAAAATGATATGGAAATACATTAAAAATGCAACTTTTTCATCAAAACAAAATGAGTCATCTTCAAGTTTATTACAAGCGCACTCGTCACAGCTGACATCTGCTAACATAGCAAATAATTTCTTTATTAATGTTGGAAAGTCTTTGGCGGAAAAAAATAACCGGGGTCACTCACTTTGTCTGACGGACAGTCCTAATAAGGGTAGTTCCACTTTAACATCTTTTGCCCTGCTCGATACTGACGAGACAGAGATAGAAAGTATAATTATGACCTTGAAAGACGAATGTGCAGTTGGCTGGGATCAAATATCAAATAAAATTATTAAACAATTCAGAAATATTTTGGTACCACCACTGACTTACATTTTTCGCATGTGTCTATCTTTGGGTATTTTTCCTAAGTGCTTAAAAAAAGCAGTTGTTGTCCCTGTTTATAAATCAGGCAGTAAAGAACAAGTTACAAATTATAGACCTATCTCTCTGCTGCCTGCCATGTCCAAAATATTGGAAAAAATAATAAACAAAAGATTGTTCAAATATCTGGAAAACAAATCAATTTTATCGGAGCGTCAGTTTGGATTTAGACCTAAAGTTTCGACTGCCGATGCCGTACATCATCTGACTGACTTTCTGGCGCAGGAACTTGACAAGGGTAACCATTCAGTAGGTATTTTCCTGGACCTCGCAAAGGCTTTTGACACAGTTTCTATTCCTAATCTGTTGCGCAAGCTTGAGGCTGTGGGAATAAGAGGCATTCAACTGAAACTCTTCAAAAGCTATTTGGAAGACCGTACCCAGTGTGTTAAGATTGGCAGTGTCCTCAGCGAAGACCAAAAAAATACGTCTTTTGGTGTTCCCCAAGGAAGTATTTTAGGGCCTACCCTGTTTTTAATATATATAAACGACCTTTGTAATCTCAAGCTTAATCACGGCATAATAATATCGTACGCTGATGATACTGCTCTTCTCTTTTCGGCTGAATCGGAACATGAAGTCCACAAATTTGCGCAAGACGGCTTCGATATTGTAAATAAATGGCTTCAGCACAACTCACTAACCCTAAATGCAGATAAAACAAATTATATAAAGTTTTCGATGCGCAAACAATCTACTAATAACGCCTCAACTTTATCTGCCCATTGTTGTACAACCCCTGCAGAATGCTCGTATATGTGTCCCAATAATAATAAAACTAATAAAATAAAATACTTAGGTGTCATAATAGATGAGACCCTTACGTTCAAACAGCATATGGAAGTTTTAAATAATAGGATTCGTAAGCTGATATTCGTATTTAAAAAGTTTCGACATATTGCAGACACCAAAATTATTAGGCAAGTTTACTTTGCTCTATGTCAGTCAATATTGACTTACTGCATTACCTCATGGGGTGGAGCAGGTAAAACTTTGTTACTACCGATTGAAAGAGCCCAAAGAGCGATTCTCAAGGTGGCTACTTGCCGCCCTTTTCTTTTTCCCACTAACCTGCTTTATAAAACTTGTGAAGTACTAACAGTCCGACAGTTATTTATATTGAGCACTGTACTAAAACAACACACAGCCCTCCATTACAGCACTGAGCTTACTAAAAAGAGACGGAAAGATATAGTTTGTCCCACAAAAAGTACAAAACATGCTTTCACAGCCAAATTTTATGTTTTTCTGGGACCTCTTCTATATAATAGACTGAATGCGAAAGCAAGCATTTATTCCCTAAATTACGTAAATTGTAAGAAGTCTCTCAAGGAAGCTCTACAAAAATTGTCCTATGAAGATACAGAGAAGTTACTAGTTGTATTAAAATAAAGATTGCTTGCACTATTTATTTTGATTAGTTAGCTAAGTTAGTATAGTAAGATTTTATTAGCAAGTAAGATTTTTTTTTGTAATGTATACACTTTTTTTTACTTGCTTACCTACTTGATGACTATTTTACCTTTTTGTTATAAATTACTGTGATTATTTATTCATAATGTTTTACCTTTTCTCGCCTGAAACACAGGATGACCTAGTTCAGGCATAAAACACGTTGAGAACTTGTTATAGATTTAAGAAAGTCGATATTCACTGATTTACTGTATAATTTGAATAAATTTTATTTATTATTATTATTATTATTCTTCTAAGTTGCTCTAGGTATGGCTCTATGGGCTTGTCAGGCTCAAAGTAAAAACAGGTCAGTGTGACTTCCCAGGCAGCCGTACGTATTTTCACGACCACGATGTTGTCGGTCGTGAAATCTGGGCACTGTATAACTTCAATGTCTTTATTGAAGACGGCAATTGCCGCCTTTACAGTGCCCCCAGGACGGCTGCAGTTCTGGAAGATTCTTGCCCCCCTGTACGGCTTTAGAGTTCCAACTCCGCCCACATACGGCTCCTGGAGCAGTGCAACGGCGACGATTGGCGGCCTCCAGCATGAGCTCGTCCGTGGCCAATCGCATTCTTTGCAGGTTAGCCTGGACGAACCCATGTGTCTTAACCTCTCCACGGGGGAGTACTCCTGCCATATTAATCGCTGTGGCACCCTTAGCAATACGCGACGGTGGATCGCGCTATTGCGTCCCACCGTCTGCGTAACGGGCAGTCCGAGCTAAAACCATTGTGGCTTAGGTTGTAGTGGCCCGCTTTCTTACAATTACAGCCCCCGGCCAGACGCGATGGTCAATCCGCTCTCAGGTGAGCGTCGCCGCAGCAAAGGTCCTCCTTCCCGGTGCATTGCTTTCGGCCGTGGCCGAATCCAAGGCATTTTGTGCACTGCACAAGGGGAGTCTGGTCAAACACCCTCACCCTTTGCAAGTCGATATGTGCACGACCTGCCTTGGTCAAGACCTGCCACACCGGGGACCACATGAAGTTAGGTTAGGTTAGGTTGCAGCAGGCGCGCTCGCAACGCTGCTTCCCAATCTAGGGGGCCCGAGCACTGCCTGTAGGCGGCTATACTTGGGGATCGTACGATCCATGGCCCTGTATGGGGCCCCGGTATGGGCTTCTGTCCTGACGGCCGGCAGCATCGCAATCCTGCGAAGACCGCAGAGAGCGATGGCCGTCAGGGCTATCAGGGGGTATCGCACGATCTCCTACGAGGCGGGTTGTGCACTGACCGGATCTCCGCCCTGGGAACTGCAGGCGAGAGTCCTCGCCTCACTGTACCGGTGGCGCGAGGAGATGAAGACGCGGGGTGGTGAACCGATGCAGCGCGAGGTCGAGCTGCGTCGGTCTCAGCTCCACGAGGTCATGGTGGCGGAATGGCGGGACAGGCTTCTGCGCCCTACCGCCGGCCTCGCCACCGTCGATGCGATCCGACCAGTGCTCGACGAATGGCTCGGGAGGAAACACGGCTCCCTGTCGTTTAGGGCGACGCAGGTGCTCTCGGGGCATGGCTGCTTCGGGAAGTACTTGTGTCGCATAAACAGGGAGCCGGACGCTCGGTGCCATCACTGCACCGACTGTCGGGAGGACACGGCGCAACACACACTGGCAGAGTGTGCCGCATGGGAGGAGCAGCGCCGTGCCCTTGTATCTGAAGTGGGCCCCGACCTGTCGCTGCCGGCCGTCGTTCGTTCGATGGTCGGGGGCGCCGAGTCGTGGGATGCGGTGATCTCCTTCTGTGAAGCCGTAATTTCGCAGAAGGAGGCTGCGGAGAGGGAGAGGGAGGCCGTGGCCACTCTCCCGTGCCGCAGCAGGCGAACCGGGCGTCGGCGGAGGGCAGACAACGCCCTCTTCCAGCCCCCATAAAGAGGTCCGGAGGGACGGCGGACTCGGGGTCGTCCGCCGTCCCCCATCCAGCAAGTCCCGAGGCGGCAGCGCGTAGTGTTCCACGCGCGCCCCTATTGGACGTCGCGGGGGGAGGACACCTCACACTCCCCCCGGCTTGAGGTGGCCCGCGTAGGCGGGCCGGCACTAGCCGGGGATCATGGATGGCGTATCAGCTCCCACGATCCCCGGTCCAAGTGTGGGAGGGAACACCGAGGTGGTTTTTAGTCAGTAAGAGTCTGACAGACCCCTTCGCCTGCCCCAGCCGAAGGACATCCATGAGGATTTTCCACCCCGGCAACAAAAAAAAAAAAAAGGTTAGGTTAGGTTTTTTTTTATTATTTTTTTTTTATTCTGCTTTTCCCCGATCATGAGATCACCGGGTCCTTATTTATCTATTTAACTCATACATTCAAGTTCTCACATGTATTCCTCTCGCACTTTCAAGCCGCATACTTGGTCTTTCTTTTATCTATCCACATATATTCTTTGCCGGGTGGGACTCCCGCTACTCTCTGCTTGTATATATTTTTTTTCTTTTATTTGGGAAAATAAAGTTTCTTATACTTTAATTTTAATTTCTGTTTTGTTTTCAATATTATTTATACTTTACATATATTGGCTAACCTTACAGATTCTACGTTCTTGTTCTTATTTTAGTTTACTAACCTTAGGTTTACATATTTATTGACTTACATGGGTTCTTTTAACTATTGTACTTATCATTATATTTCTAACATTCTTACATTTCTTATTTCTTAGTTCTATTCTTACATCTATAAATCTTACATCAGTATATAATTTCACTTATCATCTTATTTCTAACATTCTTACGTTTGCTATTTTTTAGTTCTATTCTTATATCTATTATTTGTACAACAGTAAGTACTTTTATTTATTTAATTATTATGTTTGCTGTACACAATTTCGCAAGATAATAACAATTGTGCATTTAGCAGGATTGGTGAGTATTCTGTCATGTTATGTCTGATTATTTACTTTCTTCTATATTTTTATGCACGTTTTTGCCTAGGCAATAACATATATATACTAAGTTTATACATATTTATTGACTATTTCTTTTGCCAGTTTTCATTTCATACTTCGTTTTTTCCTTTGTTTTGAGTTGCTGTTTGTGGTTCATGTAAGTGTTCCTGTGCTGATATAATCGTGTATATTCAATATACATTCTGTATATCAGTTTGTGTTCGTGTTGTCATGTATTGCATGTTTGTGTGTGTCGTGTTTGTGTTTCTGTGTGCTTTTGTGGCTGTGTGTACGTGTTATGTAATTTCTTGCTTGTGGATTAGGCATAAGCCGTGTTTGCACGAGACAAGTAGTCCCACTTTTTCCGTACCGGGCAGTCAGCACTAAACGCATTGTGGTCGGCTTTCCGCAACCCAGAGTGTGAGCAGTTGCAGCACTGCGGTTCATTTCCTGCGGTAAAGTCTGCGCATTCCTCGCGCAGGTGCGGTCCTCCACAGTGGCTACATCTGTCCACACTCTCGGTGCAAAATTTCCGACCATGTCCGAACGCGAGGCACTTTGTGCATTGGATGAGCGGAGACTGGTCCTCGACTCTGACTCTTTGAAGATCTAGATAGAGGGCTCCAGCCTCCGTCATCCTCTGCCATACGTTAGGCCTTACCTGAAGGATTATGTGCGCTGTCTTGGGATTTCTTGTGCGTTTTTTGAATTTTATCACCATTTCCATGTCCTCTTCAGGCAGGCCCACAAAAATGTCCTTGTTCTGAGCGTAAAGCGCCTTAATTATGTCATCGTCTTCGCTATCCTCAAACACATCTTTCAGGACAACGAGAGGGTTTTTGTTTTTCATAGGCGCTACTATCAGTCCGTCTGCGCGACTCTCTATTATTTCCTGGACTTTCTTCATTTCCTCTTCAGTGTCGCAACCCAAAATAATTGTTTGGTTCTTGGCCTTACGAACCTTGTTAATTTTGAGGCCAGTGCCTCTGGCATCGACCGCCCTTTTCACCCTGGCGAGCACCTCGTCAGCAGTCTCCAGACTGCCTTCGAGGGTGACCGCCATTGAGTGAAGTGCAGGGCGGTGGACGGGTTTGGCTGCAGCGACGCTGGCGTATGACTTAGGGACTAGGGCTAGGTTTATTTCGCATGCCAGTCCTTTTGCGACTTCCATGAGTTCCTGTTTGGTTGCGAAGATATCGTCGGCAATACCACCGACCAGATCTTTAAAGAGAGCGTGCGTTCGATTCTCGACCTCCTCTGTCGTTTGGTCTATGGCAGCTCTGGTCTCATCGATCCTGTCGATGATCTTGTCGATCATGTCGGAGCCTCGGGTGTCATTACCATCATGGAGTCCTACAATGTCCGTTTTCAGACTTCGCTCCATCTCGTTTAGTCGCTCGGTCAGTGTCGCTTCCACTTCTCCCAGTTTCTTGAGGATGACATCTTGTCCATCGGACGACGAGGTTTTTGTAGGTGTCCTTGTTTTTGGGACCTCTGCTTCGAGACTTTGGATACGCCTACTGAGCTCGAAGATTGCTCGTATGCCCTTGTTTGACTGCACCTCCAGGAAATGTTTAATATCTCTCCTCATCTGAGGGTAGTCATGGACTTTCGAGGGTATATCCTCGAAGGTCTTCATTATCTCCTGGAGGAGCTGATCACTCGGTAGTGCAGCGTAGTTTTGTTGCTGCTTTTTGTAAAAGTCCATATTATCGAGTGATCTCCTTTTGGTCTCTGGTCTTTTGATAAAAGTCCTAGCAGCGTCCTGCGCTATTGCGGTTGTGGTGGCAGGGCTGGGAGTGGTGGGCTTTTTGGCAGCGCCAGAGGTCGTAGGTGTGCGGTACATGTTAATTGTGCGAGTGTGTATGAGTGCGGTGTGTAGTGTAGGTTGTTGTGGGTAGATCGGGGAAAGTTGTCCCTTTGTAATATGTTTGCCAGACCCTGTAAAGGGGGGTCTGTGTCAAGTATGAAATAAAACCTATCTATCTTATGTATATGCTATAAATCAAGGTAGGCTAGACTCTACCGAGTTATTTTTACCTTTACAAAGGTAAAGGGGCTTGAGCTAGGGCATGTGAGCCTTCAGGAGCCGATTCTAATCAAAATCAAAATTCAAAAACAATTTCCGACTCTACCTAGAGTCAATTTAAGTGATTGCAATGGTAGATCTCCTCGAGCCCTTTCGTTTGAACCCAAACACGACTGTCCCAGCCCTAGGGGTTCCGTTGAAACAGCACTCCAAAATTCTGGTCGCCCATCCAAGATGGCGACCAGGATCCGGTTATAAGCGGTTTTCTCCGAGACCACCCGTCCAAAAATTGCCGTGCCTGGGGTCTCCTGACTGGGCCCGACGAGCTCTATAACTTGTTGAGGGTTTAGACTGAAAAATATTTCAGCTCCTGAAAACTCCTGAAAGGCTACTAGCAGAACAGGAGAGGTGCTGCCTTTGTCCCAAGAAAAAACCAGAGCCTTCCACGACCTCCAGTTCGGATGTTATCAGCGTCTGAAGTTTGGTTTGACAGTTTAAGAACTGTCAAAATCAATCTTCGACCCCGGATAATTTTCCTTCCAGTGGTTGTAGAACGCCCGTGTTTGGGTCCAGTAGGCTTGTCCTGACCCGCTCTATCGTTTCAGGCTCCTCAAGTAGTGGGGCGGATAGAAGCCGTCGTCACGAGCTCAACCAAAAAAAATCGCAACCCTCTACGGCCACCGGATACGGAGCAACGCACTGTTAAAGTTTGCCAAGATGGCCGCCCAGCTGTCAAATGCTGTCTTCGCCAGGCTACTACTCTGCAACCGTTTGCCGCAGAAAGATGCGGTTTTGAATGCCGTACTCAGCTTGACCCCCGCTATCCCCCCAGCAAGTTTTCAGGGCTGAAAACTTTCAGGCCCGAAATTCGCCTGAAAGTGTATCAAAAATGTTTGTCTTTGTCTGCCCTAGAGTTTGAAGAAAACCCGGTGTCTCTGCGCCTTATAGCTCCAAAGTTATTTGTACTTTTGTCTTGCGACCAGAAAAACAAAAATGGCGGAAAACAGCTATCTCCGCCGTTTTTGGAGCTATAGGGTGCAAGTTTGGGCTTAAATAGTGGTGAATAGGTGACCTAAATCCAATTCTGCACTTAAAATTAAATAAAATACATTATTTTAATAAATATTGTCAAAATACACTAAAAAATCTGTAACTTCGGCGCCTGAACTTATAAAAATATGAAAAAAGTTTTAAAATTTGTATAAAATAACGCTTTAAAAGTGAAAAACTGAAAAAAAATTGAAAAAGTACTTAATAATAATTTTGAAAAACTGAAATTTGGACAATTTTTTTTATATTTTAGCCTATAATTAACTTAAAATTCTATTCTTACTGTCTAGGTCTTCAGCAGGTTAGCGCGCAACAGTAACCGGTGAGAAAAGAGGGGGTACTGCCTGAAAATTTTCCAGTAGAGGCGCCTGAAGTTGCAATCTTTGAAGTCTTCTATCTTCGACTCCGGAGAAGGAAAGGAAAGGAATCTTGAAATCGAAAAAGTCTTTGCCCGGTGTTCTTGATGTTTCCTGAAAGTTTCAGCGTCCTGGCACTTGTTTTTGTACGGCCACGTGCCACGTGGTGGAGAAAAACAAACAGGTTATCCTTAAATGATTCTGGACTGCGTGGGCCGATTTTCGTCGCCAAGGTATCGTTTTGTGCGCAACGCTGTGCTCGATGATTGAAGCCCAGAAAAACTGGGGGTCGTCGATCTCGTTTTTGAGAAATCTCACTTTTTGTGTTCTTAAAAGAACTTGATTCTGAGTTTTTGTCTTGGAAAAATTTTTCCGGAGTTTTCCGGTAAAAACTTGTTACACGACCACATGCACTGCACAATTCCGCATCTTTTAACATATAGCACGTTATTATACGAGTGGAAAAGACCGCTTTTTCGAATTTTTTACTGCAGAGCTATACAAAAACGTGGTGTTCGCGGCTGTTGCTGGGCGCAGACTGGGTTAGGTTAGGTTAGGTTAGGTTAGGTTAGGTTCAGGGCCACTTCCCCACTCAGTGGAAGACAGGTCGTCTGGTCCTGCTCAGGAAGGCGGGGCGCCCAGTAGACTCGCCGTCCGCATACCGGCCCATAGTGCTGCTTGACGAGGTGGGTAAGCTTTTTGAGCGGATTATTGCTGCCCGCCTCGACGGTCACTTGTACAGAGAGGGGCCGGATCTGGACGACAGTCAGTTCGGTTTTCGGCATGGGCGCTCCACTATCGACGCCATAATGCGGGTGAGAGTCCTGGCGGAGGAAGCGGTTTCCCGGGGCGGGGTGATGGTGGCGGTGTCCTTGGACATCTCCAACGGCTTTAACGCCCTGCCCTGGAGCTGTATCCGGGAGGCGCTAAGGTACCATAGGGTGCCCCGCTGCCTCCGCCACATCATTGGGGCTTATCTGTCGGAAAGGTGTGTCACCTACAGGGGACGCGACGGCGAGGGCCGTCGTGATATGTCGTGCGGTGTTCCACAGGGCTCGGTCCTGGGGCCACCCTTGTGGAACATCGGTTACGATTGGGTGCTGAGGGGCGAGCTCCAACCGGGTGTGGACCTGACGTGTTACGCAGACGACACGTTAGTCACGGCCCGGGGGAGCTCGTACAGGGAGGCAGCGTTGCTGGCGACGGCAGCGGTTTCACGGGTGGTGAGCCGCATACGACGCCTGGGACTGGAGGTGGCTCTCAACAAGTCGGAGGCTATGGTCTTTCATGGCCCCCGACGGGCGCCGCCACCGGGATCACACATCGTGGTCGGGGGGGTCCAAATCGCTGTCGAGTCCACCATGAAGTACCTAGGATTGGTGCTCGACAGCCGGTGGGACTTTGGCCCTCACTTTCGGCGGCTGACGCCCAAGTTGATGGGCGCAGCAGGCGCGCTCGCAACGCTGCTTCCCAATCTAGGGGGCCCGAGCACTGCCTGTAGGCGGCTATACTTGGGGATCGTACGATCCATGGCCCTGTATGGGGCCCCGGTATGGGCTTCTGACCTGACGGCCGGCAGCATCGCAATCCTGCGAAGACCGCAGAGGGCGATGGCCGTCAGGGCTATCAGGGGGTATCGCACGATCTCCTACGAGGCGGGTTGTGCACTGGCCGGATCTCCGCCCTGGGAACTGCAGGCGAGAGTCCTCGCCTCACTGTACCGGTGGCGCGAGGAGATGAGGACGCGGGGTGGTGAACCGATGCAGCGCGAGGTCGAGCTGCGTCGGTCTCAGCTCCACGAGGTCATGGTGGCGGAATGGCGGGACAGGCTTCTGCGCCCTACCGCCGGCCTCGCCACCGTCGATGCGATCCGACCAGTGCTCGACGAATGGCTCGGGAGGAAACACGGCTCCCTGTCGTTTAGGGCGACGCAGGTGCTCTCGGGGCATGGCTGCTTCGGGAAGTACTTGTGTCGCATAAACAGGGAGCCGGACGCTCGGTGCCATCACTGCACCGACTGTCGGGAGGACACGGCGCAACACACACTGGCAGAGTGTGCCGCATGGGAGGAGCAGCGCCGTGCCCTTGTATCTGAAGTGGGCCCCGACCTGTCGCTGCCGGCCGTCGTTCGTTCGATGGTCGGGGGCGCCGAGTCGTGGGATGCGGTGATCTCCTTCTGTGAAGACGTAATTTCGCAGAAGGAGGCTGCGGAGAGGGAGAGGGAGGCCGTGGCCACTCTCCCGTGCCGCAGCAGGCGAACCGGGCGTCGGCGGAGGGCAGACAACGCCCTCTTCCAGCCCCCATAAAGAGGTCCGGAGGGACGGCGGACACGGGGTCGTCCGCCGTCCCCCATCCAGCAAGACCCGAGGTGGCAGCGCGTAGTGTTCCACGCGCGCCTCTATTGGACGTCGCGGGGGGAGGACACCTCACACTCCCCCCGGCTTGAGGTGGCCCGCGTAGGTGGGCCGGCACTAGCCGGGGATCATGGATGGCGTATCAGCTCCCACGATCCCCGGTCCAAGTGTGGGAGGGAACACCGAGGTGGTTTTTAGTCAGTAAGAGTCTGACAGACCCCTTCGCCTGCCCCAGGCGAAGGACATCCATGAGGATTTTCCACCCCGGCAACAAAAAAAAAAAAAAAAAAAAGGTTAGGTTAGGTTAGGTTCATAAAGAGGTCCGGAGGGACGGCGGACTCGGGGTCGTCCGTCGTCCCCCATCCAGCAAGACCCGAGGCGGCGGCGCGTAGTGTTCCACGCGCGCCCCTATTGGACGTCGCGGGGGGAGGACACCTCACACTCCCCGCGGGCCTGAGGTGGCTCGCTTAGGCGGGCCGGCACTAGCCGAGGATCATGGATGGCGTATCAGCTCCCACGATCCCCGGTCCAAGTGTGGGAGGGAACACCGAGGTGGTTTTTAGTCAGTAAGAGTCTGACAGACCCCTTCGCCGCCTGCCCCAGGCGAAGGACATCCATGAGGATTTTCCACCCCGGCAACAAAAAAAAAAAAAAAAAGGTCAGGTTAGGTTAGGTTAGGTTAGGTTAGGTTAGGTTAGGTTAGGTTTTTTTTTTTTTTATTAGAATGCAAAAGACCCCTGCCATACAAGTTTTGCAGGGTTGTTATTAAGGGCTGTAGGCTTTCGATTTCAGTTATTGTATTTTTGGTTCATACATTGTAAAATATGGATAATAAATAATTCTTAAAAATAGTAGTTACAATTCCAATTATTATATTAAATCATAAATTCAATTAATTTTTAATTGTCATAAATTCTTATAAAATTAACAAATAATAGTAATATACAATAACAGTCATAATAATATAACAATGTCAATTATTTGTTCCGTCTATTGACAGATTGAACAATTTTTATTATAAATTCAATAAAATATTTTCTTATCTTTCGGTCGCTCATTAAAAGACTAAGATTGGTTTTGATCACTGATAAATCGACTCTCATCTCAAAATCGTGCCTGAGGGAGGAATACACAGGGCACTCCGTCAGGAGATGGAGGACTGTCTCCTGCTTGTCGGGGTCGCAAGAGCACGCTGGGTTCTCCTTGCACTTGAAACGAGTAAGGTATTCGGAGAACCCACCGTGCCCAGTTAGGGCCTGGGTCAGCTCCTGTGTCATCCCTATCTTCCGTATCGTCCTGTACGCAGCGATCGCGCACGGGAAGAATAATTTCGTCGTGGCCGCCGTTTCCCCAGTACAATACCTCCGGTTCCATTCGCTCAGCGTATCCATTCGGATCTGACGCTTAACGAATGAAACCGGGCATTTATCGTAGTGGGGTTTCCGCTTACACCTTAGGGCAGCCTCCTTTGCGAGCGAGTCAGCTCTCTCATTACCCTCCAGCCCCACATGAGCTTTGATCCAGAACAAGGAGACACTCTTGTTCTGGATACTGCTGCGGTAGATGGCGTCCCTCGTTTCCACTGCGAGGGCGTGGAGGGCTTCGGGGTTCACGACGGTTTGGAGAGCTGCCATGGAGTCACTGTAGATAGCGAACGCCGTCTCGGTCCTTCGGAGGACTTCCTTCATTGCTTCACAGAGGGCGAGGAGCTCAGCCTGGTAGACGGTACTATAAGACGGCAAAGCAAGCTTGAGGGCCTTGACCTCGGCCTAGTCGGTCCACACGGACATTGCTGCACCAACCTTGCCCTCAATCTTGCTGCCGTCTGTAAAGATCCTCACCGCGTAGTCGCGGTGGTTATTGTATTGCTCCTCGTCTACCAGGCGACGTAATTCAATGGTCCTCTGCTCGGCCGGATGTGGCATCTGTAGTGCCGATGCCACTCGCTCAATCTCCCTGTCTCCCAGCGCCGGATGGGGTAACCCCCTCTTCTTTCACTCTATGAGGTGAGGCCGCCTCTCGAATTCGGAGGTCGAAAGGGAGTATTCCAGCCAGCAACAGTGCCGAGTGTAAGGAGACCGTGCGATAGGCTCGGCACAACTTCTGCGCGAAGCTCCTCTGGACGGCGTTCAACTTTTTCTGGACTCCAATTTTGGTTGCAGCCGGCGACCATGCGCTCGCCGCGTACAGGACGATGGGTTCCACTGCAGCTGTATAAATACAGTGGATGACCTCAGGATGCAGGCCCCAACTGGCCCTTGCAGCCCTCGATAGCTGCTTATAAATACCGATGACTCGGGAGCAGACGTTCACTACGTGGGTGTTAAAAGTCAACTTGTGGTCGATGGTGAGACCTAGCAGTTTGATTTCTTCAGACATGCCAATGTCCACCCCACCCATTCTGAGACATGGGGTGTTATGCTTCAGTTTGCACGTTATCAGCATAGCTTTGGTCTTATGCGGCGCAAACTTAAGCTTGTTTGCGACACCCCATGCGCGCACGTACTCAAGGGCAACATTGGCATCCCTTTGGACCTCAAGCGCCGTCTCCCCATCGAACACAAGGACGACATCATCCGCAAACGCCTGACAGTAGACCCCCATACTCTCTAGCTCCTTAATCAGCGGGTCCAGCACCACGTTCCATAATATGGGACCACTGATGGACCCCTGGACGCATCCCTTCTCGGTCCTAGATTTATGCTCCGCTCCCGCGTACCTGACTCTCACCACTCTCTCGGACAAGTAACTATCAAAGACCCTTCTCAAGTTCACAGGACACTTTTCCTCAGCCAGACGCACTCGTATGATCGGCCACCAAGCGCTGTCAAAGGCTCCCTCTATGTCCAAGGACACAATCGTGACAAGCCTCTTTGCTTTGAGTCTGCCACGAATGTGCCCCATGAGTGTATAGAGGGAGTCCTCGGTGCTTTTTTGGGGCATGAAGCCGTACTGGCGGGTACTCATCCTGGGCAGCAAATGGAACTTGAGTCGGGTCACGAGCATCTTCTCGTAAATCTTTCCGAGTACAGGCAAAAGACCAATCGGCCTGTATGATTTCGGAGTGGTGTAGTCTTCTTTCGCGGGCTTGCGGAGCACAACGACTGTTGCCTCTTTCCAGGACCGTGGAAAGTATTCATGCGCCAGGCACTTGTTCATCAAGCGCAGAATTAGGTCTGGGTCTAACTGGATCGCGTGGCCCCATATGTCTGCCTTCAGACCGTCGGAACCGGGGGCTTTTTTGGGGTTGAACGAGGAGACTGCTCGCCTTAGCTCGTCGAGAGTGAACGGTGGATCCCAGGGTTCAACTTGGTTCCCACTGTTCACCTCTTGCGCTCTTTGCCGCACCTTTTTATGCTCCTCGTTATCCCCCTCCTGACGGTCTTCCGGGTAGAACGCTTGTGCTAGATACTTCGCTGACTCTTCGGGATCTAGAGTCTTTGCATTCCTCACCATCGGTATGTCCTCCTCTCTCTTTTCTGTCCTCCGGATTACCCTGTATATCCCCTCCCACAGGCCTTCTCGGTCTTGTTTCTCACAGAATCACTTCCAGCTCTCGACCTGCGCTTTGACTACTGCTCTTTCATACTCTTCTTTCTGTTTCAGGTACTCCTCAACAACCTTTGGTCTACGAACCGGCGCTGCACAACGGATCCTCCGCTTTTTGGTGACCACCTGCCTTTTCAAGCTGGCGAGTTCATCAGACCACCATGGCACGGTTAACTTCTCTACTGTCTTCTTCTTGGGTATCACTTTGGTACAGGCGTCTTGTACCGCCGTAGTAAGTTCCTCGACTACCAGGTCTAACTTATGCACGCTGTCGATCTGATCGGACAGGTTTTCAGTAATGTTACTATTTTGCATAATTTGGGCCAGTTTCTTACGAAACTGTCCCCAATTTGCCTTCTTAGTATTGTAGGACCTGGTAGTCCGGTGCACTGTGATACCCGCAGACTTTTCGAGGTTTATGTAGAACTCTATGCCGTTGTGATCCGATCCCGTCAGCTCATCGACGACACGCCAGCCGTCGATCACCGACAGCATATCCGCTGTGCAGGCTGTGACATCGACGCAGCTCATGTAACGCTTGTTACCACGAACTACGTCGAAGGTTGGAGTTTCCCCTCTGTTGAGTATTTGTAGTCCAAGCTGGTCGAGAGCTCCCAGCATCTCGTCGCCTCTGCTATTGGTCTCACTACTGCCCCACCAAAGACTCCAGGCGTTGGTGTCTCCTCCCATGATGAGCTTATGCGGGCCGGTCTCGCTTTCCACCTTCCTAAGGCTGTCCAGGTATGGCCCCAAGGGCTGGTCTGGCTCAAAGTAGAACGAGACCAGAGTTAGTTTCCAGGCACCAGTTTGGATCCCCACCACGACGATATTGTCCGTGGTGAGTTCTGGGTACTGTCTAACGGTGAGTTTTGGGTCAAAAACGGCTATGGCCGCTTTGACAGTCCCTTCTCCTTGCCTGGTGCTCTGGAAGATTCGGACGCCTCTGGTCCCGCTCATTCTTTTAGCGTTGCCCACATAGGGCTCCTGGATCAGCGCTGCGGTGGCTTTGCGCTGCTCGGCTTCGATCATAAGCTCATGGGTCGCCAGTCTCTTTCTTTGAAGATTCACCTGGAGTATTTTGTGCGGCAGTGTGTTTACTGGGACCACCTTAGCAGTAGGCGACGGACGCACGTGCCAGCCTGTCCCATCTGACACGAACAGGACACTCGGGGTTGAACGCGTTGTGGTCCGTCTTCTCCATCTTCGCCTTTATGCAGTTGTGGCATTTTGGGCAATCCGCCTTTAGCCACTGGGCACACTCTGCACGCAGGTGTGGTCCTCCACAATGGCTGCATAAGTCGGCCGGTTCTTTACAGAGTCGCCGACTATGCCCGTACCCTAAGCACCTCGTGCACAACACCAGTGGCGACTGATCGTCGACGAAGACGGTTTGAAGATCAATACGCGCTCTTCCCTTATTGAGCATCCTGTTGTAGATTGTCGGGGACGTGCTGACTATCACGTTCTGGGTCTGGGGGTTCCTGGAGTTCTTTTTATATTTTATAAGGAGTCGGTCTTCCCCGCTGTCGAGGTCGCGAAAGACATCCCGGTTTTGATTGCGTAGCGCCCCCAGCACTTCCTCATCAGAGTAGATGCGGAGGACGCCCCGGAAAATCAGCAAAGGGTCTTTATTTTTCACCTCCTCGACAACGAGGCGCTCTCCTGCCTTCTCTAGTCTTTCCCTTACTTTATCCCTTTCTTCGACCGACCTACATCCCATAACAATCTTCCTGTCCTTTGCCTTTCGCACGCGTTCTATCTCAACTCCTCCATCTTTGGCTTTGACAGCCTCTCTAATTTTGTTGATAATTTCCTCTCCTGTGTCCCCTTCGTCCTTGGACGTCACCACTATCGAGTGCAGCGCGGTCCTTCCCGGGGTCTGCCTTTTCGGTGGACCCGACGCTACACTCGCGTAGGTGGCCGTGTTCTCCAAAAGTTCCCCCTGTCTCTCCATCGCTCGCCGCAGCCTCTCCATCTTCTCGCTGCTCTCCTTCACCAGCGCGCTATGCTACGCTAGTGAAGCGAGCAGCAAGTTTACCTCCGGGAGGCTCTTGGGTGCTTCTGGCGGGGGTGTTGCCTTAATGGCCTCCTCCCCCGCCAGCTCAGCCCCCCTCACTTTAACAGCAGCCGCCGCTTCCTCCTTCACCAGCTGGTACAGCCGTTCCACCGATTGGGTGATCCCGGCTTTCAGGTCTGCCCTCAAATTGCGCGAATCGCCAAGGTGCGACTTCGCGCGGAGAAGGCAGTTGCGAGCCTCGGTCACCCGATCGGTGGGTTTATTTGGCTGCGGCTGGCTTGTCCCCGGTGACGCTCCCAGCGTCTCAATGGAAGTTCGGCACATCACAGCCTTCCTGTCCGGCTGAGACGTGGCGCGCTTTGTGGACTTCTGGGAGGCAGTTACGTTTGGGGCAGCTTTTTTAGATGGGTTCGCGGTGGCCAACGGAAGAGGCTGAGACTCTGCCATCTTCCCACTCTCCCACTCACCAATGCTTCGCCTCACACAAGAGGCCTGAGTTGAAGCACTGGGAGGGGAGACCTCCCCCTCGAAGGTGACGGAGAGTGCCGCGTTCGATGGAGAGACTTGGGGAACTAAGGAGGGCTTTTTTGCGGGGGTCCTGGAGAGGAACATGATGGAAGGGTAGGAAAAGAGATAAAATTAATAATAAAGTCAACAAATAATTAAAAAAAAAAAAAATTTGCGATATTAATAAAAAGTTTTAAAAATTCAAAGACTGATCCCTGTAAAGAGGGGATCAGTGTGTCCATATAATTTTAGGTCCTTGTTCCTCAATAGAGGTGTCAAAAAGAAAAAAAAAAACAATAGGTCCTCAACTAAACTCAGGCTATAAAGTAATACGAGTCTCCAATGGTGAGAGCACGAATTCGGTGAGATTTCTCGCGCGTCACGGGCAGTTTCAGTCACGCGTGCAATAATGCTGAAAAAATCCTTCGTCTCTATGTAGAGCCAAACTCTACTGTCAGAAAGAAAGCCCTCCCCGAGCCCTCCAAAATGACCCCAAACTCGGCGGGCTTACTACAGAGGGTTCCGGAGATATGGTGGTTTAAATTTTTGGGTTAACTATAATAATAATAATAATATCGATTTATTTCTCTCAAAAGGTACAGACATTGGTTCATAACATATTATTTCAATCAAATTTGTAACCTTTGTGAGAGCTGGAGTCTGTAGTGGGTTCGAGACCTGTATGACAGATCTCCAGGCTCTCACCCTCTTAAAACAATACTATAAAGTACTAATTTGTAAACATCAAAGCCTTCACGTACAGAGAGTAATATTTATATTTAAAAATAAAACAGGAAAGATGCTAAAACTAAAAATGGTGTGTCTGTGAGTGTGTAGTGTATGGTGTGTGTTGTGTGTGTGTCTGAAAGTTTGTTTGTTAGAGTGATTGTAGGTGTGTGTATTAAAATGTTGTCTACAAATTTACTATATAATTTATTTTAAAACAGCTAAAATATTTTCTGCAACTGCCCAAGATGGCTACCGAAATTGGGTTAACTGAGATTTCTCCGGAACCGTTCAACCGAAAACCATCGTTCTTGGGTTCTCCGGACTTGGCTCGACGAGTTCTATCCCCCCGGGTGGGTTTCAGGCTGAAAAATTTCTTCAGCATGAATTTGAATTAAACCACGTCAGACAGAGAGAAGAAAGCCCGCCAGTGCTCCCCAAGAAAACTAGGATCCTCTACGACCCGACTACATCCTCAGCTATCCGAGTCTGAAATTTCGTTTGACAGTCGTAGAACTGTCAAAGTCGACTTCCAACCCGGTATAACTTTCCTTCCCGTGGCCGCAGAATACCCGTGTTTGGGTTTGTCCAGCTTGGCTCAACCCGCCCCGCCAAGCAAGATGGCTCCCAGAGTCCTGAAAATCTTCAGCGCCAAACCGCCCGAAAACAAGTTGATCAGGTAGCAATTGACTTCCCAAGTATGAATCTGCAAACCGCAACCCTCCACGACCACCAGAAACGGAGCTATGTCCAGTCAAAGTTTTTCAAAATGGCCGTCCAACTGTCAAGTGCCAACTTTGAGTGGCTATATCTCCGCAACCGCCCGCCGGAGAGAGATGCGGTTTCGATCTCCGTGAGTCCCCCGACCTCGTCTAGCCACCGAGATCTGTTTCAGCGCTGAAAACTTTCAGGTCCTGAAAACACCTGAAAACCTCAAAAATATCTTCTCGACAGTACCCTTAAGACACACGTGAAAACCCGAATCTTCTATCTCGTTTAGTCGAGAAGTTATGGAGCTCCAAAGTGGTTAACCTAGAAACTAAAATGGCCGAAAACTGACTTTTTTCGCGCCGCTCGGCCTCTATTAGTGTTAGAAGACCGAGATTTCGGTTAAATAGGACACTTAGTGCTAGAAGGGACCATCCAAGATGCGAAAATTATTAAAAGTTTAATATTTACCAGTAAATCGACCAAAAATCTTTAAAAATCCATAACTCCCGAACAATATAACCAAAAAATAAGAAAAAATATTCATAAAATACGTTAATTTAGTGTCTATATATACATAAAATTTAATTGCAGAAATCTTAAAAATAAAGTGGTTTTTTGAATAAAAAACCGGTTTTTTAATTTAATTGAAATATCTCGGTAATTAACGAAGATAAAATTTATCTATAAAAAGCTTTAATCTAAGGACTCTAGCGCGCAACAAAACCTAATCAAAAACTTCCACTACAGTTTCCGAGATATTTCAGGGCAAAAATGAGTTTTCCTAATCTAAATTACAATAAAACTATATTACTTAAAATTATTCTGAGAGTGCAGGGGGTCTTCTCTGCTTGCGAAGTAGGGAGCCACGAAGAAACGGCGTCCCTGCGACGGCTCCTTCAGCTGCCACGTGCCCACGTGGTTTTGCCTTTTTTCTGTTTTTCTCTCGAATTTTCTGCTGGAAAATTCCAGAAAATTTCTTGTCTGTAGATCCTCCCGGCCCGCATAAAATGGCGAAATAAAATTAGGGGGTCACCGCTTTCCTTTTCGTGTCGTTTGCCTTTTTGTGTTTCTAAACTTAGAAAAGATTAACCTATTTAAGGTTTTTCTGTTCTCCTCACTTTTCACTGCAATCCAAAGGTACAGATTTCACTTTTTGACATGAGCCAACTTATAACGCATTGACTGGCACTTATTTTATGAAAATCGGACAACTTTTGACCACTTTTTTTTAATTTTTAACTGCGGAGCGTCTTCAAAAACGATCCGACCGCCACGAGGGTTGGAAGGGAACTGGGTTAGGTTAGGTTAGGTTAGGTTAGGTTAGGTTCCCCACCGACTGTGTCCCCACGTTGTCGTCGTGGTGGGGCTTGCGTGTCTCAATGATCTTGGGGCTTTGCCGGTAGAGTTACTCATGCCGGAAAGGTCCAAGTGAGAGACCAGACTAAGAGGGACACCAGGAGGGGTCGCTCCTGATCGATCGACAGTCGTCGATTGGCATGGATGCGACTATGCCGCAGCAGTGCAGGCGCACCAATGCGGCGGGCGGGCGTATCTCTCCTGCAGGGAAATCCCACTAGGAGAGAACTTTCGACGGGTTCGCTGAGTCGGGTTAGCCGGACAGCGAACGGAGGCATGTCTAATGCCGCCGTCGGGGGCTTGGCTTAACCGCCTGGCCCAGAGGAAGGATACCTCTAAGATAAAAAACCACCTAATCCTAAGTTTAGAGGCGTGGCGAGAGGATGAATGGCTGGAGGGAGTCCAGTCCTTAGCGCCTCCCCTGTAGAGCACCTGCCGCACTCTACAGTATATAGGCTTACCTAGGCAAAAGGGCTCTGCCTAGGTGGACATATACATCCCTACTACTCGTGGGAATAGCATGGAAGAAATTTTTAATGAAAAAAACCAAAATGAGGATGTGCCAATCTTATTGGCGGAGGTTCCGCTTGCTGGTGACGGCAACAAGAGCCGAGGAGGCTCCCGATCCTCGAAAGAGGATCCGACAACTATGTCCGACCAGAACTCGCGCGGTCGCTCCAAATTTTGGAGAAAGCGACCGCACGATGAAGTGTTTTCGGACCGAGCGGGGTCGGTGGGTCTCTCCTCAAGCGAGGAGAACCTGCCGGCTGCAAAGGTGACGACGGCGAGGAGGGGAAGAGGTCGTGCGACACTTTTCGGAGCACCCAGTTCACTGGCGGGGCGTGACTCCCGGGGTCGCTTTTTAAAGCGGCCGGATACGCCGGGATTAGGCGGGGAGAGCGACCCCGGGGTCTCATCCGGGTTCTCAATTGAGGAGCTGCGAGGAGTCACCGCTTCTCTTGTGGGCACGAGGGCAGAGGCTAACGCCGCCAAGCGTGCCCAGAGCAAAGCGGTTGCGGCCGATGAGGTCGCCGAAATGGCCCGTCAGGCCCGGGAGCGGCGTGCTGCCCAGGCGGCTGCAGGCTCGAGCCCCACGGCAGAGGCCTTGAACCGCCAGGTGCTGGACGGCGTGGACGTTGTCCTGAAGGTTGCAACTAAGTCTGGCAACCTGAAGGGCTCGTTCACCCGTGCCCTTAAGGAGGCGGCAGACGGAATCAGGGAGGTGGTGGAGATCCTTCTCGATCGTACGACCTCGGAAGAGACGGCGAAGCTGTGGGAGGAGAACAGCCGTCTCCGATCCGAACTGGAGGATCTCAAGCGAGAGTTTGCTGCTCAGAGGCAGCGGCAGGAAGCTTCCGCGGCCAACGGCCCCCCTCCTGCTGCACCATCGTTAGCCCCTACAACTACGCCACCGCCTGTACTTGCGATGTCGGACCGCGACATCGAAAGGGTGGCCCGCATCTGCATGATGCAGTGCGGTGGGCATGGTGTCTGCCCGATTAGAGGCTCTGGAGTCGCGACTCCTTCCAGCCGAAACCCTCCGGCCGCCGCTTGCGGCAGATAAGCGGAGGAAGGAGGAATCCGCGAAGACGAGGCCCATGCAGGTGGGCAAGAAGCCTGCAGAGGGAGCCAAAAAGCCCATGCAGGGGCCCAAGAAGCCCGCGGCGGGTGCTTCCGCACCCCTTCCCCAACCAGCCGCGCTCCCAGCAACCGCACTCCCGATCCAGGAGACCTGGACGACGGTTGTAAAAAGGAAGCGCAAGAAGAGGGCGGCGCAGCCGGCACCAGCTGACCTGGCACCCGCCGGCTCAGCACCAAAAAAGAAGTTAAGGTCTAGACCCCCGCGCTCCGAGGCTGTGATAATAACCCTTCAGCCCGAAGCTTCAACCAGGGGTGTAACCTTTAAGTCGGTCCTGGCGGAGGTAAAAACGAAGCTGAACTTCGGCGACTTTGCCTCCCCGGCCGGCTTTGGTTTTAGAACAGCGGCCACGGGGGCCAAAATCTTTGAGGTGTCGGGTGCTGCAAGGCAGGAGAGGGCGGACAATCTGGCCGCCAAACTAAGGCAAGTCCTCAAACCGGAGGATGTCCGGGTGTCCAGACCCACAAAAACGGCAGAATTACGCGTGAGTGGGCTGGATGACTCCGTGACTCCGGAAGAAATAGTGGCGGCCATTGCCCGAAGTGGCGGGTGTCCGCCCGAGAGCGTGCAGGCGGGTGAGATTCGCTGCAGTGCGGCCGGGCTGGGCACAGTTTGGGTGCGGTGCCCGGTTGCGGCCGCAAACAGGGTCGCGGATGGCAGAAGGTTGCTGGTTGGCTGGGTGTCAGCGAGTGTAAAGCTCCTGCCACCCAGGGTCATGCGGTGCTACCGCTGCCTGGACAAAGGGCATGTCCGGGCACAATGCACTGCAGACGTTGACCGCGGCGACCTCTGCTATCGCTGCGGCCAACCCGGCCACAAGTCGGCCCAGTGCTCCGCGACACCAAACTGTAGCCTTTGTGCAGCTGCCGGGAAGCCTGCGGAGCACAGACTTGGTGGAAAAGCCTGCAAGGCCCCCAAGAAAGGCAGGAAGAACAGAGTTGTCGGAGGACCTGCGCCCCTCCTACAGCCCGGCAGCCAAGCAGCTGACTCCCGACCCAGGGATGGAGGAGATGCCGGAGAAATGGAATGCCAGTGATGGCATAATTCCATTTCCTCCAGGCGAATATCAACCACTCCTCCAGAGCTCAGGATTTGTACCCCCCCGCGATAACTGGGCAGGGGACCTGGACGGTTTGGTGGCCATCATTGGCGGGACTCTTGGCAGTCCCTCTCGAGGACGCGGCTGGGTGGCTGCTCTCGCGGGGGGAATCACTATCATTGGGGCATATTTCTCGCCCAACAAGAGTCTCGCCGACTTCGAGAGGTTCCTTGTCGAGCTGGGTGCCGTCGTGGGCCGGTCCCACCCTCACCCGGTGCTGTTGCTCGGGGATCTCAACGCCAAATCTGCAGCGTGGGGATCCCCAGTCACCGATCCTAAGGGCGAGGTGTTGGAGGAGTGGGCGGTTGCGACCGGCCTGACCGTTCTGAATCGGGGTTCGGAGTACACGTGCGTGCGGCAGCAGGGCGGGTCTGTAGTGGACGTCTCATTCGCTAGCCCCGCTATTGCGCGCCGTGTCCATAACTGGCGAGTCGCCGTGGGGGTGGAGACGTTGTCAGATCATCGGTACATCCGTTTCAGCGTCTCCACCCAGACCACGGGCGGTGGCCGACCGTCGACCCTGCAAAGGGACGGTCCTCGCTGGTCGATTAAACAGATCGACAGGGAGCTTCTCGAGGAAGCCGCAATCATCCAGGCCTGGGTCCGGGAGTCAATGACGAACGAACCCGTCGACGTCGAAGAGGAGGCGCAGTGGTTCCGCGGGGCGATGACGCAAATTTGCGACGCGTCCATGCCTCGTGTCCGCACTCAACCCACAAGGCGCCGGTTGTACTGGTGGACCGCCGAAATCGCGCAGATGCGCAGGACCTGCGTGGAAGTCAGGCGCCGGTACACCCGATACCGGAGGAGACGTCGTCGGGTTCCGGAAGAAGAGGCCGCGCGGTATGAGGTGTACCGCGCGGCGAAGAAGGCTCTGTGGCTGGCCATCGGCGAGTCGAAGACTCGATCCTGGGAGGAGATGCTTGCGACCTTAGATGCAAATCCGTGGGGGCGTCCTTATCGTACGGTCCGAGGGAAACTTCGTGCTTGGGCGCCCCCACTCACTGAGAGCCTCGAACCTCAGTTGCTGGAGGTAGTGGTCGCAGCTCTCTTCCCTGCTAGAGAGGAGCACACACCGCCGCCGATGGCTTTGCCCACAGACACAGAGTCGGAGGATGAGGAGGTCCCCGAGGTGACACAACCAGAGTTGAGGGCGGCCGTGATGCGGCTCCGGGCCAAAACCGTTGCCCCGGGACCGGATGGAGTTCCCGGCCGCGCGCTCGTCCTCGCTCTGAAGGAGCTGGAGCCCCAATTGAGAGGACTCTACTCAGCTTGCCTTGAGCAGGGTCACTTCCCCACTCAGTGGAAGACAGGTCGTCTGGTCCTGCTCAGAAAGGCGGGGCGCCCAGTGGACTCGCCGTCCGCATACCGGCCCATAGTGCTGCTTGACGAGGTGGGTAAGCTTTTTGAGCGGATTATTGCTGCCCGCCTCGACGGTCACTTGTACAGAGAGGGGCCGGATCTGGACGACAGTCAGTTCGGTTTTCGGCATGGGCGCTCCACTATCGACGCCATAATGCGGGTGAGAGTCCTGGCGGAGGAAGCGGTTTCCCGGGGCGGAGTGATGGTGGCGGTGTCCTTGGACATCTCCAACGCCTTTAACGCCCTGCCCTGGAGCTGTATCCGGGAGGCGCTAAGGTACCATAGGGTGCCCCGCTACCTCCGCCACATCATTGGGGCTTATTTGTCAGAAAGGTGTGTCACCTACAGGGGACGCGACGGCGAGGGCCGTCGTGATATGTCGTGCGGTGTTCCACAGGGCTCGGTCCTAGGGCCACCCTTGTGGAACATCGGTTACGACTGGGTGCTGAGGGGCGAGCTCCAACCGGGTGTGGACCTGACGTGTTACGCAGACGACACGCTGGTCACGGCCCGGGGGAGCTCGTACAGGGAGGCAGCGTTGCTGGCGACGGCAGCGGTTTCACGGGTGGTGAGCCGCATACGACGCCTGGGACTGGAGGTGGCTCTCAACAAGTCGGAGGCTATGGTCTTTCATGGCCCCCGACGGGCGCCGCCGCCGGGATCACACATCGTGGTCGGGGGGGTCCAAATCGCTGTCGAGTCCACCATGAAGTACCTAGGATTGGTGCTCGACAGCCGGTGGGACTTTGGCCCTCATTTTCGGCGGCTGACGCCCAAGTTGATGGGCGCAGCAGGCGCGCTCGCAACGCTGCTTCCCAATCTAGGGGGCCCGAGCACTGCCTGTAGGCGGCTATACTTGGGGATCGTGCGATCCATGGCCCTGTATGGGGCCCCGGTATGGGCTTCTGACCTGACGGCCGGCAGCATCGCAATCCTGCGAAGACCGCAGAGGGCGATGGCCGTCAGGGCTATCAGGGGGTATCGCACGATCTCCTACGAGGCGGGTTGTGCACTGGCCGGATCTCCGCCCTGGGAACTGCAGGCGAGAGTCCTCGCCTCACTGTACCGGTGGCGCGAGGAGATGAGGACGCGGGGTGGTGAACCGATGCAGCGCGAGATTGAGCTGCGTCGGTCTCAGCTCCGCGAGGTCATGGTGGCGGAATGGCGGGACAGGCTTCTGCGCCCTACTGCCGGCCTCGCCACCGTCAATGCGATCCGACTAGTGCTCGACGAATGGCTCGGGAGGAAACACGGCTCCCTGTCGTTTAGGGCGACGCAGGTGCTCTCGGGGCATGGCTGCTTCGGGAAGTACTTGTGTCGCATAAACAGGGAGCCGGACGCTCGGTGCCATCACTGCACCGACTGTCGGGAGGACACGGCGCAACACACACTGGCAGAGTGTGCCGCATGGGAGGAGCAGCGCCGTGCCCTTGTATCTGTAGTGGGCCCCGACCTGTCGCTGCCGGCCGTCGTTCGTTCGATGGTCGGGGGCGCCGAGTCGTGGGATGCGGTGATCTCCTTCTGTGAAGCCGTAATTTCGCAGAAGGAGGCTGCGGAGAAGGAGAGGGAGGCCGTGGCCACTCTCCCGTGCCGCAGCAGGCGAACCGGGCGTCGGCGGAGGGCAGACAACGCCCTCTTCCAGCCCCCATAAAGAGGTCCGGAGGGACGGCGGACTCGGGGCCGTCCGCCGTCCCCCATCCAGCAAGACCCGAGGCGGCGGCGCGTAGTGTTCCACGCGCGCCCCTATTGGACGTCGCGGGGGGAGGACACCTCACACTCCCCTCGGCTTGAGGTGGCCCGCGTAGGCAGGCCGGCACTAGCTAGGGATCATGGATGGCGTATCAGCTCCCACGATCCCCGGTCCAAGTGTGGGAGGGAACACCGAGGTGGTTTTTAGTCAGTAAGAGTCTGACAGACCCCTTCGCCTGCCCCTGGCGAAGGACATCCATGAGGATTTTCCACCCCGGCAACAAAACAAAAAAAAAAAGGTTAGGTTAGGTTAGGTTAGGTTAGGTTAGGTTTTTTTTTTTTTTTTTTTTCTCTACCCCTGACATAATCAGAGTCTACTATCTAAGCTACTTTCCTTTCATACCAGTTCTCGCTAGCTTTCCTCTCGCACTTTTGTTCCGCATACTATTTCTTTCTATCGTCCTTTCTCTTTTATTCTTATTTATGGGTGGGACTCCCATTTTACTGACTGTTCTATTGTAGCCTGACTTTTTACATATATTTTTATTTGTCTTAAGGGTAAATAATACTCTAATTGCCTTTATTTTCATTATTACAAGGTTCTCATTTTTTCTAGGGTACATTTTGTTATTTACCTATTTTAACTTACTGTTCTACGTTGTAGTTTACATTATTTAAAGTCTATATTTATTACTACATATTTCCCATTTTATGTATATAATGTATATAAACTTTAATGGTTTCTAGGGGTAAATTATACAGTTTTTACTATTTATTCTCATAAGTTATAGGTAATTAATCTAGTTACATTTTTAGCTTATTATATTTGTTTATTATATCTATTTATCATTTTGTTTCTTATATCTATTTATCATATTGTTTCTAATTTTTATTTTGTTTTACTGCTCACAATATTTTTATTTACTTTACTATCTTATTTTATATGCACTACTAATATATGCTACTATATTGTGGTTGCATACTTTACCGATCGGTTCTATTTCGTTTAATTGCTTTTTTAGCGATTTGTACACAGTACTCCAAAAAGACTTTCCTTTTCTTTCCCATCATTATTACCCCTATACTATCCTCACTCAGATCTGTTTCAATTTCTTGTTCTATTTCATTCCTTTCATAAGCGTATGCAGGACAGCGAATTAGCAGGTGTCGTATTGAATCTGCGATACTTGGGTCACAGATGCACGATGGACTCTCCTTACACCTAAAACGGTGCAAGTATTCAGAGAATCCACCGTGCCCCGTCATGACCTGAGTCAAAATCCCACTTATTTGCAACTTCCTGACTATCCTGTACGCCACCACGGCCGATGGGAAGAACATCCTTGTGACGGATGCCGTGGTGCCGGTTCTGTATCTGCTGTTCCATTCGTCAAGCGTTGCCGAACGAATGCAGCGCTTAACGAATGAGACAGGACAAAGATCATAGTCTGGCTTCTTCTTGCTCAAGATGGCAGCCTCTTTTGCCAGCTGATCCACCCTCTCGTTACCCTCAATCCCTGCGTGAGCCTTTATCCAGAACAAGTCAACTACCTTGTTCTGGAGAGAAACAGCTGTCAAGTTCTCTCTAGCTTCCACTGCCAGGGGGTGAAGGCAACTGTGGTTTTTCACTGCCATGAGGGCTGCCATTGAGTCACTATAAACGCCAAAAGTGGACGCCGTGCTCTTCCGGATTTCCCCGGTTGCCTTGCATATCGCCAAGAGCTCCGCCTGGTAGACCGTGCAATAGTTTGGTAGCGCCAGCTTGAGGGTACGTGTTTCGGCCTCGTTGTTCCACAAGGACAACGCAGCACCGACACGCCCCCCAATTTTGCTCCCGTCGGTAAAAACTCTTACCTCCGGTTTGGCGCTGGCGTCGACCTGCTCTCGGTCCACCAGACTTTTGAACTCCAGGTCGATACGCTTAGCGGGGTGCGGGGACCTCAACGCGGGTACTGGCCGCTCCATCTCCCTGTCCCCCAATATTGGCGGTAACACTCCCCTCTTGGCCTCATAGAGTGAGGCCATCTCACGAACTCGGAGATCCAGAGGAAGTATCCCCGCCAACAGGAGCACTGAGTTGAGGGAGACGGTGCGGTACGCCTTGCACATCTTTTGTGCTATCCCACGCTGCACGACGCCCAGCTGTTTTATGATTCCCAGCTTACCTGCCGCTGGAGCCCATACACTGGCGGCGTACAGGATAATCGGCTCTATCGTTGCTATATAAATAATTTTAACTATTTCGGGGTTTAGTCCCCAGCTAATTTTCGCTGCCCTGCACAACTGCTTATGAATGTTTATAGCCTTTTTACAGACGCTCCTAACGTGCGTGTTGAAAGTCAACTTGTCGTCGACGGTGACACCCAGGATCTTAATTTCCTTAGACATGGTTACTTCGACTCCGCTCATGCTCAGTCGTGGGGTGTCGTATTTCAGTCTCCTTGTAATTGTCATCGCGTTAGTTTTTTGCGGCGCAAACTTTAACTTGTTTTCGACACCCCACGCATGAACATGCTCAAGGGCGGCGTTTGCCTTAAGTTCTAATTCCATTCGTTCATTGACCACGTCGTCCGCGAACGCCTGCACATAGACGTCTTTTTCTGTCAGGCTTTTTAGGAGGGGATCCAGTAGAAGGTTCCAGAAGTCTGGGCCTCCAATGGAGCCCTGTACGCAGCCTTTACTCGTGCCCTTGGAGAATTCTTCACCCGCATATCTAACCCTGACCCTTCTGTCCTTTAAGTAGCTGTCGATGACCCTCCTCAGGTTAAGAGGACACTTTTCCTCAGCCAGCCGGACTCTTATAGCTGGCCACCAGGCACTATCGAAGGCTCCCTCTATGTCCAAGGATATTAGCACCACTATCTTTTTACGGTCCAGTTTATCTCTGATGTGCTTTATAAGATCATAGAGGGAGTCTTCCGTGCTCTTCTGGGGCATGAATCCGTACTGGCGAGTACTCATCCTTGGTATAATATAGAACCTGAGTCGAGCCATCAACATCTTCTCATATATCTTGCCCAGAACTGGTAGGAGGCCTATGGGCCTATATGATTTTGGGGTGGTGTAGTCTCTTTTCCCCGGTTTTCTTAGCACCACCACCGTGGCCTCCTTCCAGGACTTCGGAAAATGTCCGAGTTTTAGGCACTGATTCAGAAGGGCCAGGAAGGAATCAGGTTCCCCTTCAATGGCTTGGCTGCATATATCGGCTGTGAGACCATCCATTCCCGGAGCCTTCTTTGGGTTAAAGGATTCACAGGCAATACGCAGTTCAGTTGACGTGAAGGGTGGATCTTCTGAATCTTCTTCCGTTTCCTCGTTTACCCTTTCAGCTTTTGCCCGAGTATTACCGTGATGGGTGTTATCGGTGCTTTTTAGATCGTCCGGGTAAAAAGTTTCCGCAATCAATTTTACGGAGCCTCCCGCGTCGAGCACCTTACCGTTCTCCATCATCAGTAAGTCCACCCCTCTCTGCGTTGTCCTTCCAATAACCCTGTAGATCCCCTCCCATACCCCTTCCCTGTCCTGCTTGGTGCAGAACTCTTTCCAGCTCTCGGTCTGGGCTCGAGCTGCCTCTGCCTCATATTCCTTTTTCCGTTTAAGGTATTCCTCGACAACCATCGGTCTTCGGACTGGGGCAGCGCATCGCACTCTCCTTTTACTGGTGGCGACGCTCCTCTTCATCTCAGCGAGTTTCTCCGACCACCACGGCATGGTAAGTTTCTCTTTGACTTTTTTAATAGGCATTGCCTCGCGGCATGCTTTCTGTATGATTTCTGTATAGTTATTTGTATATATATCTAATGATTCTGTACTATTGATTTGTTCTATTGCGGTTTTATTAAATTTTGACTCTATTTTCAATTGGGCGAATTTCCCATGAAATTTTTGCCAATTTGCTTTTTTGGTATTGAAGATGCGTGTTGTTCTTTCTATTTGAACTCCTTTCGCTCTCTCCAGCCTAAAGTCAAAGAGTATGCCGTTATGGTCAGAGCTCGTGAGGCCCTCGTCTACTCTCCAGCGTTCCACCAGTCCTAGGATGTTGTCGGAGCATGCAGTCAGGTCGACGTAGCTGCTGATGCGCTGACCTCCCCTAATGGTGTCGAAGGTCGGAATTTCCCCTGCATTGAGGATATTCAGCCCGAGCCCGCCGAGAGTTCCACACACGTCCTCTCCTCTGCGGTCAACCACCATGCCCCCCCACCAGGTGTTTTTCGCATTGGCGTCCCCTCCAACGAGAAACGGTTTTGAGCCGTTAGCCGTACGTATCCGTCTTAGTTGATTAAGGTAAGGATCAACTGGCTTGTCCGGCTCAAAATAAAAAGAAGTGAGTGTGATCTCCCAAGCACTAGTTTGGATTCCCACCACGGCAATATTTTCCGTGGTGAGTTCCGGGTATTGGATTACTTTTAAGTTTTTTTTTACAGAGATACCCCGTTTCTCTGCCTCCAACAGCAGCTCGTTGGTTGCCAGCTTTTTGCGTTGGAGGTTGGCCTGTGGGTTAGGTTAGGTTAGGTTAGGTTAGGTTAGGTTAGGTTAGGTTTTTTTTTTTTTTTTACTGCCTACCTCCGACTTGGTGGCCAGAGTCTTTCTATACTATGCTACACTTTCATTCTAGTTCTCGCATTTTTGCTTCTCGTACTTTTATTCTTCATACAATTTCTTTCTTTCATTCGTTCCATTCAAGCCGCGGGTGGGATTTCCCGCCTACTTGGCTATTTCTATCTTTATGTTTCTTTATTTGGGGTATGGTTCATTAAGTGGGTACACTACTGGTTTTATTGCAATCTTATACTTTACAATCTTGTCTTATATTGACTTATCTTTACGACATTATCAACTACAATATTATCTTCTACAATCTTATCTTATACAGCATTGTCTTTTACAATCTAACCTTATACAATATTATCTTCTACGATCTGATCTTATACTATCTTATCTTTTACAATCTTATCTTGAACAATCGGTTGTTTATCTTACACTTACATTCTATTACAATTTTTTATTGCGTTCGTCTTATTTACTATTTTACATTTTTATGTTTTTCCAAAATATGCGATATCATATTTGGTAACATAACGTTCCTAGTTCCTACTTATTTCTATTATTCACTTTACTGACTATTTGCTTGCCATACTCTATAAATTTACGCATCTTTTTTCCTGTCATTATTGAGCTTAGGGTTTCGATTGTCATTTCTTGATCCAGCTTTGTTTCGATTTGAAGGCGTTCTAAACTATGTACTGGGCATTCCAACAGAATGTGGGGCACCGATTCGACCTTTCCCGGCTCGCAGATGCACGATGGGTCACTCTTGCACTTGAAGCGATACAAGTACTCGGAAAACCCACCGTGCCCTGTCATCATCTGGGTAAACAACTTATCCGGTTCTATTTTCCGTACGACTCTATATGCCTCCCCCGCGTCAGGGAAGAAAATTTTTGTGATGCCTGCTGTTTCGCCGCTTTTATATCGTGCGTTCCATTCGTCAAGTGAGCGCATCCTTATGTTCCGCCTGACGAATGACACCGGACACTTGTCGTAGTCCGGTTTCCGTTTAGATGTTAACGCGGCCTCCTTGGCGAGGCAATCAGCACGTTCATTCCCCTCCAGTCCTGCATGCGCCTTGATCCAGAACAAGCTGACACGTTTGCCCTGGAGCAGAGCTTTCCGCAAATTTTCACGCGCTTGAACGGCCAGGGGATGGAGAGCTTGTACGTTCGTTACGGTTTGAAGTGCTGCCATTGAGTCCGAGTAGATCCCAGAGTTCGTCGCCTCTTGGTGAACGGCCTCCCGCGCCGCTCTACACAAGGCCAGGAGCTCTGCCTGGTAGACGGTGCAGAACGATGGCAAGGCAAGTTTCAGGGTTTTGGTTTCGGTTTCGCCATTCCACATGGATAGCGCTGCCCCAACCTTGCCCTGAATCTTGCTGCCATCGGTGTAAATACACAATTCGAAGCCGTTATTTTGATCCAGTTGTTCCTGGTCTACCAGGACTTCGAATCCCAGGGTCATATACTCTGCTGGATGTGGGGATTCCAACGCTGGTGACATTCGCTCCACTTCTCGGTCCCCTAGTCCCGGCTGGGATACTCCCCTCTTAGCCTCATATAATGAGGCTGCTTCGCGTACGCGAAGATCGAGCGGGAGTATGCCAGCCAGAATTAGTGCCGAGTTTAGGGAGACGGTGCGATATGCTCTACATAACTTTTGCGCGAAACCACGCTGGACCACGTTTAGTTGCTTCTGTATGCCTAGTTTGTTAACAGCCGGTGCCCATACGCTGGCGGCATACAGAATAACCGGTTCGACTGCAGCAGTGTAGATGGACCGGATGACTTCCGGGTGAAGGCCCCAACTTATTTTCGCCGCGCGTGATAGTTGCTTATAGATCCCTATCGCTTTGTTACACACCGCCTTGACATGGGAGTTGAAGGTAAGTTTTTGGTCGATTATGACTCCCAGTAGCTTGATTTCGCTGGAAGCGCAAATGTCGACCCCGCCCATGCTCAGACGTGGGGTGTCGTATTTTAACTTACGCGTTATTACCATAGCATGTGTTTTACTTGGTGCAAACTTTAATTTATTTGCCACACCCCACGCCCGAACATGCTCGAGGGCGGCATTCGCGCGTCCTTCTACCTCTAATGCGGTCTGACCATCGAAGATCATGACCACATCATCAGCAAAAGCCTGGGCATAATCTCCTCGCTGTTCGAGCTCCTTCAACAGTGGGTCCAGTAAGATATTCCAGAGTATTGGGCCACCGATGGAGCCCTGCACACAGCCCTTTTCCGTCTCTCTGACGCACTCCTCTCCCCCGTATCTCACCCTGACCTTCCTGTCTCTTAAGTAGCTGTCCATCAGTCTCCTCAGATTCCACGGGCACCCCTCCTCTGCCAGGCGAACTCGGATCGCAGGCCACCACGCACTGTCGAAGGCTCCCTCTATATCCAATGACACCAAGGTTACTATTCTCTTTTGGTCAAGTTTGGTTTTTATGTACTGCATTAAGGTATAGAGGGAGTCTTCGGTGCTCCTCTGTGGCATAAAACCATACTGGTTTCTGCTCAACCTTGGTACCACGTGAAACCTGAGCCTGCGGACAATCATCTTTTCCAAGATTTTTCCCAACACAGGTAATAGGCCAATAGGTCTGTAGGATTTTGGAGAAGTATACGTGTCCCTCCCTGGTTTCCTCAGCACGACAACTGTAGCTTCCTTCCATGCGCTGGGAAAGTGGTGGTGTTCGAGACATTTGTTGAGGAGGTCGAGGAATACGTCAGCGTTCCGGTTTATCATGTGGGCGCAGATATCGGCTGTAAATCCATCGGCTCCCGGCGCCTTCTTGGGGTTAAAGGAGTTGACCGCCAACATAAGTTCTGTGAGGGTGAAAGGGGGGTCGAGGGTTTGGTCCCCAGTATCCTCGTTTATTATTCCGGCACGATTCCTTATCTCCCGGTGTTCCCCATTGTCCTCTTCGCTAGAGTCTTTCGGGTAGAAAGTTTCAGCGAGGAGTTCGACCGATCCCCTCGCATCCAGGGTTTTCCCGTCCTTTATAAGGGGGAGGTCTTCTTCCCTCTTTTTTGTTCTTCCTATCACTCTATAAATTCCCTCCCATACCCCTTCCTTGTCCTGTTTCCCACAGAAGTCTTTCCAGCTCTTAATCTGGGCGTTGGTTACGTTAGCCTCGTAGTTTTCTTTTTCCGCTACGTAATCTGCAATGACCTTCGCTCTCCGAACTGGAGCCGCACACCTGATCCTATTTTTCTTTGTAGCAAATTTCCTTTTTTGGGTCTCGAGCTCCTCGGACCACCATGGCACAGTGTATTTTTCCCTATTACTTTTCTTCGGTATAGTCTCGTTACATGTTTTTGTTATAATTTCTGTTAGTTTATTTATTAATTCCTCTAATTTTTCTATTGACTCTACTTTTTCTATTTCTGCTTTTGTAATTTTATTTTCTAAGAGCAATTGTTTGATTTTCTTATGAAAATCATCCCAATTTGCTTTCCTTGTGTTATATTTTCTAGTTGTTCTTTCTATTTTATTTACTTTACATTTTTGTATATATAATTCGAAGACTATGCCATTGTGGTCCGAGCCAGTAAGATCTTCCACGACCCTCCAGTTGTCTACTCTGTCCAATAGGTCCAGGGACACTGCTGTCACATCAACGCAGCTACTGTACCTTTGGCTACCCCTTATGGTGTCAAAGGTCGGTGTCTGCCCCGTATTCAATACCTGCAACGCCATCTCTTCAAGCACGCCGGCCATTTCCTGACCACGGGTGTCATCCTTATTACTCCCCCACCATATGCTTTTGGCATTTGCGTCTCCGCCGATAACCAGGCAGTTGTGCCCCACCTTTTCGCCAATTAACGCTAAATGCCGTAGGTACGGTTCTATGGGCTGGTCTGGTTCAAAATAATAGGAGACGAGGGTGATCTCTTTAGCGCCGGTCATTGCTCCTATCACGCAGAAGTTGTTGGTGGTCAGCTCAGGGTACTGCCTTATGTTGATATCTTGCTTGAAGACGGCGATTGCTGTTTTAACGGTACCTTCTCCTGGGCTAGCGCACTGGAAGATCCGTGCTCCCTTATATCCCCTCATCTCTTGGGCATTCCCCACGTACGGCTCCTGTAAGAGCGCTATTGTGACACCGCGTTTTTCTGCCTCTATCATCAGTTCTATGGTCGCCAGCTTTTTCTTCTGCAGATTTGCCTGGGCAACAAGGAAAGGAGCCTGAATACCGTTTGCGCCCTCAGCAATATGCCACCTTGGCTCTGGCCAGGGCGTCCCACTTCCGCCGTACGGGGCACTCAGTGCTAAAGGCTCCGTGATTTACGGTGTCCAGTTTTGCGGTTACGCAGTTGCAGCAGGAAGGAGCCACTCCTGCGAGCCAGTCCGGGCACTTGTCCTTCATGTGCAGCCCTCCGCAGTGGCTACATTTCGGTTCGGTTTCTTTGCAGAAACGCCTGCCATGTCCATACCCCAAACACATCGAGCACTGCACGAGCGGAGACTGGTCTTCCACTCGCACTTTCTGTAGATCGATGTGTACCGACCGTTGGCCCATCATTCTGTTATAGATTTGCGGCGAGACTTTGACCACCACGTGACTTGTGAGAGGATTCCTGGCCTTGCGTCTGAATTTTATTTCTATTCGATCCTCCTCCTTTTCGAGGCCGTGGAAAACCGATCCGTTCTGGCTTCTCAGAGCTGTGGTGATGTCCACATCACTATTGCATGCCAAAACATCTCTGAGCACCAGCAAAGGGTCACGGTTCTCCACCTCCTCAACAAGCAGGTGATCTCCCGCTTCCTTGAGGCGTTCTTTTACGCGCTCTCTTTCTTCTCTTGTCTTACACCCCATGATCACCTTTTGGTTCTTAGCTTTCCTGACTCTTTCCACTGTTATCCAACCGTCTTTCGCGTTTACTGCTTTTCTAATTCTATCCATCACTACCTCTCCAGTCTCCGTGTTGTCCTTTGCGGCGACGACAATGGAGTGCAGTGCCGTCCGTTCAGGCATCAGCCTGTTTGGCGGCGCCGCCACCACGCTCGCATAGGACCTCTCTCTTTCCATGGTGACCTCTTGTAAGTTTGTGACTGTCTCTCTTAATTTCTCTATCTCTTTCGTTGCTTTTTCTATTTGGTTCCCTTGCGCTTTCAACATTTCGATTTTTTGTTCAACCGCTATATTTTGAACTTGGCTCCAGTCCACCTTTATTTTGTCGCCTTTACTTGGGTTTTCACCCTGCCCTTGCGGGGATGCCACCGCCGCGGCCGTGGTTGCTGTGGCCCCTGCGGCGGCCTCCTCCTTCAAGAGTCGATAGAGGTGATCCAGTGCCTGGGTTATCCCGGCCTTTAGGTCCGTCTTCAAATTTCGGGACTCACTTAATTGAGCTTTTGCTTTTTGAAGCCACACCCTGCCTATTTGCACTCTGTCAGTGGTCTCTTGCTCCTGGTTTAGCCCCGAGGAAGCACCTGCTGTTTCTACAGAGGCTCTTCGCATCGCCCCCTTACTTCCGTGCGCGGGCACTGCTCTCTGTTCTGGCTTCCGCGTTATGGTTGATGTTGTGGCTGCTTTTTGGGGGGAGCGTGTTAGAGGAGGTGTCCTTTGTTTTGCGGCTGTAGCTTGGGGTTCTGTTTTCCCGGCCTCCCACTCTCCTATGCTGCGTCTCACGTTTTGTTTAGAGGGCTCCGTGCCCTCTACAGTCTTCGGCGATAGCGTTGGTTCTTGGGAGCTCGTTTGTGCGTCTTTTTTGGCAGGTGTGCGAAATCCAAACATTTTTGCGGTGGTAGGCAGACAGAGTCGTAAGTATTAAATTTATGCAATATAAAGATTGCGGTAAACTACTTTACAATTTAAAAGTAAATTTATAGAGTCTGGCTCTGTATCAATTAAAGATTTTGATAGGGTATGTATAGTACCCTAGTCAGTAAGTTTGTATGGGTAAAATATAAAACGGCACAATAAATAAACACTTAACAACTAAACAACAACTCTGTTTTATATTCAACAGCGTCTTACACACTAAAGAGTGGTCCAATCTCGTCCCTACCAGAACCGGTAGGGTTCCTGGTGTCAAAAATCAGGAGTCTCTACTTTTTAATTTTTTGACTCTACATAGAGTCAGTTTGATGAGCTAGTCGGATAGAGCTCGCCGAACCCGCTCTAACGACCCCAAACTCGGGGTATCTAGACCCAGGGGTTCCGGAGCAATCAAGGTGCAAAAATACTGGTTTCTGACCAAGATGGCCGCCCAAATATGGTTACACCGCGACTACTCCGCAACCACTGAACCGAATTCCACCGTGCTTGGGTCCGCCTACACGTGCTCGACGTGATCTAGCCGGCTACGGTGGTTTCAGGCCGAAAAATTCTCAGGCGCTGAAAATGCCTGAAAACCACTGGGGCGGGTAGAGAACGACCCGACGATGACCACAAAGAAAACCTTAGGTTTCCACGACCTCTAGTTTGGGAGTTATCCGATTCCAAAAAATGTTCTGACAGTTCAAGAACTGTCAAATCCAAATTTCAAAACGGTATAACTTCCCTTACAGTTGAGGTAGAACACTCGAGTTTGGGTTCTTTCGCCTTGGCTCGCTCCGCTCCGTCGCGCAAAATGATCTTCAGATTCCTGAAACTTTTTGGCGCCGATCCGCCCGAAAATGGGTTTGCCTGACAGAGGCGGTCCCCCCAATCACCGCTGCAAAAACCGCAGCCCTCTGCGACCACCAGTCTCGGAGATACGTTGGCTCAAAGTTTTCCAAGATGGCCGCCGATCTGTCAAATGCCAACTTTGGATGGCTGTAACTCCGCAACCGTTTGTCCCAGAGAGATGCGGCCTCGAATGCTGTGGCCGGCTTGACCCCGTCTATTCGACAAATACGGTTTCAGCGCCAAAAAATTTCAGGCTCTGAAAACGCCTGAAAACCTATTCGGCCCAAAGACAAGATCAGGCCACACAGTTATAAAAAAGTCCGAGGTTTCTGTGACCAACGGTTTGCCTGCTATAATAATTTAAAACTTATAACCAATAAAACCAAAATGGCGGACTTGGGCCAAAATCCGCAGTTTTTAGTATTTTTGCCCCAACTTTGGGCTTAATTAAGGTGGAATATGGTATTTAGACCCAAATCCGTCGCAAAAATATAATATTTGGTATTATTTTCCTATTTATTAAGGAAAAACACAAAAAATTCAATAACTTCGCGACGGCTAGTCACAAAAATCTAAAAAATTTACTGTATATATAATAAGATAACGTCTATCGAATAAACTAAAAATAAAAATTTTCTGAAACATATTTCATAGAAATTTTTCAGTTTTCAAAAAATTTTCGTTTTTTGATTACAGTCTGAGAACTATTTAGGCTAAAAATCCACCAACCCGTCGATGTCTTCTCGCTGCAAGCGCGCCAAAGACAGCAGTTGCAGAATTTAGATATTTATCCTCGTTCCGCCGCAATTTGCAGTTGAATTTCAAATTTTTGAATTGCCGCCAAAGATCAGCCGGTGGCTGGAAAATTCCGCTGGTTACTGAAATATTTCTTTGATGTACTATTCTTCTCGCCACCAAAAACTGGCTGCGCTCGCCCTTCTAGATTCAGTTTTCAGCACCACGTGGTTTTTGGTTTTTCGTCAATTTACTGAAACCCGAATGGTTTTCAAGGTCGGTGGTGCTGAAGTAGGCTGCTGGATCTTATTCCCCTCCGATTCCGCTCCCGAAAAAGACTCTGGTGAGCCTCCTGCTCCTCTGGTATGCGTTTAGAGGTTCTTATTTCGAAAATTAACCTCTAAAGAGACAGTTTTCGTCTTCCAGAACTGGTAACACTGCAATCCAGGGTGCACTCTTACTGCCACTGCACGGGGGACACTTTTCCACGCACGACAATACCAAATTTGTTGAAATCGGTGCACTTTTTACCACTTTTCCGAATTTTTTATTGCGGAGCAACGCGATTTCGTGTCCGATCGCCACGAGAGTCGGGGGGGAACTGGGTTAGGTTAGGTTAGGTTAGGTTAGGTTAGGTTTTTTTTTTTTTTTTTTTTTTTTTTTTTTTTTTTTTTTATTTTTTTTTTTTTTTTTTATTACATTCTACCTCCGACGTTATCGGAGTCTATGTACGCCTAATCCTCTGTGTCATACCAGTTCTCGCTTTTGTTCTTCTCGCACGTTCATGCTGCATACTTTATCTTTCTTCATTCATCGTCTTTCATTCTTTGTTCTGGGTGGGATTCCCATTACGAACCTATTCTAACTATCTATTTTTTAATTTTAATTTATTACAATGTGGGGGGAAATAACGGTCCATTTTGGTTTTTTATTTCTTTTACATCTTTCTTAATCCATCCAATTTATCTTTATTTTCTTATGTTAACAATATCTTTTTATTTCTATCTCTACTTATACTAGTGCTTACTCTAATGACATTTTATACTTATTTCTATGCTTAATATATATATTACTAAATATACTACCAGCATACTTGCTTAAGCTGTTTTATTTCTCTCTATTGCCTTCTGTGCAATCTTTGTGCAGTAGTCTAGAAATTTCTCCCTATCTTTTCCTCGCATCACTTCCCCCACAATCTCTTTGTCTAATTTTATTTCCAGAGCCTGTTCCAGTTCATATCTGTCCACAGCGTGTGCAGGGCATTTCAGAAGCAGGTGTGGCACGGTTTCGTCCTTGTTTGGGTCACAGATGCACGATGGACTCTCCTTGCACCTGAAGCGATTCAGGTACTCGGAGAATCCACCGTGTCCCGTCATTATTTGTACCCTGATATTGGTAAGTTCCATTTTTCTTATTGTTCTATACGCTGCCACCGCATCTGGGAAAAAGATCTTCGTAACGTTGGCGGTTTGGCCGGACTTGTATCTCCGATTCCATTCGTCGAGCGTCGCCATACGTATGTGGCGCTTGACGAATGAAATCGGGCACAGATCATAGTCCGGTTTTTTCTTAAGGTTCATGGCGGCCTCTTTCGCCAGCTGATCCGCTCTTTCATTGCCCTCTAACCCTGCGTGGGCCTTTATCCAGAACAAGGATACTATCTTGTTCTGGAGAGACGCAGCTGTTATATTCTCTCTGGCCTCCACCGCCAGGGGATGAAGGCAACTGGGGTTTTTCACGGTCAAAAGAGCCGCCATGGAGTCGCTGAAAACCCCGAAGGTAGGCGCCGTGCTGTTCCTAATTTCCCGCGTTGCCCGGCATATCGCGAGTAGCTCAGCCTGGTAAACGGTACAGTAACCTGGTAGCGCCAACTTGAGGGCACGCGTCTCGGACTCTCTGTTCCATATGGACAGAGCCGCACCGACACGCCCCCCAATCTTACTACCATCAGTGAAGATTTTCACCTCTTGGTCAGAATTGGCGTCAACATCCTCCCGGTTTACCAGGCCGACGATCTTCAGGTCGCATCGCTTCGCGGGATGCGGGGATTCCAGTGCAGAAGTCATCCGTTCTACCTCCCTGTCCCCCAATATGGCCTGTGGTACCCCTTTCTTGGCTCTATACGGTGATGCCACCTCGTGGATTCTAAGATCCAGGGGGAGTATCCCGGCTAGTAGGAGCACCGAGTTCAGTGAGACGGTTCGGTACGCCCTGCACATTTTCTGTGCTATTCCCCGCTGCACGACGCCTAGCTGTTTGATCATTCCCAGTTTGTTAGCGGCTTCCGCCCATGCGCTGGCAGCGTACAGGACTATTGGTTCCACCGTAGCAACATATATAATTTTAACAACCTCCGGATTTAGGCCCCAGTTTACTTTTGCAGCCCTGCTCAGCTGTTTGTGGACTGCGATGGCCTTGCGGCATACCTCCGAAACGTGCTCGTTAAACGTGAGCTTGTCGTCGATGGTGACACCCAGTATTTTAATTTTTCTGGACATAGCGATGTCGACCCCGCCCATGCTTAGGCGTGGGACGTCGTATTTCAACTTTTTTGTAATAACCATCGCACTGGTCTTGTGCGGTGCGAAGTTTAACTTGTTTTCCACGCCCCACACCCGAACATGTTCGAGGGCGGCATTCGCCTGCCTCTCTATTTCCAATGCCGTGTCACCATCGAAGACCAAGATCACGTCATCAGCAAAAGCTTGCACGTAAATTCCTCTTCTCTCGAGTTCTTTGAGGAGGGGATCCAGTATGAGGTTCCAGAGAATGGGGCCCCCAATTGAGCCTTGCACGCAACCCTTCTCCGTACTTCTCTGATGCTCAGCGCCGGCGTACCTTACTCGTACTTTCCTGTCGCGCAGATAGCTATCGATGACCCTTCTCAGGTTGACCGGACACCTTTCCTCAGCCAGTCGGACTCTTATAATTGGCCACCAGGCATTGTCGAAGGCTCCCTCTATGTCCAACGATATTAATGTTATTATTTTCTTTTGTTTCAGCTTGTTGCGTATTTTTTGCATGAGGGTATAGAGGGAGTCTTCGGTACTCCTTTGTGGCATGAATCCGTACTGGCGAGTACTCATCCTCGGTGCTATGTAGAATCTGAGTCGGGCCACCAACATCTTTTCGTAGATTTTTCCGAGTACCGGCAACAGGCCGATTGGGCGGTACGCCTTTGGTGTTGTGTAATCTGTTTTCCCTGGCTTCCGTAGCATAACCACTGTTGCCTCTTTCCATATTTTGGGGAAATGGTTATAAGCGAGGCATCTGTTGAGGATTGCCAGGAAAATTTCAGGGTCTTTGCTGATAGCGCGGTTGCAGATATCGGCTGTGAGGCCGTCCATTCCCGGAGCCTTCTTTGGGTTGAAGGACTCGCTCGACGCCTTCAATTCGGCTATGGTGAATGGAGGGTCGTATGACTCACCATTTTCACCTTCATTCACCTTTTCCGCCTCGATTCTGACATGGCTGTGGTGAGGGTCGTCTGCAGCTGGGTGGTCCTCTGGATACAGGGTCTCCGCTATGTATCGGGCCGACCCTTCCGCGTCCAGCACTTTACCATCTCTTACCAGCGGCGGGTCCTCCACCCTACTCACTGTCCTTCCTATAACCCGATAAATCCCCTCCCACACCCCCTCCCTATCCTGTTTGCAGCAAAACTCCTTCCAGCTCTCTGTTTGGGCTCTGGCTGCCTCTGACTCATACTCTTTTTTCTGTTGCAGGTACCTTTCGACAACCATGGATCTACGGACTGGTGCAGCACACCTGATTCTCCTCTTTTGGGTAGCTACCGCTTTTTTCAGATTTTCAAGCTTCTCCGACCACCACGGCAAGGTAAGTTTTTCTACTTGTTTTTTAATTGGCATGGATGCTTTGCATGCTTTTGTAACAATGTCTGTATAATTATTTACTATTTTATCTAATTGCTCTATATTGATTGTTTTTTCTATTTCTTCCTTTGTGACTTTTTGTTCTTGGCTCAGCTGGGTGAGTTTCGCATGAAACTCAGGCCAGTTGGCCTTTTTTGTATTAAATATTCTAGTGGTTCTTTCTACCTTTAGCCCTTTTGATTTAGTCTGTAAAATTTTGAAAACAATGCCGTTGTGGTCGGAGCTGCTTAGGCCCTCGACGACTTTCCAGTCTGCTACCTTGTCGAGGATATTTGCCGAACAAGCTGTTATGTCGACATAGCTGCTGTAACGTTGTCCTCCCCTGACTGTGTCGAAGGTCGGGATTTCTCCTTCATTTAGTATGTGCAGCCCGAGCTCCCCGAGTGTCCCACACACCTCCTCTCCCCTGCGGTCGACTGTTGGGCTGCCCCACCAGGTGCTTTTTGCGTTTGCGTCGCCTCCAACGATTATGGGCTTAGAGCCATTTTTGGCCACTATTTCTTTGAGGTGGTCTAAATAGGGCTCCACTGGTTTGTCCGGCTCAAAGTAAATGGACGCCAGAGTGATCTCCCAGGCACTGGTCTGGATACCCACCACAACGATGTTATCTGTGGTGAGTTTTGGGTACTGCTTTATGTTGAGATTGCTATCAAAGACAGCGATTGCAGCCTTAACGGTCCCTTCTCCATTTCCAGTGTTCTGGAAGATCCTTACCCCCCTGTGGCTCTTCATTGTCCTGCTCCCCCCTATATATGGCTCCTGCAACAAGGCTACGCTTACCCCCCGTTTTTGTGCCTCGAGCAGCAGCTCGATTGTTGCAAGCCTTTTTCGTTGGAGGTTCGCTTGCATATAGCTATATGTGATAGTGGCAACGTTGGCGTCAACAGTATGCGACGGTCGACCGGGCCAATTCATCCCACCGGCGGCGCACAGGGCACCCAGAGCTGAAGGCATTATGCTCTGTTTGCGTCAGTTTCGCCTTTTTGCAGTTTCTGCAGGCGGGTGGTTCCTCAGCTAGCCAATCCGCGCACTCCGTTCTCAGGTGGGGACCACCACAGTGGCTGCAAGCGTCTGTAGTCTCTTGGCAGTACTTTTTGCCGTGGCCGTACCCCAGGCAGCGCGTGCACTGAACTAGTGGAGTCTGGTCTTCTGCTCTGACCCGCTGGAGATCTATGTAAACATAGCCCCTCTCCGTTATCCGCCTCCAGACACCGGGTGACACGCTTATAATTACGTGGCTGGTGTGCGGGTTTCTGGCTCTTCTTCTATATTTTACTGCTATCCTATCCTCCCCCTCAACTAGGCCGCGGAAAACAGTCCCGTTCTGGTTTCTGAGAGCCTTGAGGATGTCCTCATCAGTATTTACTGACAGGACATCCCCAAGCCTGACCAGCGGGTCCTTATTTTCCACGTCCTCGATGGTGAGGCTACCTCCTTCTTTCTCTATTCTTTCCTTCACCTTATCCCGTTCCTCCTTGGACCCAAACCCCATTATTACTTTCCTATTTTTAGCTTTTCTTACCCTCTCCACCCTTACCCATCCTTCCTTAGCATCTATGGCCTTTCTAACTCTTTCGAGCACCTCCTCTCCTGTTTCCGTTTCCACGGTCGAGGTGACCGCGACCGAATGCAGCGTACGCTTTTGCAGAGTCCCGTCACTCCGGGCCGCAGTCACCCCGGCGTAGGTAGGCGTTTCTGTCTTTTCTATCTTTTCAGCGTGCCTTTCGATCGTAGCCTTTAGCTCCTCTATTTTTCTGCCGCTTTCCCTTATCAAGTTGGTGTGCTCCACCAGACATTTCATAAGTAAGCTTTCGCCGGAGGTAGATGAGGGAGAAGGGGTGGAGTCAGGAGGTGACGCAGCACACGCTGCCAGTCCCCCCACCACCCGCCCTCCCCCCGTTGTACTTCCCTTCGTCTTGAGCTCCGCCTCAGCTTCCTTGACCAGTTCGTGGAGCCGTGCGAGTGCCTTCTCGACCCCTTCTTTTATTTCCGTCTTTAGGTTTCTCGAGTTCCTTAAGTGGGCCTTTGCCTTATTCAGGCAGGCTGCCGCTTCTAACGCTCTACTGGCATAGCGTTTTGGGGAAGACTCCTCGTTTCCCACTGACGCCCTGTGCGTGGTGGAGGGGTTTCCATGTGTGAGTGCAGTTCCTGTTGCGGAAGGCACAGGTTTTGCAGCCACCTTTGTTGTTACTGCAGGGCCTGCCTGCATTGTCATGCTGGTCCCTGCTGGTTGGTTACCTGTTTTTGCAGCCGGCTCCTCACTTGGCATGGCGGCCTCCCACCTGTCTATGCTTTTGCGGACGGCCTCCTTTGGGGGTGATCTATTGCTCTCTGGTTTTTTAACAGGCGTGCGGTGCCCAAACATTTTGGGAATGTGATGCGGAGGGGGCAAATAATTTTGTAAAAGTTGTAAATAGTTGCCCCTTTGCTATAACCGCTAAAAGATTGCACAGGTAGAGTCAATGTATATTTTGAGTCTCTGACTCTAGTCAGTACATGAACACACAAACAAAAGGAAACAAAATTAAAAATAGAGTTGAAAAAAAAAAAAAAAAAAAAAAAAAAAAAAAAATCTCTATGTAGAGTCGCTTTGCTACTCCAATTTATGTCCTAAACCTAGTAAAAATAGTGTTACTTCAGTGTAAGAACGAAAGTGGACTTCTATTTAGTCAGTCTTGGGTAGAGTCAACTCTACCATGGTCACTGTGTGCCGTGTAGTATATTTAGTCTACTTATTACTATTTTCAGGTGGAAATTTACAAAATTATATAAAGAAGTCCTGGCTCTATATAGAGTCTCTAGACTCTATCTAAAAGCTTCTCTAGATTATTTCTTATCAAATACAAAAAACCCCGCAGTTCTAGCCCTCTCCGTTCGCGAGATATAACAAAGATTAATTTCGGGGTTGCAACCCCTAAAGGACACTTAAAATACCCCTTCTATATATGTAACCCTATTCAATTTAAATATAAGCCAAAATATTTCTTAGTCAAGTAATATAAATTTTTACTCAAAATTTTTCTAAGTCCAGAAAACGAAAGTTTGTTTTTAGGGGTAGGGGGTTGGGAACCTAGGGGTTGGGTGCAGGGGAAGGGGGAGTTTAAGGGTTAGGGTGTGCGGAGCAGGGGGGTAGGTTAGGGAGGGGGGTGGAAAAATTTCGTTATTTTTGGGCTAGGACGCACGGTTTACGAACTACGAGGTATTTTTTGAAAAAAATTTTGCCAAAAATACCTAAACAACTTTATATCTTTGCCGTTAAACGGTTTAGAAGGATATTTTTAAAAGCAGATCAAACCTTCCCTTATTTTCCAGTTTCACCGGAACATGTCTTAGATAACAGTGTTTTAATAGGGCCGCACGGTCCCGTGGATCCCACGGGGGTGGGTCACTTGGTCAACTATTTATTTGTCCTCAAACTTAGGGGTAGTTTTTTGTCAACTACGTTTGTATTGTTTCGACCTTAGGAACGAGATATCGAAACGGGAAAAAATATTAGGGTGTAAGTCGCGGTCCAAATTTATTGACAAGCCCCTTAGTTTCTCCCATGGAAATCCAGAAAGCCAAAATTTTTCTTGTTTTTCCGAAAAAACTCTTCGGGGGTAGTTTTTGGGGGTACCTACATGGGTTAGGTTAGGTTAGGTTAGGTTAGGTTAGGTTAGGTTAGGTTAGGTTTTTTTTTTTTTTTTTTTTTTTTTTTTTTTTTTTTTTTTTTTTTTTTTTTTTTTTTTTTTTTTTTTAATGCTTCTACCTCCAACATGTATCGGAGCCTATGCTAGCTAGTTTAATTTTCATTCATTCCAGTTCTCACATGTATGCCTCTCGTACTTTCATTCCTCATACTTTATCTTTCTTGCATTCATCATCTCTTGTTCTTTTATGGGTGGGATTCCCAACTACTGCTATTTCTTCTATTCTGTTCAAATATTTATAATTTTTCTTTATTTACATTTATTTATATTTATTGGGTATAAGGGTTTGATTAAGGAAACGGGAGACAGATTTTTATTTTTACATTTTACACTTTTCCTTTCTCTACATTCAACAGTTTTTCATTACAATATTTATTCTAATGTTTACATACTTTCAATTTTTATTTTCTTGTCAGAAGGGAAACGGGAAGACAATTTTTATTTACTTATTCTAGACTTTAATCCTAACAGTTCTTATAGCGAGCATTATTCTACTTTTACAAAACGGAACAGCTTAATATAATCCTAATTATTCTAAGCTTATTCTAATTTACATACTTATAATTATTTATTCCTATCTTACGTTTACTATTTAAAACTTTTATGGCTATGCTAAACTTAATATATAATACTATATTATGATAGCATATTTACTTATGCGGTTTTGTTTCTTGCAATTACTTTATGTGCGACATATTTGCTGTAGTCTAGGAATATTTCTCTATTTTTACTTTTTATTATATCTTTCAGATTATTCCGTGTTATTTTTGTACTAAGCGCATGCTCGGCGTTGAAGCGGTGTCTGTCGAATTGAGGGCAATCACATAATATGTGCGGGACCGTTTCACTAATATCTGGGTCGCAAATACACGATGGACTCTCCTTGAGCTTGAAACGGTTCAAGTACTCGGAGAATCCACCGTGCCCCGTCATAATTTGTGTGGTTATAGCGCTAGTTCCCATCTTTCGGATTACCCCATAAGCTGTCCGCACATCCGGGAAGAATAATTTTGTGACAGATGCTGTGTCAGCATTTCCGTATCGACGATTCCATTCATCAAGCGTCGCTATACGTATGCTCCGCTTGACGAATGAAATCGGACACTGGTCGTAATCTGGCTTTCTTTTGGAGTTTTCAGCGGCCTCCTTTGCTAGCTGGTCGGCTCTTTCGTTCCCCAGTAGCCCCACGTGAGCTTTTATCCAGAACAAGGTTACCACCTTGTTCTGGCGGGATGCTGATTTTATATTATCCCTAGCTTCTACAGCAAGAGGATGGCGTGAACCGGGATTTATTATTGTTTGTAGAGCCGACATTGAGTCGCTGAAAATTCCAAAAGAAGATGCCTTAAGATTGATTATTTCCCCAGTTGCCCTTGCTATTGCTAGGAGTTCAGCCTGGTAAACCGTGCAGTAATTGGATAGAGCAAGTTTGCGGGCCCTGGTCTCAGCCTCACCGTGCCATATGGACAATGAAGCGCCGACCCCTCCGTCCATTTTGCTTCCGTCCGTGAAAATGCGGATGTCAAAGCTGCACCTATCCAGCTGCTCCTGATTCACCAAGCTGTCGAACTCCAGGATGTCGCGTGCTGCTGGATGGGGATCCTCAATTGCAGCGGTCATTCGCTCGACCTCCCTGTCCCCCAGTGATGTCTGGGGCACTCCCCTCTTGGCTTCATACAATGATGCCGCCTCACGAACTCTGATGTCGACGGGGAGTAACCCAGACAGCACAAGTGCTGAGTTCAGGGAGACCGTGCGATATGCCTTGCAAATCTTTTGTGCAATTCCACGCTGAACGGTCCCGAGTTGTTTCTTGATGCCCAACTTTCCGGCCGCCGGCGCCCAGACGCTTGCAGCGTAAAGTATAATGGGCTCTACAACCGCAACATACATCATTCGTATGACCTCTGGGTGCAACCCCCAACTGACCTTTGCAGCCCTACACAACTGCTTGTAGATTGCAATTGCCTTCTTACAAACAAGCGAGACATGTTTATTGAAGGTCAATTTTTCGTCTATCGTTACACCCAGAAGCCTCATTTCTTTCGAAATGTCAATGCCGACCCCTCCCATACTCAGGCGTGGTGTGTCGTATCTCAGTTTTCTGGTTATTACCATAGCGGTCGTTTTATGCGGAGCGAATTTAAGTTTATTTTCGACACCCCACGCCAGAACATGGTCGAGAGCGGCATTGGCACATGTTTCCACCTCGTGTGCGGTCTCCCCGTCAAACGCCAAAACGACATCATCCGCAAACGCTTGGATGTATATTCCCCTTTCTTCTAACGCTTTAAGGAGAGGGTCTAGAACCAGGTTCCAAAAGATTGGGCCCCCAATCGAGCCCTGGACACAGCCCTTATTGGTTCCCTTGCCATATACCTCTCCCCCGTACCTGATCGAGACTTTACGGTCTCTAAGATAACTGTCTATGACCCGCCTAAGATTAATTGGACACTTTTCTTCCGCCAGTCGAATTCTTACTGCAGGCCACCACGCGCTATCAAATGCCCCCTCTATGTCCAAAGATATGAGCGTCACAATCCGTTTTTGGTCAAGTTTCTTATGGACATGCTGCATAAGATCGTAGAGGGCATCTTGCGTGCTTTTCTGTGGCATGAATCCGTACTGACGGGTACTCATGTTTGGCAGAAGGTGAAACTTTAGGCGGGCCACCAGCATCTTTTCAAGGATTTTCCCCAATATAGGCAACAGCCCAATCGGCCTATATGATTTGGGGCTGGAGTAGTTGTCTTTTCCAGGCTTCCTGAGTATCACGACTGTTGCCTCCTTCCAGGCTGTGGGGAAGCAATGGCATTCCAGGCACTTGTTGAGGAACCGTAGAATTAGTTCTGGGTCGTTATTCACGGCGTGACAACAAATGTCTGCGGTAAAGCCGTCTGATCCCGGTGCCTTCTTTGGATTAAAGGATTCCATTGAATTTTTTAACTCTGCCATCGTAAAAGGTGGGTCGCAAGGGTCATTTTGCTCGCCAGAATTTACGGTTTCGGCCTTTATTCGAATGGATCGGTGATGTGCGTTATCGCATTCTGTAAGGTCTTCCGGATAAAATGTTTCCGCTAGCAGCTTCACGGAACCTTTCGCATCCAGCACATCACCATTCCTTTCCAAAGGCAAGTCTTCCTCTCTACGTTGTGTCCTCCCTATCACCCTATATATTCCCTCCCAGACCCCCTCCCTATCCTGTCTCACACAGAATTCCTTCCAACTCTCGGTTTGAGCTTTGGCGGCTTCTAACTCATACTCTTCTTTCTTTTTCAGGTACTCTTCTATAACCTTCGACCTCCGAATTGGGGCGGCGCAGCGGATCCTACGCTTCATGGTGACGACGGTTTTCTTCATCTCGACGAGTCTCTCGGACCACCACGGCAAGGTAAGTTGTTCTTTATCTTTTTTAATTGGTATAGTTTGCTTACATGCTTCATCTATTGCTTTAGTGAGGTTTTCTGTTGCTATGTCTATTTGCTCTATGCTATTAATTTCTTCTATTTCGGTTATAGTGAATTTAAAATCTTTTTTCAACTGGCCAAATTTCTCATGAAAATTGAACCAATTTGCTTTTTTGGTGTTGTATTTACGAGTAGTTCGCTTAATTTTGATGCCTTTAGATTTTTGTAAAAAGTTATTGAACATGATGCCGTTGTGATCCGAGCTCGTGAGTCCCTCGTCAACCCTCCAGTCATCAATCATATCCAAGATATCGTTAGAACACGCGGTGATGTCTACGTAACTACTGTACCGCTTTCCTCCTCGGATGGTGTCGAAGGTAGGAATTTCCCCTCTGTTGAGTATGTTTAGGTTTAGCTCGCCGAGAGTTCCTGCCACTTCTTCCCCCCTAAGATCATCCGTTGGACTGCCCCACCACATACTTTTGGCGTTAGCGTCACCTCCAACGATCAGTTTTTTTTGAACTGACTACGCGCTCTATTTGTTTGAGATGTTCCAAATAGTGGTCGATTGGCTGGTCTGGCTCAAAGTAAAAAGAGACAAGCGTGATCTCCCAAGCACTGGTCTGGATCCCCACCACAACGATGTTGTTTGTGGTGAGTTTTGGGTACTGCTTGACTATGAAGTCACTGTTAAAGACAGCTATTGCTGCCTTAACAGTCCCATCTCCTGTTCCAGTGTTTTGGAAGACCCTAACGCCCCTGTGACTACTCATTACTTTGGCTCCACCCACATACGGTTCCTGAAGAAGCGCTAGGGCTATCCCGCGTTCCGTGGCTTCTGTGAGAAGCTCATTGGTTGCTAGCTTCTTGCGTTGGAGGTTTGCCTGTATTGCTCCGTAGGTATTTGCCTTTGAGGTGCCCTCAGCAGTAAGCAACGGTTGATCTGGCTATGTCATCCCATTTTTTACGCAGTGGACAGTCATGGCTAAATGCATTGTGCTGTGTACCATGCTCGACTTTAGCTTTCGCACAATTTCGGCAAAAGGGTGGTGAGCCTGAAAGCCAGTCCGAACACTCCGATCTCATGTGGGGACCACCGCAGTGACCACACAGATCTGCAGGCTCTTTGCAGAACCGCTTACCGTGTCCAAAGCCTAAACAGCGGGTGCATTGAACCAACGGGGTCTGATCCTCAACCCTGATGCGCTGGAGATCAATGTGAACGGTTCCAATGTCTACCGCTCGTCGCCAGATGGCGGGCGAGACGCTGATAATAATGTGGCCTATATGAGGGTTCCTTGTCCTTCTTCGGTATCTTACCTCCACTCTGTTTTCCTCAGTGTCGAGGCCGTCAAAAACGCCCTGGTTCTGGTTTCGTAGCGCTTTAAGAACGTCTTCGTTAGTATTGACTACCAAGACGTTCCTCAAGATCAGAAGCGGATCCCTATTTTTGACTTCCTCGACAGTGAGGTCAACACCCTCTTTTTGAAGTCGGTCTTTTAATTTACCCCTTTCTTCTTCGGTTTGTAAACCTATTATCACTTTCCTATCCTTGGCCTTTCTCACTTTTTCGACTTTAATCCACCCGTCTCTTGCATTTACTGCTTTCCTAACCCTATCAAGTACTTCATCACCCGTTTCCGTTTCGTCCTTAGATGAGACCACAACCGAGTGCAAGGTGTTACGCTTCGGTATTGCCTTTACTCCCTGGGCTGAGGCCACACTCGCGTAGGTAATTCCTTGCTCAAGGAATTTCCTTTGGTGTTCTATTGCGTCCTTCAGCTCTTCCACCTTTTTGTTGTTTTCCACAAGGAGGTTTGTCTGGAGTTCCATTTTTTGCAAAATTTTGGTGGTATCAAATTTTTCGGGAGAAGTTCTGGCAATCGGTTGAGGCTCTGTAGGTGCATGGGCTTCCCTGGTCATATTTCGTTTAGCTAGTTTTAGCTCCGATTCGACTTCCTTTACCAATTGATAAAGACGTTCAGTGGCTTCAGAGATACCATTCTTAATCTCCGTTTTTGTATTCCTGGAGCTGTTTAGGTGAAGCTTTGCCTTGACGAGGCAGGCCTTTGCTTCCGCCGTTCGGTCCGAGTATTTAATGCCCGGCGGTGAGAGTGTGTCGACAGACTTTCTTGTCTGTGTCACGGCCACACTCTCTTGCGTAAATGCAAGTTTTGTTTTTATTTTTGCAGGGCCGGCCTGCAACGTCTGCTCAGCTGTAGCGAGATCAGGGTTGCCGTTTGGGGCTTCCCAGTTCTCAATGCTGCGTCTAACATTTGAAGAAACAAATGCTCCAGGTTTAGGCGGTGATTTTTTGCCTTCAGCCGCTTTTAACGGTGTTCTGTGGCCAAACATGTTGGAGAGTATGCGTCAGTTAATAAAATATGTCAATAGGGACAATAAGATAAAATAAAAGTGTATAAAATAAGGAGAAAGAAGATTGTACGCACAAAAATGCTAGGTCAAACCGCACAAGTATCTATAACTAAAATAATTTTTACAAACAAGATTTTGTAAAATATGTCTCAGTGAGCTCTATCATAAATAGATTGCTTGTGGGTAGCTGTCAGGGGCTCTGTATATGTCAAAGAGTCAATTTTACTATCAAGGCCCGGTTTTTGTTGACTTTTCATAAAAGACTCTATGTAGAGTCGATCCAGTGCAATCACTGGACAGAGTCCGCAAAGCCCGTTCGAACAAACCCAAACACGAGGTTAACAGCCCCAAGGGTTCCGGAGCAATCCAAGTTTTAAATTTCTGGTTTTTATCTAAGATGTCAGCCAAAATGTGGTTAAAGCTGTTTTCTCCGGAACCAATAGACCAAAACCCCCCGTGCTTAGGCTTATCTTACTGAGCTCGACAAGATCTATGTAGTGGTATGATTTTCAGGCTGAAAAAATTTTCCCCCCTGAAAGCGCCCGAAAACTAGCCCACTCGCAAGATAAGTGTAAGCCAATGCTCACAGAGAAAACCCCGCCGCTCTACGACCCTCCGTTGCGGAGATGTAGTTGTTTTAAATATAATAAAATGGCGGCACTACTGTCAAAGTCGATCTTTGGCAGGTAATATCTCCGTTCCAGATGGTCGCAGAACAAGCGAGTTTGGGCTCTTCTACCCCGGCGCGAACTTGCCTTTTCGCTGAAACCGCTTTCAGGACCCCGAAAATTTTTGGCTCTAAACTGCCTGAAAATGCAGGATAAGGAAGACCAGAAACCCCTGTGTCTAAATCCAAAACCCGCAACTCTCTACGACTCCTGGCTCAGGAGTTATCGCGGTCTGAAGTTAAACAAGATGGCCGCCGAACTGTCAAAAGTCAAGTTTAAAATCCCGTAACTTTGGAGCCCTTCGTCGGAGAAAGCTCGGGTCTTGGATGTACAGCTCGGCGTCACCTCAGGTATATCCTGAAAACAGTTTCAGTGATGAAAAATTTTTCAGGTCAAAAATTCCTGAAACCTAACTATAGTCAAAGTCCATACAACACCCTAAATTACAGTGAAAAACCGAGTGTCGTCGGCCCAGTAGTTCCTGAGATATAACGCGTTGAAATCTTGAACCTAAAAAACCAAAATGGCCAAAAAATCAAACTCCGTCAATTCCAAAGCTATTGGGCGCGTCCTTGGGCTCAACCTAAGCCGAATACAAACTCTGAACACAATGCTGTACTTAAATTTTACATATTTCTATTTATTATTGAATTAATTGCAAAAAAGACTAAAAATTTAATATCTTAATAACGGTGCTATGTAAAAATTTGGAAAAAACTTTTATAATAGTGTTAATTGCTAAGCTAAATACTGAAATAAGAAAATTATTAACTTAGTGAAATTTATGCAAGAAAAATTTTGAAAAACTGAAAAAACTATAAAATACAAGTTTTTACCAAAAATTGAGGTGTTAAAAATCTTATCTTATGCCGGGTGTCTTCATCAAGTGAGCGCGCAGCAGGATCCACCGGAAAAATGAGGGGTCCTGCCTGAAGAATTTTCAGGATGGTGACTCAAAGTTCAGATGTTTATAATTAAATATCTTCGGTCTCAAGGGAGCAAAAATTCTGTTGCAAACACCATTAAGTTTGTTTAATGTTTCTTCTTAAATGATGAAAAAATCAGATTTGTCAAACGTCGGAATCGATGAACTCGTGGTCAAAATTTGAGGTTAGGTTTTCACTTTTCCTTTGTTTTCTCGGTAATGCATGAGCGGATTTCAACTCACGCAGTGTCAGATGAATCTTCTAAGTGACCACCACAATCCGCAGTCAAAAAACTGGTAGGTTCTCGATGTAATTTCAGAGTTGTGATGATGTTAAGTTTTTAGAAAATACAACTTTACTAGTTTTCTTGTGATTGTTTTTCACAGTGAGTTTTCCGACACAAAATTTTTTCACACACGTTTGCACTGCACTATTCCGCAAATTTTGATGTATAGCACGATGTTGTAACACGAAAAAATACCATAAAATTGCTTTTTTTAACGCGGAGCTTTGCAAAAACGTGGCGTTCTCGAGCACGGTTGGACTCAGACTGGTTAGGTTAGGTTAGGTTAGGTTAGGTTAGGTTGTATCGTACGATCTCCTACGAGGCGGGTTGTGCACTGGCCGGATCTCCGCCCTGGGAACTGCAGGCGAGAGTCCTCGCCTCACTGTACCGGTGGCGCGAGGAGATGAGGACGCGGGGTGGTGAACCGATGCAGCGCGAGATCGAGCTGCGTCGGTCTCAGCTCCGCGAGGTCATGGTGGCGGAATGGCGGGACAGGCTTCTGCGCCCTACCGCCGGCCTCGCCACGGTCGATGCGATCCGACCAGTGCTCGACGAATGGCTCGGGAGGAAACACGGCTCCCTGTCGTTTAGGGCGGCGCAGGTGCTCTCGGGGCATGGCTGCTTCGGGAAGTACTTGTGTCGCATAAACAGGGAGCCGGACGCTCGGTGCCATCACTGCACCGACTGTCGGGAGGACACGGCGCAACACACACTGGCAGAGTGTGCCGCATGGGAGGAGCAGCGCCGTGCCCTTGTATCTGAAGTGGGCCCCGACCTGTCGCTGCCGGCCGTCGTTCGTTCGATGGTCGGGGGCGCCGAGTCGTGGGATGCGGTGATCTCCTTCTGTGAAGACGTAATTTCGCAGAAGGAGGCTGCGGAGAGGGAGAGGGAGGCCGTGGCCACTCTCCCGTGCCGCAGCAGGCGAACCGGGCGTCGGCGGAGGGCAGACAACGCCCTCTTCCAGCCCCCATAAAGAGGTCCGGAGGGACGGCGGACACGGGGTCGTCCGCCGTCCCCCATCCAGCAAGACCCGAGGTGGCAGCGCGTAGTGTTCCACGCGCGCCTCTATTGGACGTCGCGGGGGGAGGACACCTCACACTCCCCCCGGCTTGAGGTGGCCCGCGTAGGTGGGCCGGCACTAGCCGGGGATCATGGATGGCGTATCAGCTCCCACGATCCCCGGTCCAAGTGTGGGAGGGAACACCGAGGTGGTTTTTAGTCAGTAAGAGTCTGACAGACCCCTTCGCCTGCCCCAGGCGAAGGACATCCATGAGGATTTTCCACCCCGGCAACAAAAAAAAAAAAAAAAAAAAAAGGTTAGGTTAGGTTAGGTTAGGTTTTTTTTTTTTTTTTTTATTTTTTTTTTTTTTTTGTTTTGTGGCAGGAATGGGAAATCCATCATGGACGCCCAGATCGCGTCTCATGAAGGCAGTCTGGGCAGTGCCGGACTCCTACCGGCTAAAACCACACTCCTGCCATGCGAAAGGCCCCCTGCCATACGAGTTTCGCAGGGACATTATAAAGGGCTGTAGTTCCATTGCAGTTCAGTCATAGTATTAGCTGTTAATTGTATTAAAATAAAATATTGATAATAAATAATGGCTTGAAATAAATAATTTAAATTCTCAATTATAATTATTGTTCATTGGATAAAATATCAATAAATAATAATAAAAATAAATAAATAATAGTCATTCATAAGTTTTTCAATAATTCTGATGACTGTCAGCTATTTGTTTCGTTTATTGACGGATTGTACAATTTTTATAATGAAATCTATGAACCTCAATCTGTGCCTTTTATCTCTTATCAGTAAGCTGAGATTTTCCTTTTTGATCTGCATGTCGACTCTCATCTCTAAATCGTGCCTGTGGAAGGAATATATCGGGCAATCCGTTAGGAGGTGGAGGACTGTCTCCTGCTTGTCGGGGTCGCAGACGCATGCCGGGTTCTCCTTACACTTGAAGCGAGTTAGGTATTCGGAGAACCCGCCGTGGCCCGTCAGGGCTTGAGTCAGTTCCCTGGTTATCTCCATCTTCCGCACCGTCCTGTACGCAGCGATCGCACAAGGGAAGAAGATCTTCGTTGTGGCCGCCGTTTGTCCTGCACAATACCTCCGGTTCCATTCACCCAGCGTCTCCGTCCGGATCATACGCTTGACGAATGAAACCGGGCATTTGTCGTAGTCGGGTTGTCGCTTCAACTTCAGGGCAGCCTCCTTCGCGAGCAAGTCGGCTCTCTCGTTGCCCTCCAGCCCCGCATGAGCTTTGACCCAGAACAAGGAGACGCTCTTGTTCTGGGTACTGCTGCGGCGGATGGCGTCCCTTGCTTCCACTGCGAGGGCGTGGAGGGCTTCGGGGTTCACGACTGCTTGGAGAGCTGCCATGGAGTCGCTGTAAATAGCGAACGCCGTCTCGGTCCTTCGGAGGACTTCCTTCGCCGCTTTGCAGAGGGCGAGAAGCTCGGCCTGGTAGACGGTACAGTAAGACGGCAAAGCAAGCTTGAGGGCCTTCACCTCCACCTGGTCGGTCCACACTGATACTGCGGCTCCGACCTTGCCCTCAATTTTGCTGCCGTCTGTGAAGATACGCACCGCGAAATTGCGGTGCTCGTTGTATTGTTCCTCGTCTACCAGGCGTCGCAGTGCAATGGCCCTCCGCTCAACCGGATGTGGCATCTCTAGTGCCGAGACCACACGCTCGATCTCCCGGTCTCTCAGAGCTGGGTGAGGTACCCCTCTCCTGGCCTCATATAAGGAGGCTGCCTCTCGGATTCTGAGATCAAGAGGGAGCATCCCAGCCAGCACCAGTGCTGAGTTGAGAGAGACCGTGCGGTAAGCTCGGCACAGTTTTTGCGCGAAGCTCCTTTGGACGGCGCTCAGCTTGGTTAGGTTAGGTTAGGTTAGGTTAGGTTAGGTTCCGGAGGGACGGCGGACTCGGGGTCGTCCGCCGTCCCCCATCCAGCAAGACCCGAGGCGGCGGCGCGTAGTGTTCCACGCGCGCCCCTATTGGACGTCGCGGGGGGAGGACACCTCACACTCCCCGCGGGCCTGAGGTGGCTCGCTTAGGCGGGCCGGCACTAGCCGAGGATCATGGATGGCGTATCAGCTCCCACGATCCCCGGTCCAAGTGTGGGAGGGAACACCGAGGTGGTTTTTAGTCAGTAAGAGTCTGACAGACCCCTTCGCCTGCCCCAGGCGAAGGACATCCATGAGGATTTTCCACCCCGGCAACAAAAAAAAAAAAAAAGGTTAGGTTAGGTTAGGTTAGGTTAGGTTAGGTTAGGTTAGGTTAGGTTAGGTTAGGTTAGGTTAGGTTAGGTTAGGTTAGGTTAGGTTAGGTTAGGTTAGGTTAGGTTAGGTTAGGTTAGGTTAGGTTTTTTTTTTTTTTTTTTTTTTTTTTTTTTTTTTTTTTTTTTTCTTTTGCTTTCTCTACCTCTGACATAATCAGAGTCTATTTAAACGCTAATTCTCTTTCATACTAGTTCTCGCTTTCTTTCCTCTCGCACTTTTGTTCCGCATACTGTTTCTTTCTATCATCCTTCCTCTATCAGTCTTTTAATGGGTGGGACTCCCATGTTGCTATCTATTCTTATCTTTGCTGACTATTTCTATGCCCAACACTTTTCTTTCTTTATTTTTATCGAGGGTTAATAAATACTCGGATTGGTTTTTATTTTAACAATAACAAGGATCTTAGACTAAAGTGCATTTTATTCCTTACATTAGCTATATTATATTTCTTACTTTTCTATTTTACATAGGTTTTGCTATTTTCATTACTTTCTACTTATTACTATGTACACTGTTTCCTTAAGGGTAATACTACAGATGTTATTTTTACTTATATTCTTACAGTTTTCTTATATACTAGGATACATTTATGCGGCTTATATTATTTATGTTACTTTTCTTTTAGTTATTAGTTCCCAATTTTAGTTACTGTTCACAATACTTAATTCTACTACCTATTATTTTCTATATGCATAACTTATATATTTACTATATAGTGGTTGCATACATTACCGATTACTTATTTCTTTTAATTACTCTTTTAGCGATTTTAACGCAGTAGTTTAGGAACTTGTTCCTGTTTTTCCCTGACATTATTACCCTAATACTTTCTTCATTCAGTTCTATGTCTAATTCCTGTTCTAATTCGTTCCTGTCGTAGGCGTATGCAGGGCAGCGAATAAGCAAATGTGGCACCGACTCTACGATGTCTGGGTCACAGATGCACGATGGACTCTCCTTACACTTGAAGCGATGCAAGTATTCGGAGAATCCACCGTGCCCTGTCATGACCTGAGTCAGTATCCCATCTATCTGTAGCTTCCTGACTATCCTATACGCCGCCACCGCATCTGGGAAAAACATCTTTGTAACAGAGGCCGTTGTACCGGTTCTGTATCTGCTGTTCCATTCGTCAAGCGCCGCCGAACGGATGCAACGCTTGACGAATGAAACAGGGCAGAGATCGTACTCCGGCCTCTTTTTGCTCAAGAGGGCAGCCTCTTTTGCCAGCTGATCCACCCTTTCGTTACCCTCAATCCCTGCGTGAGCCTTTATCCAGAACAAGTCTACTACTTTGTTCTGGAGAGAAACAGCTGTTAGATTCTCTCTCGCTTCCACTGCCAGGGGATGAAGGCAACTGTGGTTTTTCACTGTCATGAGGGCCGCCATTGAGTCACTATAGATGCCAAAGCTGGACGCCGTACTCCTCCTAATTTCCCCAGTTGCCTTGCATATCGCCAAGAGTTCCGCCTGGTAGACCGTGCAGTAGTTTGATAACGCCAGCTTGAGGGCACGTGTTTCGGCCTCGTTGTTCCACAAGGACAACGCAGCGCCGACACGCCCCCCAATTTTGCTACCGTCGGTGAAAATTCTCACCTCCGGTTTGGCGCTGGCGTCAACTTGCCCCTGGTCCACCAGACTTTTGAACTCCAGGTCGATACGCTTGGCGGGGTGCGGGGACCTCAACGCGGGCACTGGCCGCTCCATCTCCCTGTCCCCCAGCATTGGCAGTGACACTCCCTTCTTGGCCTCGTAGAGTGAGGCCATCTCGCGAGCTCGGAGATCCAGAGGGAGTATTCCTGCCAACAGAAGCACTGAGTTTAGGGACACGGTGCGGTACGCCTTGCACATTTTTTGTGCTATTCCGCGTTGCACGACGCCCAGCTGCTTTTTAATACCCAGCTTGCCTGCTGCCGGAGCCCATACGCTGGCGGCGTACAGGATAATCGGCTCTATTGTGGCTATATAGATAATTTTAATGATATCGGGGCTTAGTCCCCAGCTAATCTTTGCTGCCCTGCACAGCTGTTTATGAACCCCGATCGCCTTTTGGCAGACATTCCTAACGTGCGTGTTGAAGGTCAACTTGTCGTCGACGGTGACACCCAGGATCTTAATTTCCTTGGTCATAGGTACTTCGACCCCACCCATGCTCAGCCGTGGGGTGTCGTATTTAAGTTTCCGCGTGATTGTCATCGCATTGGTTTTTTGCGGCGCAAATTTTAACTTATTATCGACACCCCACGTCCGAACATGTTCGAGGGCAAAGTTTGCCTTGCTCTCTATTTCCATTGCTGTGTCACCGTCGAAGACAAGGACCACGTCATCTGCGAACGCCTGCACGTGGACCTCTTTTTCAGTCAGACTTTTTAGGAGGGGATCCAACAGAAGGTTCCAGAAGTCCGGGCCTCCGATGGAGCCCTGTACGCAGCCTTTATTCGTGCCTTTGGAGAATTCTTCGCCCGCATACCTTACCCTGACCCTTCTGTCCGTCAAGTAGCTGCCAATGACCCTCCTCAAGTTGAGCGGACACTTTTCCTCAGCCAGCCGGACTCTTATTGCTGGCCACCAGGCGCTGTCGAAAGCTCCCTCTATGTCCAAGGATATTAACACGACAGTCTTTTTAAGGTCGAGTTTGCCCTTTATGTGCTTTATTAGATCATAGAGGGAGTCTTCGGTGCTCTTCTGGGGCATGAATCCGTACTGGCGAGTACTCATCCTTGGTAAAATATAAAACTTGAGGCGAGCCATCAACATCTTCTCGTATATCTTGCCCAAGACCGGAAGGAGGCCTATGGGCCTATATGATTTTGGGGTGGTGTAGTCTCTTTTCCCAGGTTTCTTTAGCACCACCACCGTGGCCTCCTTCCAAGACTTCGGAAAATACCCGAGTTTCAGACATTGGTTCAGAAGCGCCAGGAAGGCATCGGAATCCCCTCCAATGGCTTGGCTGCATATATCGGCTGTGAGTCCATCTATTCCCGGAGCCTTCTTGGGATTGAAGGATTCGCAGGCAATACGCAATTCAGTCGGCGTGAAGGGTGGGTCTTGCGATTCTTCCTCTTCGTTCTCGTTCACCGCCTCAGCTTTTGCCCTGATATTCCTATGATGGGTGTTATCGGAGCACTCGAGGTCTTGTGGGTAAAAGGTATCCGCGAGCAATTTCACGGAGCCCTCTGCGTCAAGCACTTTTCCGTCTTCCATCATAGGCAAGTCCACCCCTCTTTGCGTCGTCCTTCCGATGACCCTGTAGATCCCCTCCCATACCCCTTCCCTGTCCTGCTTAGTGCAGAACTCTTTCCAACTCTCGGTCTGAGCTCGAGCCGCCTCTGCCTCATATTCCATCTTCCGTTTGAGGTACTCTTCGACAACCAACGGTCTTCGGACTGGGGCAGCGCATCGCACTCTTCTTTTATAAGTAGCGACGCTCCTCTTCATCTCCGCGAGTTTCTCCGACCACCACGGCATGGTAAGCTTATCTTTGACTTTTTTAATAGGCATTGATTCGCGACATGCTTCTTGTATGATTTTTGTAAAATTGTCAGTGATGGTGTCCAATGATTTTATGCTGTTAATTTTTTCTATCGTAATTTTATGAAATTTTGAATCTACTTTTAATTGGGCGAATTTCTCATGAAATTTATTCCAATTAGCTTTTTTGGTATTGAAGATGCGCGTGGTTCTTTCTATTTGAACTCCTTTCGCTCTCTCCAGCCTTAAGTCAAAGAGTATGCCATTGTGGTCGGAGCTCGTGAGGCCTTCGTCTACTACCCATCGCTCCGCAAGTCCTAGGATGTTGTCAGAGCATGCGGTTAAGTCCACATGGCTACTGATGCGCTGACCTCCCCTGATGGTATCGAAGGTTGGAACTTGCCCTACATTGAGGATATTCAGCCCGAGCCCGCCGAGAGTTCCACACAAGTCTTCTCCCCTGCGGTCAACCACCGCGCCACCCCACCAGGTGTTTTTCGCGTTGGCGTCCCCTCCAACAAGAAACGGTTTTGAGCCATTAGCCATACCTATTCGCCTCAGTTGATTGAGGTAAGGTTCCACTGGCTTGTCCGGCTCGAAGTAAAAGGAGGCGAGTGTGATCTCCCAAGCACTGGTTTGGATTCCCACCACGGCGATGTTTTCCGTGGTTAGTTCCGGGTATTGTGTAACTTTGATATTTTTGTCAAAGACCGCGATTGCAGCCTTGACAACCCCATCTCCAATACCAGTGTCTTGGAAAACCCGCACTCCCCTCTGGCTTTTCATATTTCTTGCGCTGCCGACATACGGCTCTTGCAGGAGCGCCACAGAAATTCTCCGTTTCTCTGCCTCCAAAAACAGCTCATTGGTCGCCAGTTTTTTCCGTTGGAGGTTGGCCTGTGCAAATTTAAGGGCGATTTTTTCCCCTGGTGCGCCCTTAGCAGTATGCAGTGGTTGACCGTGCTATTGCGTCCCATTTGCGACGGACAGGGCAGTCGGAACTGAAGGCGTTATGCTCTTTATTCAGCAGGTTCGCTCTCTCACAGTTCCTGCAGACTGCCAAGCCCCCCGCCATCCAGTCTGGGCATTCCGTTTTCAGGTGAGGACCGCCGCAGTGGCTACACAAGTCCGCCTTCTCTGAACAATGCTTTCGCCCGTGCCCGTAAGCCAGACAGCGAGTGCACTGCATGAGTGGGGTCTGGTCTTCGACCCGAACTCTCTGGAGGTCCACATGGACGTATCCTCTTTTCGTCACTCGCTGCCATAGTTCGGGGGACGTGCTCAGCACAATATGTACAGAGTGCGGGTTTCTTGTTTTCCTTCTATACCTTACTTCCATTCTATCTTCCCCATCGCGGAGGCCACGAAAAACCTCCCGATTCTGATTCCTCAGGGCTTTCTGAACGTCTTCATCAGTATTTACTGCCAAGACGTCTCTGAGTATCAGCATCGGGTCCTTGTTCTTCATAGCCTCCACGGTGAGGTTGATGCTATCCCTCTCCAATCTCTCTTTCACCTTGTCTCTCTCACTTTCCGTCTCAAATCCCATAACTACCTTCCGGTTTTTGGCCTTTCGCACCCTTTCAACCTTAACCCATCCATCCTTAGCCTCCACCGCTTTCCTCACCCTTTCCAGTACTTCCTCCCCAGTCTCTGCCTCGTTCTTTGAGGTGACTACTACCGAGTGCAGCGTGTTCCGTCTTTCTGACATCCCACCGCCGCTCCGGGCTGCAGCCACCTTGGCGTATGAGGGTATCTCGGTCTGCGACTTTTGCTCCTCCAGTGCTAACTTCAGGTCCTCCATGCGCTGGTTACTCTCTTCCAGCAGCTTGGAATGCGCTTCAATTTTATTTATCAGGAGAGCTGTTGTCCTGTTTTTGTCAATGGCACCTCCTGTATCCTCACTCTGTGTATTAACACTGAGGGGAGATACAGGGTCCCTGACCTCAATTTGGCCAGATCTTTGCTTGAGGGCTTCCATCTCCGCTGCCGCATCTTTAATGAGTTTATACATGGAGTCGACTGCCAGAGTGATACCTGCCTTTATTTCTGACTTCAGGTTGCGTGATTCCCCCAATTGGGTTTTTGCTCTCTGAAGCCAGGTCCGGCCCTCGATCACTCTGTCAGCCGAAGCAATCGTCTTTTGCGACCCACCCCCAGTATCTGTAGAGCTACGCCTCTTAGTTTCTCTTGAAATTTGGGGCAGCGTGACCTTTAGCGCAGCTCTCGGATTGGCCGCTGGGAGCTGCGCTTGCTTTTTAGGTGACATTGTAAGTGTGGTCGATGCTGCTGCCCTTGGGTCCCTGACTTTACTATTCTCCCACTCCCCAATGCTCTTCCGAACACTCGGAGTGGGAGTTGTTTTGGGAGATGGTCCTGCCTTCTCCTGGTTGACTGGGGAGTTGGTCTCTGGTACAGCTCGCTTGCGGGGCGTGTGTGCAAGAAACATGATGTCTCGTCAAAAGGTAGATCGTCTTTGTTCTAAAATAAAAATGTTCTAATTCCTGTTTCTTCTACTATCCCTGTATATGGGGGATAGTTAGAGTCCGCTATAAATACTGCACTGTCCCTGTAAATGGGGAACAGCGAGTGGTCAAAACTAATATTGCTATCCCTGTAAAAGGGGGATGCCGTCTGAAGTCAGTAGAGTGACCGTAATCGGTAAGTATGCAGCCCTATTTTATAAAGAGCACAGTCACAAAACTAAAATTAAACTTATGGTTAAATAACTAGTCTCCAATGCTGAGAACAAGTGTTAAACAAACTTTCTCGCGTGTCACAAGCTATTTCAACTGTTTGAGTGTGAGACGAGTACAAAAGTATTGAAGAAATTTTTTGTCTCTATGTAGAGCCAAACTCTACCCTCAGGAAGAGAGTCCTCCCCGAGCCCTTCCGAATGACCCCAAACTCGGCGGGTCTACTGCAAAGGGTTCCAGAGATATGGCTGTTTGAAGTTTTGGGTTAACGGCCCAAGATGGCTGCCGAAATTAGGTTAACAGCGTTTTCTCCGGAACCGTTCGACCAAATACCACCGTTCTTGGGTTCCCCAGACTTGGCTCGACGAGTTCTATCCCCCCAGGTAGGTTTCAGGCTGAAAAATTTCTTCAGCAGGGATTTTAATAAAACAACCCTAAAAAGTAAGAGTAGAGCCCGCCAATGTTTTCCAAGAAAACCGGGATCCTCTACGACCCCCGGATCGGGAGTTATCCGAGCCTGAAATTTCGTTTGACAGTTCAGGAACTGTCAAAGTCCACTTTCGACCCGGTATAACTAACTTCCCCGTGGCCGCAGATCACCCGTGCTTGGGCTTGTCTGGCTTGGCTCGACCTGCTCCACCACGCAAGATGGCTTCCAGGATCCTGAAAATTTTCAGCGCCGAATCGCCTGAAAAAGTGCCTATCGTCTGGAGATTGGCTCCCTAAGCCCTAATCTGAAAACCGCAACTCTCTACGACCACCAGGGCAAGAGCTATGACTTGTTCAAACCTTTCAAGATGGCCGCCCAACTGTCAAATGCCAACTTTGTAAGGCTGTATCTCCGCGACCATTCGTCGGAGAGAGATGCGGTTTCGATCTCCGTGTGTCCCCTGACCCTGTCTAACTGTTAAGGGCTGTTTCAGCGCTGAAAAATTAAAGGTCCTGAAAACGCCTGAATTCCTTAAAATTTTCTCTGTTACAGGACCCTTGTGACACCTGCGAAAATCCGGTGTTTCTGCGTATCTTGGTTAAGGAGCTATGGAGTTTCAAAGTCTTAACCCTTAAGTCCAAAATGGCCGAAATTGAACTTTTTTCGCGTAAATTTGCGTCTATTTGTCCTAGAAAGTCGAAATTTCGCCCATAGGAGATGTAAATGTATAGTTCAGCCCTTCTATGGTGTCAAACTTACTAAAAAACATATATTTCACATTAAATTTAACAAAATTATCTAAAATTCCATATCTCCTGAACCAGAAGTCTTAAAATTCTAAAAAAATATGCATAAAATGGACAAATTTAGGCTTTACAAGAGTAAATAATAAAACTACTAAAAAACTTAAAATAAAAATGGTTTTTTGAATAAAAACTGGTTTATACAATTAAATTAGAATATCTCGGTAACCAGTTGCGATAAAAATTTAAAATAAAAAGCCTTGGGTTAAGGACTCAAGCGCGCAGCTGGCTCCAATAAAAAAGGGATAGGTTGGCACTGTAGTTTCCGAGATATTCAAGGTCGGATTTTCAATTTTCTAATCTTAATAATTACATAACTACTTAGCTTAAAATTTTTCTGAGGGCACCAGGGGTCTTCTCCGCTAACGGGGCACGAAGCTGCGAAGAAACGGCGTCTCTGCAACTGCTCCTTCTGCTACCACGTGCACACGTGGTTTTTGATTTTTCCTGGTTTTCTCACTCGTTTTCTTCCGGAAAATTCCGGAAAGATCAAGATTTATAGGTCTGTCCCATCCGCATTAAATGGTGAAATAAAAAAGGGGGGTCACCGCTTTAGTTTCGTCGTCGTAAGCATTTATGTGTAAAAACACTTAGGGAAACATAACCTATTCACGGTTTTTCCCTTTCCTTCGCTTTCCACTGCAGTCCAAAAGCACTAATTTCACTGCAAGGCGTGACCCGACTCTATCCGCGTCGACTGACACTAAATTCACTGGAATCGGACAACTTTTTACCACTTTTTTGAATTTTTAAGTGCGGAGCGACTTTAAAAACGATCCGACCGCCACGAGGGTTGGGGGGATACTGGTTAGGTTAGGTTAGGTTAGGTTAGGTTAGGTTTTTTTTTTTTTTTTTTTTTTTTTTTTTTTTTTTTTTTTTTTTTTTTTTTTTTTTTTTTTTTTTTTCTCTTATATCTCCAACATAATCGGAGTCTATGCTCAGCTACTGCAATCATACTAGTTCTCGCTTTTATTCCTCTCGCACTTTCATTCTGCATACTTTATCTTTCTTGCATTCATTCATCTTTCTCTCTTCAAGGGTAGGACGCCCTTCTACTTCCTGTCTTTTCTATTCGCTACTTTTCTTTTTCTTTATATATTTTATTAAGGGTAAGACAACAACACATTGTTTATTTATTTTCCTTGAATAAGTATCTTAACATTACTGGTTTTTATTTCTTAGTACTATACCTTAGCAGGTGGTTAGAATTTATACAATCGTCTTAACTTATATCCTCTTATATCAAGTTGCTTTTATTTTACACTATTTCGCCTTTGTTCATATTTAAGGAAGGCACCACAGCAATTCCTTTATCGATTTACAGGTGTGTTTTCTTACTTATTTCTATTTCTTCTTCTATTTCATGGTAAATTTAATTTATACAATCATCTTTTCTATCTTTATAACTAATTATTTATTTCTTTCTTACTTTCTACTTGTCTCCATGAAGGCACTATGGTATTTCCTTTAATAGTTTTAAACATGTATCTTATGCTAACTTATTTCTATTTCTTAATACTTTAGGCAACTTAAATGTAGCTTTCATGTAGATAGACACTTTATGATTAAATGCTTGACAGTAATATCGTGTATGATATTATGTAAACATTTTTTACTTATGCACTTTTATTTCTTTTTATAACTCTTTCACATATCTTAACGCAGTATTCCATTACGAAATCTCTGTTTTTACCCGCTATTATTTGCCACATGTTTTCAGCATCAAGTTTGCGATTTATTATGTGCTCGGTTTCCAGTCTTTCCCTATCGAAGACAGGACAGCTGAACAATATATGTGGCACCGTTTCATCTACCGCAGGGTCACAGATGCACGATGGGCTCTCTTTACACTTGAAGCGATTCAAGTATTCTGAGAACCCACCGTGCCCCGTCATGATTTGTGTGACTACGTTGCTGATTTTGACCTTCCTGATTATTCGGTAAGCCGCCACCACATCCGGGAAAAACAATTTAGTCACTGAAGCAGTCTCCCCAGACCCATATCTGCGGTTCCACTCGTCCAGTGTTGCTGTGCGAATGCACCGTTTGACGTACGAAACCGGACACAGGTCGTAGTCAGGCTTTCGCTTGGAGCCCTCAGCGGCCCGTTTGGCTAGTTCATCGGCCCTCTCATTTCCATCCAATCCCGCATGAGCTTTGATCCAAAACAAGGTCATAGTCTTGTTTTGGATGGATAGAGACCTTATATTGGCCCTTGCCTCTACTGCCAGCGGGTGGTGTCGGTCGTAGTTTTGTATCGTTTGGAGGGCCGCCATGGAGTCGCTGAAGATTCCAAACGATCGCGCACTGTGCTTCAGAATTTCCCTGGTTGCGACGCATATCGCCAGAAGCTCTGCCTGGTAAACGGTGGAGTAATGTGGAAGAGCAAGCTTGAGGGCTTTGGTTTCTGCATTACCGCTCCACATGGAGAGTGCCGCCCCAACTTTGCCCCCGATCTTGCTTCCATCCGTGAAGATACGAACCTCAAGTTCGCTCTGGGCATCAAGTTGCTCTTGGTTTACCAGGCTTATGAGCTCCAGCTCCGCTCGCTCCGCAGGGTGTGGGGCCTCCATTGCCGAAGCAGCTCGCTCGACCCTCCTGTCACCAAGTGCTGGCTGGGGTACCCCTCTCTTGGCCTCGTATAGCGATGCAGCCTCGCGGACACGGAGGTCGAGAGGCAGTATCCCAGCCAGCACTAGTGCAGAGTTTAACGAGACCGTCCGATACGCCTTACACAGCTTCTGAGCAATTCCGCGCTGTACTGCTCCCAACTGCTTCGCGACGCCCAACTTTCCAGCGGCCGGGGCCCATACGCTGGCAGCGTACAGGACAACCGGCTCTACGGTAGCCACATATATCGTTCTTATGACTTCAGGGTGAAGTCCCCAGCTGGTCTTAGCCGCCTTGGTTAGTTGTTTGTAGATTCCTATTGCCTTCCTGCATACATTTGCGACGTGTGTATTAAATGTAAGCTTCTCATCGATGGTGACGCCCAGAATTTTGATCTCTTTGGACATGGCAATGTCGATCCCGCCCATGCTCAGGCGTGGGGTGTCATATTTTAGTTTGCGTGTAACGACCATTGCATTGGTTTTCTGCGGAGCGAATTTAAGCTTGTTTTGTACCCCCCCACGCCCGAACGTGTTCAAGGGCGGCATTTACACGTCCCTGGATCTCCAGTGAACTGTCACCATCGAAGATCAGCACTACATCGTCTGCAAAGGCCTGGCAATAGTCACCCCTAGCTTCCAGGCTCTTTATTAGCGGGTCCAGTATGAGGTTCCAGAATGCTGGTCCCCCTATGGAACCCTGAACGCAACCCTTATTTGTGGCCTTGCTAAACTCCTCACCCGCGTACCTGACCCTGACCCTTCTATTTTTGAGATAGCTGTCGATGACCCTCCTCAAGTTGACTGGACACTTTTCCTCAGCCAGACGGACTCTTATGACTGGCCACCAAGCGCTATCGAAGGCTCCCTCTATGTCCAGTGATACTAATACTGTTATTTTCTTCAGCTCGAGCTTGCTGCGTATGTGCTGCACTAGTGCATAGAGGGAGTCCTCCGTGCTCCTCTGGGGCATGAATCCGTACTGGCGAGTACTCATCCTCGGGATCAAGTGGAACTTGAGGCGGGCCACCAACATCTTCTCGTATATTTTGCCTAATATTGGCAAGAGGCCGATTGGTCTGTACGCCTTGGGGTTGCCATAATCTTCTTTCCCTGGTTTCCTTAACACGATCACAATCGCCTCCTTCCAAGTGTCAGGAAAGTGGTGGAACTTTAGGCAGCTGTTAAGGAGGGCAAGGGTTACGTCGGGGGCAACTCCGATGGCCTGACAGCAAATATCGGCAGTGAACCCATCTGCTCCAGGGGCTTTTTTGGCGTTAAAAGACCTGCACGCCATCGTCAGTTCAGTCATCGCGAATGGTGGATCGCACGAGTCATCGTGTTCTCCAGCATTCACATAGTTGGCCCTTTCCCTAATAAGGCGATGGTATGCGTTGTCACTGTCCGTATGGTCTTCAGGGTAAAACGTGTTGGCCAATAGCTCGACTGAACCTTTCGCATCCAGCACTACGGCGTCCTTCACCAGAGGCTGATCCTCTGTCCTTGCCTTAGTCCTTCCTATGACCCGGTAAATTCCTTCCCAAACCCCTTCTCTGTCCTGTTTGGCACAGAAGTTCTTCCAACTCTCGATTATGTCCTTATTTGCTTCTGTTTCATACTCAACTTTCTTTTTCAGGTACTCTTCGACGACCTTCGATCTTCGGGTTGGTCCAGCACATCTGATCCTGCGTTTCCTGGTGGCGACTTCCCGCTTCATCCTCTCGAGTTTCTCGGACCACCACGGCAATGTAAGCACTTCTTTATCCTTTCTCATGGGCATTGACGAGGTACATGCTTCTCTTATTATTTCTGTGTATTTATTAATAGTTAAATTAATTTGGTCAACTGTTTCTAATTTTTCTATTTCTAATTGGTTAATTTTGTTGTCTTGCATTAATTGTCTGAGTTTCTCACGAAACTCAGGCCAATTTGCTTTTTTGGTGTTAAAAATTCTAGTGGTTCTATTTATTTTAATGCCTTTCGACCTTCGGAGTTTAATATTAAATACAATGCCGTTGTGATCCGAGCCTGTGAGGCCTTCATCTACCCTCCAGTCATCCACCAGGTCCAGAATGTCCGTCGAGCATGCTGTGATATCAACATGGCTGCAGTATCGTTTTCCCCCTCTGATCGTATCGAAGGTCGGAATTTCCCCTCTGTTGAGTATGTTTAAACCCAGCTCATCGAGAACTCCGGACACTTCCTCGCCCCTGCCATCAATTAACAGGCTTCCCCACCAGGTACTTTTTGCGTTCGCATCTCCTCCAGCAACCCACATTCTAGAGCCTACTTCTTCTTCGACTCGTTTGAGGTGCTCAAGATATGGTCCTACTGGCTGGTCTGGCTCGAAATAGAAGGATACCAGCGTGATCCTCCAGGCACTAGTCTTGATTCCCACCACGGTGATGTTGTTCGTGGTGAGTTTCGGGTACTGTACGACTGTAAGGTCTTGATCGAAGACCGCTATTGCGGCCTTAACAGTCCCACTTCCTGTGTCAGTGTTCTGGAAAATCCGAACTCCCCTGTGGTTCCTCATGATCTTAGCCCCTCCCACGTATGGTTCCTGGAGGAGAGCGACGGCAACTCACGCTTAACAGCTTCCAAAAGGAGCTCGTTTGTTGCTAGTTTCTTCCTCTGGAGGTTGGCCTGTATTATTTTGTAGAGGTTTGGTTTGCCTTGGATGCCCCTAGCAGTACGCCACCGTCGACCTAGCGATTTCGTCCCACTTACGGCGTGTTGGGCAATTGGTACTAAAGGCATTGTGGTCAGCGTCATCAATCTTAGCCCTTGTGCAGTTCTGGCATTTGGGTGGAACACCCGCAAGCCAGTCAGCACATTCAGACTTCAAGTGTGGGCCACCACAATGACTACACAAGTCGGCTGGCTCCTTACAGAACCGTTTGCCGTGCCCGTAGCCCAAACAGCGCGTGCACTGGACCAATGGGGTTTGGTCTTCTACCTTAACGCGCTGAAGGTCCACGTGTAAGCATCCGACCGCTGTGGCCCTTCTCCAGATGGTCGGTGAGGCGCTGATCACAATGTGATTAGTATGCGGATTTCTAGTTCTTCTTCTGAACTTAACTTCCAACCTGTCCTCCTCTTTGTCGAGGTCATGAAATACATCCCTGTTCTGATTCCTCACTGCTTTGAGAACGTCCTCATCTGAATTAACAGAGAGAACGCTCTTGAGGATCAGTAATGGGTCCTTGTTTCTCATTTCCTCGACATTGAGGTCTTGTCTTTCTCCTTCCAATTTATTTTTAATTTTGTTCCTTTCTTCCCTAGTCTGAAAACCCATTATAATTTTTCTGTCTTTTGCCTTTCTTACTTTTTCAACTTTGACCCATCCCTCCTTTGCATCTACCGCCTTTCGTATTTTATCCAGAACCTCATCCCCTGTTTCTGTGTCGTCTTTTGAGGTAACTACAATTGAGTGCAGCGTACTTCGTATTGGATTCGCCTTTCCGCTGTGAGTCGCAGTTACACTCGCGTACGTTGTCGTCATTCTCTCTTCCATCGTGGCTTTCAGTTCCTCCATCTTTTTGCTGTTTTCCTGTAACAACTTCGAATGTTCTGCGATTCTTGCTACCAGCAAACTTTGCTCGGCGTAGATCGAAAAAGTAGCGTCGCTAGTGGTGGCAGTTTCGGGAAATGGTAAAACCTTTTCCTTCTCCCCACCTAAGCATTTTGTTTTGGCTTCCTTTTCAGCTTCTTTTACTAGCTGATAAAGCCGGTCTAGAGCTTCAGTAATGCCGTTTTTTATTTCCGTCTTAGTGTTCCTTGAACTACTTAAGTGGAGTTTTGCTTTGTTTAAGCAGGCCCTAGCTTCTGTCAACCGATCCGCGTACTGTAACTTTGGCGGTGTATGGTCTTCTGTCATTTTCGAGTGCGTGGAGAGGGTTTTATTCTCCTGCAACTCTAAGGATTTCCGTATTACTTTTGGAGGGCCAGCCTGTATTGTCTTGATGGATGGGGGGAGAGTAGGATTTGTGCTAGTGGGCTTTACAGATTCCCATTCTCCGATGCTGCGTCGAACACTCGTCGGAGGTGATGCTCTGGGTTTTGGTGGTGATTTCTCACTGTCAACCTTTTTTAATGGGGTCCTTATTCCAAGCATGTTGGAGATATGCGTCAGTAATACAAAAGGTGTAAAATAAGTATAAAAGTGTAAAAAGTAAAAGTGTATATAAAAAGAAGTAAAAGTGCGCTTAAGATCGTTTGGATCTCCCGTAAATATTTAGTTGTATCCTCTAGGTTAATACGGTCAGCCTTTAAGTTCAATAGAACCGGTCAAGTGAAGTCTTGCTTCTAGGTGTCTAGGACTGCCGCTCTAACATGAGAATTTGCAAAGCTCTAAGTAGAGCTGGGTTGATGTCATCAATATTGGTCTAGATTTAAGTTCCAGATCTTAATCTGGCGTCAGGGGGCTTTCACGAACCTAATTCGTCAAAATCAAAGAAAATTCAGAATTAAAAATTTTGTGAAACTCTATGTAGAGTCGATCTCTACCCACAGCTAAACAGGTCTCTCCAAGCCCTTTCCGATGAAACCAAAACACGGCTGCCCTAGCCCAAAGGGTTCCCAAGAAAACCCGGTCCAAATATCTGGTTGCCAGAGCAAGATGGCGCCCAGAATCCGGTTGTCGGTGGTTTTCTCCGGAACCGTATGTCCGAAACCCACCGTGTTTAGGCTTTTCTGGATGGGCTTGTCGAGACCTATCGAGTGAAATTGGTTTCAGGCCTGAAAATCTCTGGCTCCTGAAAACCCCTGAAAAGTATTTTTTCGGGTAGGGAGGGGCCAGACAACGTCTCCAATGAAAACCCGAGTTCTCTACGACCCCCGGTTAAGCAGCTACACGAGTTCGAAAAATGGTTTGACAGCTTAAGAACTGTCAAAGCCAACTTGCAAACTGCTACAACTTGCCTCCCACTGACCGCAAAATAGTCGAATTTGGGCTCGTTCGTCTTGGCTCGTCCCGCTCCGACCCGCAAAGCAGTTTTCAGGCGCCTGAAAATTTTCAGCGCTAAAACGCCCGCAAGTAAGTGGATCGGGTAGGGTTTGTCTCCCCAAACACCACTGTGAAATCAGCTACTCTCTACGACCTCCAGATCCGGAGCTATAGCGGGCCAAACTTTTCCAAGATGGCCGCCCTGCTGTCAAATGCCGACTTAAATTAGCTATAACTCCGCAACCGTTTGCCACAGAGAACTGCGATTTCGAATATGATGCTTGGCTCGACTTAGTCTATCCGTCCAAAGTAGTTTCAGGCCTGAAAATCTTCAGGCTCCTAAAACGCCTGAAAACATGTAAAAAATATTCCCGCCTTAATTCTACAGGGACCTGTGAAAACCCGGAGTTTTTACGACCAATAGCTCCGGAGATAATAGGAGTTTTGTGCGGCAACCGGAAAAACCAAAATGGCCGCTGGAAGCTATTTTCTTTGTTCCTGGAGCTATTGGGAGTAAATTTAAGTTAAAACTTATTGAAATATGTTGTCTAGAGATGATCCTGGTGTCAAATTGATTTTATTTCTATTAGTTTAATAATTATGTCAATAAAATAGGAAAAATTTAATAACTCTGTAACAGTAACAGATAAAAATATAGAAAAAATTGCAAAATTTGTATTAATTATGAGGCTTTATAAAATTACATTAAATTAAAAAATTTGGAAATCTAGTCACATCAAAATTTTGAAAAATTGAAAAATTTAGAAAATCTTTAATATCTCTAAGATAAAAATATATAAAAATCTTAACTAAGTCCAGGCTTCTTTTCCCAATGAGCGCGCAGCAGGATCAGCAATAAAAAAGTAGGGTCCTGCCTGAAGAAATTTCAGGACAGGGGGTCAAAGTTTCAGCTTCCTAATTTGAATTTCTTCGTTCCCAGTTGAGATAAAAATCTGGTTTAAACGGTATATTCCTTATTTCATTAAGTTAAATCCACTGCCAAAAAATGAAGTCCCTGCAATGTCTGGATCATAAACCTCGTGGTCCAAATTGAGGTTAAGTTTACTAGTTTTTCTCAATTTTCTCCGCAACGCGTGGGTGGATTTTCGCAAAAGTGATGTTAGAAGATGCGGCTAAATGTACTCCAAAAAGCTGCGTCATAAAATTTGAGATGTCGGATGAAGCTCCAGAGTTATGTAGCTCCGGAAACTTTTGAACTGTAATGGTCATCAGTTTTTCCGAGTTTTCTCATAAGTGCGAGTTTTCCGTATAAAACTGTTTGAACTATTTAATGCACTGCACAAAAACGCAACTTTTGACACTTTGCACGACGCGATAGGATGGAATAATACCACTTTTTTGTATTTTTAACAACGGAGCGTCACCAAAAACAATCCGACCGCCACGAGGGTTGGGGGGGAACTGGTTAGGTTAGGTTAGGTTAGGTTAGGTTAGGTTAGGTTAGGTTAGGTTAGGTTAGGTTAGGTTAGGTTAGGTTAGGTTAGGTTAGGTTAGGTTTAGGTTAGGTTAGGTTAGTTAGGTTAGGTTAGGTTAGGTTAGGTTAGGTTAGGTTAGGTTAGGTTAGGTTAGGTTAGGTTAGGTTAGGTTAGGTTAGGTTAGGTTAGTTAGGTTAGGTTAGGTTAGGTTAGGTTAGGTTAGGTTTAGGTTAGGTTAGGTTAGGTTAGGTTTTTTTTTTTTTTTTTTTTTTTTTTTTTTTTTTTTTTTTAATCTCTACCTCTGACATAATCAGAGCCTAATACGTGGCTAGTTCTCTTTCATACCAGTTCTCGCTCACTTTCCTCTCGCACTTTTATTCCGCATACTGTTTCTTTCTTTCATCCTTCCTCTATCAATCTTTTAATGGGTGGGGATCCCATTTTCTACCTGTTCTGTTCTGACCTGACTAATTTTTCACCCATACATTTTTTGTTTTCCTTTTTATTACGGGTAAATAATACTCTGATTGCTTTTATTTTCATAAATACATAGATCTTATTTGCTAAGGTACATTTTATTACTTATATTTAATTACAGTTCTACATTATACTTAAAACTACTATAATGTTACGATTTTTATTTGTTCACTTGTATTTTTCCAGTTCACATGTGTTTTATAAATATTTTAGGGGATAACAATATAATCTTAACTATTCCTTTTTATAAGTTCTAGGTTCTTACATTCTAGTTACATATTCAGCTTATTTTACTTGTTTCTTATATCTATCTGTTATTTGTTCTTAATTTCTATTTGGTTTTACTGCTCACAGTACTTATTGTTTAATTATATATCTATCAAGTTTTATATGCATAACTAATATATCTTACTATATTGTGGTTGCATACTTTACCGATCGGTTCTGTTTCGTTTTATTGCTTTTTTGGCAATTTTTACGCAGTATTCTAAAAATATTTTCCTCTTTTTTCCCAACATTATCTCCCCTATATTGTCCTCGTTTATATCTATATCAATTTCTTGTTCTATTTGAATCCTCTCGTATGCATATGCAGGACAGCGAACCAGCAGGTGTGGTATTGACTCTGCAGTATTTGGGTCACAGATGCACGATGGACTCTCCTTGCACTTGAATCGATACAAGTATTCAGAGAATCCACCGTGCCCCGTCATGACCTGAGTCAAGTCCCGCTTATTTGCAGCCTCCTGATGATCCTGTACGCCGCCACCGCATCTGGGAAAAACATCTTTGTCACTGAGGCCGTTGTGCCGGTTCTGTATCTGTTGTTCCATTCATCAAGCGTTGCCGAGCGAATGCAACGCTTGACGTATGATACAGGACAAAGATCATACTCTGGCTTTTTCTTGCTCGAAATGGCGGCCTCCTTTGCCAGCTGATCCACTCTCTCGTTGCCCTCAATCCCTGCGTGAGCTTTAATCCAGAACAAGTCGACTACCTTGTTCTGGAGAGAAACGGCTGTTAAGTTCTCTCTCGCTTCCACTGCCAGGGGATGAAGGCAACTGTGGTTTTTCACTGTCATGAGGGCCGCCATTGAGTCACTATAGATGCCAAAGCTTGACGCCGCACTCTTCCGAATTTCCCCCAGTTGCCTT